>JAVDPK010000261.1:20353-61413 GCA_034780415.1 Cichlasoma orientale
GGGGGTTAAGAGACTTTGATCATGAGGTGATTGCTGGTGCCAGATGAGCTTAGCTGAGCATTTCCCAAACTGCTGATCTACCGCAATTTTCCCACACAACTATCTCTAGAGTTTACAGAGAATGGCCTGAAAAAGAGAAAATATCCAGTGAGCAGCAGTTCTCTGGGCAAAAATGCCTTATTGATGTCAGAGGTCAGATGAGAATGGCCAGACTGCATCGAGCTGATAGGAAGACAACAGCAACTCAAAAAAAAAACACTTGTTATGACCAAGGTAGAAGAGCATCTTTGAACGTACAACACATTGAACCTTTAAGCAGATGGGCTTCAACAGCAGAAGACCATACCTGGTGCCACTCCTGACAGCTAAGAACAGGAAACCGAGGCCAGAATTTTCACAACACCGGACAATTGAAGAAAAATGTTGCACGGTCTGATGAGTCTTAATTTCTCCTGGTAGGGTCAGAATTTGTTGTAAACAAGATGAAAGCATGGACCCATCCTGCCTTGTATCTATCTATTGTAACTATCAGAGCACCTCTGGGATGTGATAGAATGGGAGAGACACATCATGGATGTACAGCCGATAAATCTGCATCAACTGTGTGATTGGGAATTAGCAAGAACATTCCTACTATTAAATACAATGCACAATATAGCTGTTTTTTTAATAGTATTTTTTTAAATTTGGAGGCATTTTTTTAATCCCTTCCTTTTTAATCACTTCTTCCTACTACTTAATTTAGGTGATGAAATTGAATCATCAACATGCATACTTCAAGTATTTTTGACATCATCTTCAAAATTATTTAGAAAAAAAAAAGTGGCCTAAACAACTACTTTGTGGAACACTGCAGAATAAAAAAATACACACTTAAATTCATACAAATGTGTAAGTGTGTAATAAATAACACTCACTGTGTTCTACCAGAGAGGTAATTTTTCATCCAAGCATGAAAATGTAACAAGTTTAGCGATATAGTGTTATATATTGGCTATATAGCGGTCAGTGACAAGTCCAAGAGCAGAAGTAGTACCATATAAGTAATGGTGCCATGTTAACCATTAAGAATGAATTGAGGCGTATTCTTGCAGCAGAATTGCATACAAGTAATATTGAATGGTGCCTTCACTCTGTCACTGTTTTCATGTTTGCTGTCAGCCTGTGATGAACACAGTGAAGATTCACTGCTTGCTACAGTGCAAATCTGTGTCAGTAGTCGGGTCCTGGCTACAGTGACCCTCCTGCGGCCAAACCGCTGCATCCATCAATGTGGCGAGGCAGTCGCGTGGCACACTCACACGGCCTGACCTCCTTCTCTTCATCTCTCTCCATCCTTTATCTCTCAGTTCATTTAGGATTTACCAGCTTTTAATCTCTCACAATCTCCAGCTCACTGTCCATTCGCATTCACTTCAGTGGGCCACCGCATCCCCCCCCCCCCCCCCCATTCTTCTCTTTTTTGGGGATTGTTATGTTCATTTTCTTCTTCTTGTTTGTGTGCATGAGAGGAAGATTTGTCAATAGAGAGGGTCACTCTGTAATGGATGGTACTGTGGTTGGCATTCGCTAATGCTGCTTTGAAGGAAAAAAAAGTATCTATCCCTACATCCTTGTGTAGTTGCAAACTAAAACAAGAGCGTGATCATTTGCCCATCTATTCTGGCAAAGGTTATCCCCATGGACAGTTCCTTTGTTTAATACTTTCACTGTTAATGTGGAAAAATCTTTTAAGGTTGGAAAATATGACCATGAGTTTGAGATTTTGTCTTGTTCCAGCATGTCTGATCAGTGTTAAGTCGTGGCAGCAGAAGAGTAAAATCCCCTAATGTGACGATGATGCGGTCCACCCACTGGAGCTTAGCAGAGCTGTGGTCACTGGCCCATCTGTCAAGCTTTGTGCGGCATGTTTGCACAGATAGAAAAAACTGGCACAAAATTAATTGTAGTTTCGTGCTCTTAACCTTGCAATAATGACATCAATCTTTAGCTTTTTGAGACTTTTGTTGAATCAAGAAGAAAGTCAGTCATGTTTTCTGCCTATGCTCTCTTCACGTGCTCCCTAACAAAGGGTCAGAGCTCCAGGACGTTGAGCACTTTGCCTGGTCAACAATCCAGCCCTTCGCTGGATATGGGCAAATCATGTTGCAAACCTTCCCACTGGCTAAGCTTAAGGTCCAGTTACATGTTTCTTGTACAAAATGCTTTACTGCTTGTGAGATTTCAAAAACAGAGCAATAGGAAACTGTGGTGGCCTCATGCAACTCTTCAGATAAGAAGCAAATGAGGTGAAATTATCCAGCATTGGGTATTATTTGATTGTATTTTTCATTTTTAAAGATTTGCAGTGAAAAACGAGCAGTGAAAGGTGGCTGTCAAGAAGCCATTCTTAATGAAACACAGAAAAGGCTGAGGTATGCCAAATTACAAGAATTATTGCAAAAAAAGTACCATCAGATTTTGATTCACCATGCAATACCATCTGGAACGTGTCTGGTTGGTAACCGCTTAATTTTTCACACTGCCAAAGCAGTAAAAGGACAATGGATAGAAAAACACACACAATGGAACACTATCAGTCATGGATTGGCCTCCCCAGAGCCCAGACCTCAACATTATTGAAGCAGTGTGGGATCATCCTGACAGAGACCAGAACAAAGGGCAGCCAACATCCAAAGAAAACCTTTGAATATTCCATGTATGTTTGCATATGTTTCCCATTATTCCTAGCAAAATGTAAAGAAATGAGGGGTGGGTTGAGACTTTTGCACAGTATTGTCATTCAGATGTGTACCTACTGAACTTGTTATTGTCTTATAGTCAGAGTTTTACACATTCAGAGTATTTTTTAAGGATTTTTTTCCCTATTAAGCTCTTTTTTTACTTTATTTAATTTTTCTATTTTAATTGAGCTCATTTCTCTTGTGTAATATTTATCTTATTGAACTATTGTATAGTATTTTTTTTTTAAATACTGAGTTTTTCTATTATATTTACCCTATTTTGATATAGATTGAGTAACCTTATCTTAAACAGGAGCTAAAACCTGACTGTCACAGGGCTGAAACATTTCGTGTGATTATTATAAAGCGTTTCCAATCCATAAACCATCCCAGCCAAAAAAAATAAAAAATCCTCCCGCGGTCATGTGACTCCGGGATGAGCCAGATTAACAGCTCCCAGTTTCTCTGTTTCCCACTTGCTGAAACATCGCCTCAAACAGACGCTGGATGTGGCGGTCCTAGCAACGAAGACGCTGCCTATCCCTATCTTTTTTCGGATATAGTAGCTTTGAATAGCCAATTGTTTTCGACGGCATTCATGAAATAGCCTGAAATTCAGTGTGTGGAGAAAACGATGATTTCGCCGTGGGACCGGTGGTACTCGACGAGCTGCTGCCTTTGCTGCCATGTACGGACAGGCACCATTATCCTGGGAATATGGTATATGGTAAGTCAAATAAATATATATATATATATATATATATATATATATATATATATATATATTGTTGTTGTTGTTGTTGTTGTTGTTTTTTTTTAATCTCTTGCCGGCTCCCAAATGTGAATGGATATGGCTGAATACGTGGAAAAAATTATTAAAACAGCTCATAAATATCGAGTCACGTAAGTTAGCCAGCTAACTCCATCTGTTTTTCATGTTTTTCACTTGATGTGTCGTTTTCAGGGTGCCGGCGGCTGAACTAATTAAAACAAGTGCTGGCAAATGAACACCTAACGTTTCCATTCGATAGTATTATTTTTGGCCTTATAAATACTATAAAATCAAATATAAGTGTTTAACATTTTTACTATTGCGTTGCGGCTATAGTCTTCCTAAGCTAATCCTAAGGTTGCACTTTTTGTTGGGTTGATCCCTCGTTTTTCATTTCTCCGCATGTTTACCCGGTTAAATATAGTTCGCTTCTAATTCTCGATCCCCAAAAGGATAAGTTAAAGTCATAAACATAGTTCGGTAAGACTGGCAAAAGCCCTGACCTTTATAAGCCTCCCGTGTTTTGAGCCTAATACTGATCAACAAGGCCATAAAAAGCAACAAAAACCTCCATGTGAGATGTGTTCCCATGAGGTGAAAGTGGTGACATAAGACCGATGAGCGTATTTTCCCAGTCCTGGTAGTTAGTGTGTTGTATTGAACCTGCTCAGCAGTACATCAATGGTACTTTCCTTAAATTACACATAACATCAGCGCTGTAGCGATTCGTCAGTGAGGTATGAGGAGGAAAAAAGAGAAAACAATCTGAATATATCACCTTGGGCTGTATGAGCTTCAGGATTGTTTCCTATTTTCTGGCATGAGGTCTAAGTGATCAAAGGGGCTTGTTTTTTGTTGTTGTTTTAAGGGTTGCCTTTGGGCTGTGGTGACTAAACCATTCAGTGGTAACGTAGAAACAATAATGCCTGACTCTTAGTTATTTTGGCATTTATTCTACATTAATACAGCACTAAAAAGAAAGCTCAGTTCATCATTACTTATCAGTTACTAATCAGTTGTCACATTACCTGAAATACATTACTGACTCCACTATTCTGTACAATAGTAATATTGATTTTCTGTCTTCACAGCTCATCAATGCAGTGGTCTTACTCATCCTGCTGTCAGCTCTCAATGACCCAGTTCAGTACCGCTACCACCTTACCAGCTCTGAGCTGGGAACTGACATCGACGTCATGGACGATGCAAGTAAGTGCAGCTAATCCTCCCGTTATTAAACGATAATTCATATCAAATGTCCTCAGTGAAGCATTCAAGCTGTGTAAAGTCAATCTGGTTCTTGTATTACCTTTTACAGTTTGAGCATTTGCTTTTTTGAACTAATTATCCTATATAATGTAACACAGGGGTGTTACATTATTTAACAGACTGGAAATGGCCTGATCTAATGTGGTATATCGGCAAATAAAATAGCGTGTACCGACGTTTATATGTTATGTAAATTTTGCACTGACTAAATTTTAAAACCAGTGGGATGAACTGTTCAGTTAATTTCTGGTAATGAAGATTTTGTTGCTCCTGTGGAAGCATAAAAAGAAGATAATACAAAAGGAAAATATATTATTTTAGATATCAGTTTTGGTATTGGTCCAGAATTTCATACTTGGTGTCCCTAGCATTTTCCTGTTATTTCTGTTCAAGTAAATGATGGTTGGTTAATAGTTATGTAAATGATAAAACTATAAATAAGTTGAAATATTTCTGCAAAGTTAAAGTCAAGAATGATTATGACCAGTTGATGCTGAAGATGTATCAGCAGCATCAGGTTCCACAGCTCATCAACAGCGTTATTTGAATGGATCTCGAGGTTCTGCTGGTGCTTGTTAAAATCGCTCTCATGTCCGTGTAACTCCACGTGTATCTGCAGCTATAACATCACCTGTCCTTTCTGCCTACCACTTCATTTCTGAGATCGCTGCTCTCAGCAGAGACATAGCTGAGTAAGCTGGCCGCTGTAGAGAACAAATCGGCATGCATGTGTATTTTCAGTGCTTCCCCTCCAGCGGCTATCATCATCATCACAGTCGCCTCTGGAGTGCCACAGATATTGTCACCGGCTGCTCTGATTAAAAATGACTGCTCTAATTCTTTGTCGGATTAAAACGGCCATCTTGATAGAGCCCCCCCCCCCCTCACAAAGCTTGTGCGACACTGGTTAGAGTGGTAGTCTATTTATGTATGCATGTATTGCTTATATGTGGTATGCAGGAACTCCTGTATAAGTAGGTGCGTTCAGTTTTTGTGAAGTTATGGAAATAATATATTTCAATTCAGTTTTATTTATATAACGCCGAATCACAACAAACAGTCGCCTAGTTGTGATTTGGAGCAAATATGTTTATCTGGGCTCCTTCTCACCCACCAGTCCATACACACAGAGATGGTTCGGCTGGATGCTCGCTGAATGCTACTCTGATAGTGACGAGTGTTGCATCAGGGATTCTCACAGCTGTAATGTGAACGTGAGAAGGGCACCTCTTGCGTAACAATTACACACATGTTGAGCATGTTTTATCCAAGGCAGATTGAGCACTAAAAATAGTGTGATTACTTGAGGTGCTTTGTTTTGTGGAAAAAAAAATCCATGACCTCATCAGAGCTGGCCAGATGCCTGTATTTTTATATCAGCATATTTGGCCCAGTTTACATCTGGCATGGCTGATCTGTATATAGATACATCATCTAGATACTAACATGTGAGCCGCGGTGTTAGCATTTATGCCTGGTGTTAAAAGGGGTACTCCTTATCTTGATTGTTGGGCTGGGTTGAGGTAGCAGGAAAGTGAGCAGGAGTCCAGCTGTGTTAGAACTGCGGTGGGAGACTGATCGTTAACATTGATCTCTAATATCGGAAGTAAGAGTGGGAGTGAGACATAAAATTTTTATTTTTTTTGGAATAACATTTACTGTGTCACTATTTTATAGCATGATCATGTTAAGAAAAAAAAACCCTCCAGTGCGCTTCAGCATACAAGCATTGATCAGGGACATAAACAGATATCATGGAAACAACTTGGAAAAGGTATAGGAGTCTAAAAGGGTACATGTAGTATCCTTTTATATCTAGATTCCATGAGCAGCCCAAAGTAGTACTAAATACAAAGATTTATTTAAAAAAAAAAAAAAGTAAAATCTAAGTTCTGATTCAAGCCCAGATATTTAGTGGCCTTTAATTTATACATTAATGAATACGACTCATTCGTCTGTCACTTGTTCGTGTGGTCAATTCCAAAGGATTGTAGGATAGGTTACTCTTATGGAGGTCCAGGCAGTTTCTAGCAATAGAATAATTAACATTACATCTTATAAAACAAAGCACAAGCCATCAAAAACTCCTACAGATAAAACTGTGCAAATGAAACAGTCAGAATTTACTGACTCAGAAGCACTCTTTGTAAACAACACATAATGCAGTGCACTCTTTAGAAGACCAACTGTAATTACACTATATGTATGAACACATAATAAGACAAACCAAATCCCCGCCACCACCAAAAAAAAGGGGGAAAAAAAAGAGAAAAGCTTTTTGTCTTCAGTCTCTGATCTGATCACCAATCAGTGTTGATTAAGATTATGCGTTCTCATGCTGTTGTTTTGTGTCTTTGTCTTTCTTCAGATATCTGCATAGCAACTGCAATATCCCTACTCATGATTCTTATATGTGGCATGGCAACATACGGTGCTTACAAGGTGAGCATGCAGAAGCAAATGACATTCACACGCACATCTGAACATAGAAAAACTAGCCGGACGTTTTCATCTGATCTGAATCTCTCCCGTATAGCAACACGCTGCTTGGATCATCCCATTCTTCTGCTACCAAATCTTCGACTTTGCCCTTAATACACTGGTAGCCATTAGTGTGGTGGTTTATCCCAACACGGTGCAGGACTACCTCCAGCAGCTGGTGAGGACTGTTTCATTCCAACTAAGACACCTAATGTTAACTTAGAACTCTTGTTTTTCTCTTTTGCTTCTGAGGACTGAAATTCTAGTTGACTGATTTTTTTTTAAAATTATTTGTTGTTGTTTTTTAAAGGGCTTTTGGTCCCACATTTCACCTTCCTTTTTTTTTACAATTTAACTTATCTTCTTCTGTACCACCTTCCCTTCCAGCCGGGGACATTTCCTTACAAAGAGGACATCATGTCCACCAACAACATGTGCCTAATCTTTGCAGTTCTCCTCTTCATCGGCTGCATCTTGTCCTTCAAGGTAGGTGAACATGTTCTGGTATAGCTTGCTTTTTGTCCGAGAGACATATAAAATACTCACTGAATATTTGTTCACTCTGGAAGTGCCCTTTTATGATTTGTTCATCATATTGTAGCGTAATTAAGGCAATTAAGTCTCACACTGTGCTCATGTCATAGCAGGATCAACCATATGGCATGTTTAATGAATCTACTGTTGTAAATGCTATTCTTGAGCTCATCACACAGTCAGAGAGCAGCAGGTCAGGGACAACAGGAAACCAACTCCCATCAAACAAATTCTCCTTTAATGCATGGATGATTCTCCAGGCGCAGCGATGCTCTGGGGCTTTTGAACGAGATGGGGCATGAAGTTGCAGTCATCTGTACAATCAAATCAAGTTGTTTCCCTTCTAAGCTGAGATTAGAAATGTTCTCGGCAGATATCCAAAGCCGGAGCCAGAATTTTATGACAGGAAGCAGCCACTGGAAGACACACTGCTGGACTCGCAATCAAAAGAGTTATAAATGTTGTGTCTTAGACTCTTAGCTTTCAGTGTGTGGGATTGTCTGGCTGCTTATTTCTTGAAAAGGTCTGCTTTAAAGAGGGAATATCGATTTGTGCCATTTGCCAAGCAAAATTGAAAAAAAACTAATTTTATTGATGGGTTGCATGCGCAGTGTGTATCGCCTGCTGCTTTCCATGCAGATCATATTTGAGTCCCCTGGAAAGAAGCCAGATGTGAAATCTCAAGGACACATTCAGCTGTCAGAACATAGCAAACACCTGCTAAAGTCCCTGCTAAAGCCAACATCCTCCACTTGACTGCATTTGGCACAAATGTCACGGGCAGGAAAAGGAAGAGCTGGAGGGAGAAAGGAGCTGAAGAAGCAGCAGAGGAAATGTGAATGGATAAATATTTCAATGGCTAAAAAGAGAGAGAGAGAGAAGAGGGATGGAAAGTAAAATGACAAGATGGTTAATTGCAGATTTTGCCAGACCACTATGCAACTCCTCATTATTTTCCTCAAAAACAAATTTGTTTGGAGGTATATTAAAGCTTGCAAAATGAATAGTGCAGAGTCAGGCTGTTTTAAAGCAGCAGAACAAAAAAGAAAATTATTGAATAGCGGACAGAGAAACAATGATAAACAAAACCAATGAAAATTCCTGAGGAGAACAGCTAGCTGTATTATCAGCATTTAAAATATATGGAGATTGTAGCTTTCTGTGAGGAGGTCAGCTCATAAGATGCTAAAGTAATTGGCTATGCTCTGCTTGGCTTTCTTGCTGGTTGCTCTTACTGCTGGCAGAGGACTCAGCAGGCTGCTCACACACACACACACACACACAGATAAACAATGAACCTCCTTCTCTTTTGCCAAGCTGAACAAACCTAAACCTCAGTGCAGCCATAGGCTCAGAGAAACAGGAGCTTTTGGTAAGAATGTAGGGACACATTGTCCAGGAAAATGTCCAAACATAAAATTGTCTTAATGTTTTGGGGTTTTTTTTAACAGCTGAATCGAATCACCATGTGTCCCCTGTCTGTAACAGTGATATGATGCATCTCTGCTGTCTTTGTGCCTAATGTTGATAAATGGATGAGATCACAGCAAAGCAGCATCACTAATGATAAAGAGTGTCTCTAAAGGTTATTGTGTGTTTGTTTTCACCTCCTGGGACAGGCCTACCTGATTGGCTGTGTGTGGAACTGCTACAGATATGTGAGCGGCAGGGGCACCACAGAGGTCCTGGTTTATGTCACCACAAACGACACCACGGTGAGTCCTCTTAGCCACCCTCCAGCATCACACCTCAAGGACACGTTGACAGTCCCTCCACTGTCAGAGCTTAATTTAATTGCATTTGCTCAGCCCTGATTTTTACTATTTGGCTTGAAAGCGCTCAGTTCATTAGATTAGCAAAAATATAGGCTGGGAAAAGTCACTTTCATCTCTGCGTTTGACACATTAACTTCAGTGGAGTATGTCTAGTCTTGATAATAATGAGGGTTTATTTAGCAGTAATAAAAAATATAGACTATTCAAAATAAGAGCATTTTAGTAGGATGGCCAGGTGCATGGTCGTTGCTTACCTGGGGAACTTCTGGCACCAGGATGTACTATGGGAAGAAGGCAAGCTGGTGGAGGCACTTTGATGCTTTGAGCTTCAGGGCTTTAGTGGAGTCCACGCCTCGATAGGTCAGGGCTGTTTTGGCAGCAAAAGGCTGACCAACACAACATTAGGCAGGTGATCTTAATGTTATGCTTGATTGGTGTATATATGCATAATGACTATATAATTTATCCACTGGGGAGCTATATCTAAAAGGGATTAAGAGCAATCTCTTTAAAATATATTCAGTTCAATTCAATTTTATTAATATAGCGCCAAATAACAACAAACAGTCGCCTGAAGGCATTTTTTATTATAAGGTAAAGACCCTACAATAATTATACAGAAAACCCAACAATCAAAATGACCCCCTATGAGCAAGCAACTGGCAACAGTGGGAAGGAAAAACTCCACTTTAACAGGAAGAAACCTCCAGCAGAACCAGGCTCATGTATCACATTATGCACATTATACAGGGATTAGTAATTGTATATTTGCATTCTTTAGTATATTCTGTATACCAGCAGTATACAAAATACACTCTGTTGTTGAGCTGTGTAAATTTTCCCCCATTGTTGTTCTGTAGTTTGTCTTAGTTGCGTAATAGTCAGTGGTGAGACACTGTATAGTTGGCCCTGTAGGTCGTCCTGAGGTGTGATTGGCTGACTGTTTAGAGCCGGGTATAGTCCATTGCACATGCCCCCTTCAGTGTTGACTCACGGGGTTTCTGAGAGGCTTTACCACAGTCACGGTTTCCATTTGTCTGTTTGTAATCCTCCATGATGATACATAAGACATTAATCTGTCTCACAGCCGCTGTCGTCTCAATACGCAGCACTTCATCTGTCACTTTGTCCTTGTGCTGCCGTGGCCCTGCTCCACGCTGCTGACTTTTTTCACCTTATGAAACAGACTGCACACCCAGGAGCACGTCCAGCAGGGGCTTAAGTCATATTGTGTATCATATGGCCTTTTGGTAAGATTTGGATATGTGCCAGCCACTCTGTTCACTACCTACTCAGGGGGAAACATTTTGTATTTATTTTAGGTGAAATAAATTAGAAATCCAAGAAAACAAGCAAATACTTACTATAAATGGACTGCTTCCTATTTAGCACTTTCGTACTCTGAGCACTCAAAGCGCTTTATACAACATGCCTCATTCACACAAGCACTTCTTTCTACGCTTAAGTGCTTTCTGTCTAACATTCAAACTCCGACGGTTGCATCGGGGAGCAACTCGGGGTTCAGTATCTTGCCCAAGGATACATTGGCACGCAGACTAGAGGAGCCAGGGATCGAACCGCCAACCTTCCGATTAATAGGTGACCTCCTGAGCCACAGCCACTCGTGCCAGTCATTGAAGATTCCTTCACTGACTTTATCTCCACCACAAATATAAAACTAAACATCTAATTCAATACATGAAACAAATATAAAAATAAACACGTTAGCAAATTAATGTAAACCAAAACTTCTGTGTGTCTATAAAAATTTATTGATTTATCCACATGTATATATTTGGATAAATGTTGGCTGAAAAAAAACAAATGTTGTGATTATTTAAACAAAAAAATGACTTGGAACAGCTGGAAAAACCTGGATCAGCATGAAGGCCACAGCACAAACTGTGTGAATTTCAATTAGAGAGGTATGAGAGAACAAATTGTATTTGAGTGCAGCAAAATATCTGTGTCACATGAACAGTTTAAAACCGCTTTCATTGGCCTGAATAATGATGTGGTTTTATCACCGCGTTTCCTGTGTCCGCACACAGCTGAATGGAGCATTGCATCTATTTTTACTATTACAGAGCCGGCAGTGTGTCTAAATGGCTTTTTACAAGCACCACCATCAAGTACCCAGCTGTTTATCTTCAGTGCTTTTATATAAATGCCATTAAAATGCACTAGGGTCCTTTCTCTCTCTCGCTCTCTCGTTCTCTTTTTTTCTGTCCCTTCTCTTTATATACCTCTGTCCTTCCTCTTTTTTTCTGGACATGTTACATAATTGTCTGCTTGTCTGCTTTATTTAAAATGCTCTCTGTGACATGTTTGCCGGCCATCCCTGGCTGTTTCGCAGTTCCCCTCGGAGCATATTCTCTCTTTTTTTTCCCCCCTCACTCTTTCACTGAATTAACAGCAGTGCTGGTTTTATAACACCATTTACAGAGAAGGACCTGATAGAGAGTGCAGCCTGGCCTGTAAAGCAGGGCTGTGTGTGTGTGTGTATGTGTGTGTGTGAGAGAGAACATTATCCTTGCAGCTAGTCTTCTATGTGTAGGGAATAAAGGGTATAAAAGACGGAGGGGAAAAGAGCCAAAATGCTCGCTCACTCTTAACTGTACGATATAAGCAACATACTGTATATTCAGCAGGTTGTGTTAGATTGTGGTTTTATTGTATATGAACAAATTTACTGAGTCGTTCAGTTTGTTTGACCTATTGAGCTCAGATTATTTTCCTCTACAAACTATACAATATAAAATATGTACAGTACATGTTAAATATAAACAATTGTAATTGTTTTTAACTTAGTTTCACTGCAGTTAAAACTTTTTGTCTGTTAACACCGGCACAAACACAAGCATCTCTTGGTCCGGTTGTTTACATACATTTGCCCCCTGGTGACAGTAAATGGCTACAACATGTAGGCTCTTCATAGGACCAATTTATAACCATGCTGTTACCTTCAGTTCTAGAGAGTGGTAGCGACCACCTGGCAACCACTAGTTGCTACAAAAAAACAGCCAGGAACCTGCAGCAACCATTCACCAACTGGTTGGGGAATACACATTTTTCCCTAGCAACAGGCATTTGCCAGGGAGTCACTTGCAACCTGTCTCTAGGTCTGAGGTCTTATAGGAACATGGAGTAGTAAAGAGTATGTTTTAAAGCTGTGAGTTGGAACTGAGCTACTTTTGTTTTTCATTTCAGGTTCTGCTGCCACCATACGAGGAAGCTGTTGCCATCCCACCGAAGGAGCCTCCTCCACAATATATGGAGGCATGAGATATGCCCTCGTTGTTGGATTACGTAAGCCAATCCCCCGACCACAACTCCTTCCAACAGTAGGACTCCAACGCTGGCTGCACCGTGTTGAAAAAACAATGTCTTAGATGCTGGTCCAGCTTGGATTCCTGCCAACTTTAGAGTAAATTAGGCTGACCTGAGCCAGTATTACCATTAATTCCACCACCCAGTTGTTGTAATGTATGCCCCCTCTTCTCATGCCCTTTGTCCTCTTCCAAGGACAGCATCGCATCAGCTTTCAGACTCCACCCCCCCACAGCCATCACCACTTCCAGCCAACCCTCTGGGTAGCTGCTGTTCCTTGGAAGTAACTCCTGCACGCCTTGATCACTCTGACCCGACGTAATTAGCACTTTTCTTTGATTGAAAAGTACAACGGTTTGGCCACCAACTGTTAACCCACATTACTGTGAACCTCCTTTGCAGTGTTTTGTCTAGAAACAAACTACCTGAATAGAGATAAAGCAACAAGAAGGAAGGAAATTTACATTGTTAGTTATACACGAGCACTTTCAGAAAGTGACAAATTTCCTTCATTGAATGTAACCCCGGGGTATTTTTGTAAGACTTTTTTGTATAACAGTAAAAACCGAGAGAAAACACGTATCATAAAAGGCTCTCCTGTTCTTAAAAAATATCTTCTGCGTGCTGATGTTGCTGGTCCTGCTGGGAAGTGTTTCGATAAAGGTTTTATGACTAATAATTACTGTCTTCCTTTTGTATCCACAGTCTGTGAACCTGTAACCCGTCTACTGTCTGTGAAACCCTCGTTCACACCATTGGTTAGATTCACAGTATTCCACTTTGCCTTCTTTGCCACTTCCTTTCTTTTTTCAAGATCTAAAGAGTTTGTGATAATCCAGTGAAGTACTTAGCACAAACCTGACCCACTGCAGATCCACACTCAGAAAGGCAGTGCACAGAAATGTGTGTGAATAATGATAAATGTGTGGAAATGTTTCCGTTCAGACTTCTATCCTGTGTTCCCGTCGAGTTCCGGCTGCAACAGCATCGATTGTGTCTTTACTTGTTTATTGTTTGTACGTGGATCATGGTGTGTGATCTGATGTTTTTAGTTGAGTTAACTTAGCCGGGCTGAGGGCATTTTCCTCTAAATACTGCGTGACATGCTGCTGTACATGCAAATTGTATGTGGGTGTACGTTTTTGTGTGCGCTTGCCTGCATTGCATTTTCATGCAACTCCTAGGTCCTGTGTTTGTAGTAACATGCTGGTAATTGTCTTGACATGAGAACCTTGGACGGGAATCTAAAGCATTAGCTCAGCATTGTAGCGCAAAATCATTATACATTATATTAAGCTAGTTAAACAGTGCAAATGCTTGTCCTTTGCCAAGAACTGTTTGGGCAAACAGTGAAGCATTGTGACAGTAAATAATGTATTTAATCCAATTACATCGATTACATTTTATTATTCAGTCTATGCAACAGTGCATTCACCAACTTGTTAGACTTGTATAAACAGTTGTGATCAGGAGTTCACATACAAAAGAATCGGGTGCACAAGTTTGACTTTATTTTGGATTTTCTCTAATCTACACAGAGTGGAAAGTATGCATACAGGCTCAAATATATACATACATAAATGTCCCTTAGCAAGTTGCACCTCAGCCAGGTGCTTTTGGTAGCCATCAACAGGTTTCTGGCATAATTCTGGCTAAATATTTGACCGCTCTCATTGGCAGAATTCAAGAAGTTAGTAGGCCTTGGTCTTGTCAAGTTAAGAGATTGTCGAACCTTCAGCACCACCTATTAAAACATTTGAGTGTATGTGTATACTTGAGCCTATATGTATACTCCGACCCTGTTTGGATCAGAGAAAATCCCAAATAAATTCAAACTTGTGCATCCAATTCTTGTTTTTTTAAAGTCATTAAAGATGGATACTGTACAATCATTCCACCTTGGAAAAGGAACAGTTCAAAATTACCAGGACATTCATGCCCATGATAAATGGATGTGAACATCTGACCACAACTGTATGTGTACAGTGAAGTAGTTTTGTTCTATTTGATACTAATACTGTAGTCCATAATGTAGTCATACGTCGGCCCCTCTGTTATCGTCCGTGTGAATTATGACCGCTGCTTATCCAACAAAGCTGAAAATGAAATTGCACTTTAAACTCAGTGTGGGCTCACTGAAAACTGATGTATTTGTGGGGTTTTTTCATCTTTGTCATAAATCGTGTGATCTGTCTGCAAAGCTGCAGAGCTGAACATTGTCATGAGACTGGAGAATTTCTGCTGAGTTTTGCAGGATTTAAGGCTCGCACAGTGTCTGGGCCAGTGGATGGTTGATGGCTCTTTTTTATTAGTCACTTTGAGGCTGTTCTTTTCTCTCGTCTTGTTGGATCTGCATGAGCTCATGTCTTCAATTCTGAATAATAAAAAGCTAAAACATCTAGTGTGTGCTGCCTTTATTTAAGTCTGTTTCTGAAGGGGGTTTTTTTTTTCATTTGTTTTTGGCAGTTTACTAATAGTGGACCTATTATGCTTTATTTTCTTTTTCCAGAAAGTATTTATTGGTTTTTACTCTTGTAACATAAAAGTTATAAATGTTACAAATTGTTCCAATCCGAAATCTATGGGAGAAAAAAAAACAACAAACACAAACTGAACACATAACACGAGAACTCAGTCTCAGTTTCTTCTAGACAACACCCAGAATTACAGTAATACTGATATCAGTGTCCAAATAGTTCAAACAGGGTTCCCAGCCAAAGTGAAACAACACGCTATCCGCCATCCTCCACCAACTGCTTCATGCTCACCAATCTCCTGTAGTAAGATGTTCTTCCTTGCAGCATCAGTAAGAATACAACACATTCTCTTATTTATTAACGGTATGCATCTAGCAGGGATAGATGCTGTAATAGAAACTTCCAATAATGGATGGTCATTTAAACATGACCAAAGTTGTGAATAACGAGGTCAGCCTGTAAAAGTCAAAATGCTCAGTTTCAGGTATTTCTCTCTGCTCTTGGCTCTGCGTAATGTCAGTGAGAGCGGATACTTTTATACGATCATCTCAGGCTGAGCACAGAAACCTTCTGTTTACAAAGCGTAGCCAATCAGAATAAGGCTGGTTTTAGAGCCAGGAGCTAAAACTGTTTTTTTCATACAGTGGGATGACCTGAGGCCCAGTATAACAGGGATTTTCCATCCATCCATCATGCTGGTTAATTCTTTTGATTCATTTATTATAAAAAGGCACTTTTGACAGCCCATATGTGGCATCTTGCCTTTCCACTAGAATTTACCTCGCCTCCATCTCCTTATCAGACACTTTCACACAATCCAGCAAAGATTCAGAGCTCTCTTATGGTAAGCCACATTAGAAAGGATGTTTATCGCACTATTAGTGTTAGCCAGTTTCATCAAACAGATGACGGCCCCTTTAAGAAGTTTTTTTTTTTTAAAATAAATTGTTTTTATGTTTTTAGGTGAAATTAGTTAGTCTTGATTTTATTCCTGAATCAATACTTTTAGTATGCAGCGATAAAATATGATCTTATATTATCATTTTAGGCATAATTTTTTTAAAATAATTAATAAACTACCTCTATCTTCTTTCCTTTGATATGATTTTTTTTTCTAGTCATAGATGCAAAGTCAAGGCTTACTTGCTGATAAAAATTAATAACCACTCTAACACGCACAGTGCCAAAGGCTGAAAATGGGCAGCTATCCTGTGGCTTTCCTGCTGCGACAGGTCGAGGAACCTGTCGCAGTGACGTGGACCCGGAGAAATCTTTGAGTTTGCTGCTTATTAGAGCTGAGCTTTTAAATTACAAGGTGTCTTTGTGTTGTTGGGGAAATACCACTCAACAAAACTGAAATGCATCACAGGCTAAATGTGAGCATTGACAGCCACAGAAGGCTGATTGGATCCATTCACTGCCAAGAAATTCTGCTCACCAGTATGGCTGTGTTTCTTTCATACTTAGCCAGCACTTTCTCTCCTCATACTTCAGCAGCCGCTCTAAGCTTTTAAGGCAGCCTTGTTTTGAGACTGACTATTGGGGTGGTGGTGGTGGGGGGGGGGGGGTTCTTAGAGTTTCAGTAACGCTCCCTCAAAGCCACTGTGGACAAACAAGCTGGCAGATGAGAGCAGATTTAAAATGCTTCACAATGGAGGCTGGCATTATCTTGGGTCTGACCGTACGAACCCAGACAGACGCGCTCACCTACTTTCTGCCACTGGGACGCTGACAGAAAATAAAGTGGGTCACATTCTGTCTCTCTTCTTGCTGAAATGCTCGTCAGGGGCCGGGTTGCACAGTGATGACTGATTCAAAAGGAGTTTTTGAAAGAGGACACAAAAGCCAGAGAGTGTTTTTGTATTTTCCCCCAACATCTGTCAGCAGGATTTGTACAGTCTGACCTCTATAATCCTGAAATTCTTCACCAAAATGTTTCTCTGGAACCAAAAGAATCAAGATTGCTTTACCGAACAGGATGGAAATGAGAGACATAAAATGGTTGGGTATGTGTAACCTGACAGGGAGGGAAGTGTAATGGGTTGAGACCATGAATCACAGTTTTCAGTAAATGTCCACTGACATTTGCAGTAAAGTGATGCTCCTTACTATTCAGACCTGTGCTCATGCGATGAAGGGTAATCAGTATAACCAACACAGCTGGCCAATGTGCAGCCATGGGATTGGGATGTTTTTATGAGTTTAAGTTAAAAAGTGAGATTTAACCTGGGAAAAAAAACCTTGCGGTCCTCAACATATTTATATTTGTGATGCTGCATCTTCATGCTTGTCAGTGTGAATCTTAATCTACAGCATCCTTTGATATTGTCCTCATTTCCCATGAGGCATCTGCTGCATGTGAATTATATTACCAGAAATCATTGCATTCAATTTAATTAGGAATTGAGAAAATGGCTTAGAGAAGCAATGAGTGGAAAAAAAAAAAAAACTGGGCCAAAGCACTCGATGGATGATGGACAGCTTGTATCGCTCTCTGGGTCAGATGCAGCAAACCTTGCGGGGCAGCAAACTTACTGTTATGATATCTATGGGATTAATGTATCCAGCTGTGCCTTTCAGCAGGTATGATTTCAGTTTTTCAGGCAGTGCGTTCAGTGCACATATATTGATTTCATATTCATTTACCACTGATATCAGCAGTCTGAATGTAGCTTTGGCTTACTTACACAAAAGTAAAAAACTGCAAAATCTCTGGGTCCTACATTTCCTACAGTAAGTAAATGTATTTATATAGTGCCTTTCAAGATACAAATTGCAAGATGTTGTACATCAAATATTATCCAAGATGTCTTTGTGTGAGGGGTTATACAGCTTACAGTGTTAAACCTGAGTATGGTGATGTTAAAGTTTAAAAACAGCAAGGAATATAATTTGTAATGTAAACTAAACTATTGTTTTCTAAAGATATATCTGATTTTCATTGCATTTTGAAATAGAAGTCTGTGGCAGGTAAACCCAGTACTCATACTGTCACATCCTACCAGCTCACTGAGAGGCTTATGATCATATCACATGGTCATCACCGCCAGACTGTTTGCCCTGTTTCCAGGTGAACCTTAGAAGCATAACCCTTCCTTTGTTTTGGCAGCTGTAAGCCCTTCCTATCCATTTGCCGTTACCTTGAATCAAGAGCTGTTAATGTTTATTCAATATTTCTCCCTCAGATTAAATGCTTTCTATAGCAACGAGCTCCTTTTTAATATGACTGACGCAACTGCTACTATTTAGGGTACAAAAAAAGGCTCAAGTCAGCCTCAGTTTGACGTGCATCAGCAGTTACACATGAAAGGATTAATCAGCTTTATCCAGCCATGCTACCAAACTGCCCTTCAGCAAGGCACTCATTGCAGCAGGGGATTTTTGTGGCCGCAGCGTGACCTCTGCAGAAATACAGAGCTGCAGAGAAACGCCCCAGTCTTGAAGATGAATTAATCCTCCAATTTCTCCCTCTCCACAGTTGCATGTTCCAGTGACTGGCCAGAAACCGGCTACATGTTTCATTTCAAACATGGTGTGAACTCACAGCCAACAAATTCCCACATACTGATGTTACAACCACTGCCACAGTCAACAATCAAATTACAAATGCTGCTCATCACCCACGCTTGTTCATGATGGTTTAATGGTTGAAACCTCCAGATCAAAAGAATCTTGACTCAAGATTAAATTGACAAGAACGATCTGAAGCTTACCTTTTAAAGCGTGACTGACAAACAGGATGGGAGGCTAAATTTAACTTTGCCTTTACAGTATTTATTAAAAAAAAAAAAATCAGGTCAGATGCGTTTACAGGGGGCGGTGCACCACTTTGTTCTTGGTTCCAGCATCTAAGAACCAAAAGGACATCAACTGTGTGTAACATGTGTGGCCATCACCCTGAAAACCCTTTAATGCCTGTGAATGGACTGTCCTTACTCGATTACAGTCAACAGGGTGGAGCATACGGACATAGCAAAGTTTGTGCGTGTGTGTGTGGGGGTTGTGCCTGCAGTTGCATAACTTTAACACGGTAGTAAGCATGTTGGAGGTGATAACCCTGTTATACTTTGTTTCCTCTATGAAGAAAGTTTGCTAAACTTTGGCCTTCAGAACAGCTTCCACAAACACTTCCTGTAACTACCCACAGGACAGAAAAGTTCTCACAGCACTTCAAACAGACACTAGTGCTCTCTTCTGGACACTCGTAGACTTAAACACAGTGTGGACAGATAGGTTTACAGTGATCAGAAATCAAACAACAGCAGCTTTGTTCTGTTAACACCAACTTTATTCATAACAACGGGGTGGGGGAACAGATCTACTGAGCAGGCTGCTGCTGTTCCGGCATGCTCCTGATGATGTCAGAATCGCCTGAAGTGGAAAAGATGAGCACAGTCAGTGGATTCAAAGTGAAACATGTACAAAGATACACACTTATATCACCCGAAGAAATGCTGCATGTCTTTAATACCCCATGCAAATAAAACCATGTTGACATTATGAGGATAAATGTTGCCACTGGAGCATTTATGAACTGGCTGAAAAGTGCTGGCAGTTCCAACAAAGAGCGCCGACTGGCATTCATCCACCGAACCACTAGTCCTGAGTGGGACCATTAAGAGCAGGTCCGACAGGCTCAAAAATTCGCAGAGAAAAAAAAAAAATTTAACCCCACTCTACACCCCAGTGTAGAGAGTTTTGAGCGTGATGCTGACGCATGGCTCAGATTATAGCTACAGTTTACTTCTTGTCAACTCATTTTTCAAAAAAAGAGCAGTTTAAAACCCACAAAAATGTGGTAAAGATGTACATGCAGCACCACCTTTTCCTGACACCTACATGCAATCAGCCCTCCTGCATCCGCCGGTCTGCATCTTAATTTTGTGTTCAATGCCAGTACCCTGTATTCGATAGCTAATATGTAGTTGGAAAGTTTAATACTCGTTCCAGCACTAAAACATTGTTCTGGCTGAAAATCTTGTAGATTTGTGTTTGTGCACTCACTGCCCGTGAATCAGTTTATCTACCAGGCAGTGACGCACACTAGCTGCTGTCACAAACACACCCCACTGGTCTTTTAAACATTTTATCCCACAGCATAGCAACATCTAATGTAGCGTTGTGGAGCTGAAGCAGTGGTTCAGTGTTTGTGAGTTTAGATCATCTGCTGATGGATTTCACAACAAAAATGGTTACTCACCAGGGTCGATGATCGCCAGTGTGCACACCCTGTAGTATTTGCCGCAGGCTGTGCCCAACTCGATGTTGTTTCCACTGTAGTGGTGGACACCAGTCTTGGCCAGCATAGCATAATATTCAATCTCAGATTTTCTAGACAGGTAACAGACAAAGACAAAATGTGAGTGAAAGCAGCATATTCTCAAATATTACAAACACTAGATAAAAGACTATTCTAAATATACGTAAACGGGTGCAGTCCTACACTACTGACACTACAGAAGTTTCTGCACAGTATTATTTGTGTTAACCAATTTATAATCAATTAACTTTTAAATTAGTTAAAATTGTAACCAGTATCTAGGCATCGTCTGCAAAGCAATGCTGGCCAAGATCAGCGTGCAATAAAAAGCAGAGCGCTTAAACTTTTCTGAATTATGACGGGGATCCAGCTAAATTTCCCCACACAGTTAAAATGGTAGAGCCCTGCAGCTAGTTGTATCACATTAGTCTTGGCCTTTTCATTAATTGGTCTATGACAAACATTTAGCTGCCCTTATTAACTCAAACTAAAAAGTTTGCACATACAGACTTCTACACTGGAAAATAGCACGCCAAATAATCTCTCGACCTTCGCAGAAATTACAAGGGAGGCTGATACTGATATTTAAAATAATTTCATTTCCACAGATCCTCACTTTTAAAAAAACTAGCTGAACTATTTATGTTTTTGCTCATTATTACACCATCTTTGAACATTTAGCCTTTGTTAACCCAAGTAATTACAAAATGCAATTTTTAAATGATTTAATTTATTAAGGGGGAAAAAACAGTCCAAACCTGCCCGGTCCTATGTGAAAAAAAGTAATTGCCCCTAAACGTAATAACTGGTTGTGCCACCCTTGGCAGCAAGAACTGCAATCAAGTGTTTATGGTAACTGGTAATGAGTCTCATCACTGTGGAGGAATTTTGGAGGATTTTCCAGCATGAATGACCTGTTTAAGGTCATGCCAAAGCATCTTAATCTGATTTAAGTCTGGACTTTGAGTAGGCCACTCCAAAATCCTCATTTTGTTCGTTCAAGTGTTTCATGAGGTGGACTTGCTGGTGTGTTTCAGATCAGTGTCCTGCTGCATAACCCAACTGAACTTGAGCTTCAAAGTACGAACTAACGGTTGGACATTCTCCTACAGGATTTTTTTGGTAGAGAGCAGAATTCATGTTCCATCAATTACGGCAAGTTGTACTGAAGCAGCAAAGCAGCCCTAGACCATCAACACTACCACTACCATGTTTAACTGTTTGTATGATGGTCTTTTTATGAAATGCTGTGTTACTTTTACTCCAGATGTAACGGGACTCAAACCTTCCAAAATCTCAACTTTTGTCTCGCCAGTCCACAAAATATTTTCAATTTTTTTTTGGCAAATGTGAGACGAGCCTTACTTAAACAAGTTTCCCTTTATTTTTCATTGTTCCTGAGCAGCACAGTAATTGCCTTACCTAAAACAGCTTATGGGGGAAATGTTTAGCAAAGTCTTAACTACTGAAACTGTGGGTGGTGCTCTGATATACCTGAGAGCTGGGCAGTTGTTGGCGAGGATAACCAACTTGGCTTTCCCCTGACGGATCATCTTCTGGGACTGCTTGTAGCCCAGAACGTATTTTCCGCTCTTCATCACCAGCTGGAGCCGGGAGTTGATGGACTCCATGGACTTTTTCTGAAGACACACACACACATCCAAACTTGATGTCAGTGACAGCACAGGAGCTGCACACCTCTCACACTCCACTACATATCGGATTTACTAAACATGACACCTGTAATAAGACACATGAAGGCGGACACACAAATCCATGTTTTAGCGTAACATTTATGGGGTAAGTGTCCACGCTGTCATTTTCTGATAGATGTTTTTTATAAATTAGCATTAGCTCTACTGCCGGTCCGGCTGCTAAACAGACGGACATCAATAAACACACACAACAGTCACGTGCTTTTACAATGTTTAAAGCAGCCATATACCAGCGCAAAACAATACGTGTCGAGTATAAATAAAAGGTTTTAAGCGGAGTGCTACACCGGCAGCTAGCAGGCCCCGGCAGCAGCGTCTCCACGTGAAGCCTAGCGCGCAGCAGCGTGTGCACTCACCGTTTTTTTTGCGGCCACCATGTTTGAAGTTTAGTCCAGACCGGCCAACCTGCGGGCAGAGGACCGTGATTAAAACGTGGGTCACAGCAAAATGTGAAAATGTTGTGAATTTTACATTTTTTTGTAAATAAAACTCGGAGCTCGTCTTACTGTGAGTTTACTCCAATATGGCCTCGGAGAGAAAGGAAGTCCCAAGGTGCACCGCGCTGGTATCCCTCGGTGAGCGCATGCGCGAAACAGGACCCAGCAGACGGCTCGGGTCGGGGTTTTCTGGGAGACATTTAGCGCACAAAAGTTTTAATTTAAAGCATTTTACTAAACATTTCATTAAAAAAATATATTTTAGCTATAACATATTATTTATTTTAAGTAAACTCAGGGTGCTTTACATAAAAAAACAAGTATTAAACTATTCTTTAATATGCCAAAATATAAGCATACAGGGATGTAGTTACACGCCTTAATATCACCTGTATAATTTCTTAATTAATGACTCTTGTGATTATGATTAGCTATATATTTTTTTTTATCAACGTCATATGATGCTGAATAGTGTTTTGTTTACAGACTGTACTTTGCACTTCATAACGTTGGTGCTTTTATTTTGAAGTCCAGTGTAGCGCTTTGACAGGGACGCCTAATTTTAATTTGATTTAGGCTACTTTAAGTCGATTATTAAATCGATTATCACTGCAGTATTAAAAATTATTAAACATCTTGGTGTGTTTATGGATAGTTCCTTTTGACTTTGACAATCAAATCAGAAATGTTGTGAAGGGCAGCTACCAGGTCTCTCAGGGTTTGGCCAAACTCACTGTAAATTTTTCCTGTTTTGTTTTGTTTATTTGTTTTTTCTTTTCTTTTCTTTGACTGCTTTCAGTATTGTTGGGATTTAGTTATGTTCTTATTCTTATTTGTTATTCGTCTGACTTATTTTTTCAATTATTGTTTTCATTATGTTGTCTGTGTTTCATTATGTAAATTCCGTGTTTATAATTTGGTTCTTGAGACTTGGATTACAAATGTGCTTGTAAAACACTCTGGGCCAACTTCTGTTGTTTGAAGATGTTCTATATAAATAAAATGGGTTTGACTTATTACAATATTAAAGTTAAGCGAGCTAAGTAATATTAATAAATTATAATAATCCAGGACTAAATTAAATATTTTGTGCGCAATTTGGATATCTCGCTGTCAGTATTTCGCTTGTTACAGGGTAAGCGGAAGCGAATGGATGGATGGACTATGCAAACGTTTATGCTTTTGCTCAGTGGCACGTCGGCAGTAGGGCTATTTGTTGGTTTGATGAGATAGTCGCGCTTCACTTTCCCCGCCCCAAGAGGTGGCCGCTGCGCTCTGACTGAATAATGTATTTTTGTCCCTGAGCCAGCCTCATGGGAACAACCTAAGTTACAGTACACAACAAAAGCCCACATTTCACCTGCGTGGCCAATTGGAGATACCACAACACAGCAACCTGAATCCGTGAAGTGCAGGAAATGTGCGTAATTACGCGCGGGACTGAAGGAATTTAGCAACCAGACGGTGCGCTTAGTGTCTCCTCCAGGGGTTTCTCCTTTTACAGAGGTGATACATACTGTATGCACGACGTCATCGGTGCATACACAGTTAGTCCTCACCTCTTAACTCTGAGCTCACAGTCCTTTATGAGCACAGGACAGGATGGGATGCTCCACCAGTACCCAAACTTCAGCGGTAGACACGACTCGACCAAGTGCTAAACCCGAGGAGAGTAACGGAGCCAGCACTACAGGTGAGGAGGAAAGAAGTTATACTTGTAAAATATACGATAAAAATAAATTTAGTATGATTATTTGGAAATACAAATAACATGCGCTCAATGGAAGATATAATTTGAGTGGACAAACATATCACATGATTTAGTTATAGAAAAGCGGTGATAGTTTGGAAAGAATGCTGTCGCATCCAAATAATATCTGTTTCTAAACGTACTCACTTTCTACTGAATTCAGATTTGTTAGTCAAAATCCTTTCAATTCTAATTTTTTTTTCAATGAACACTATAAATAACTTCCTAACATGCTGGGGGGGGATGTTGCATCATCCCTTTAACTATACTGAAGTGAACACTGTTCTGATAAGGATGGCTCAGTCTCAATGCAAATTACTACCTTGGCATTTCTCTGTGTACAGTATCTGATGTCTTTATTTTTAATGAGGCACAGCTCCACTGTGACAGGATGGGAAAGTTTATTGTCATTATTTAACGGCGGTTCCTGGCTCTATCCTCTCTCAGAGAGAGACAGGGGCATGGAAGCAGATTTAGTGACAGTCTACAGTTTCATTAGGAAATGGAGAAGCCACTCTGGACACTCCTTTGTTGTAGTGGGTCAGCGACAGCTCCGGCTATGGTGCAAAGTAGCACACGTTTCGAGGTAAAACACCAACACTGGAGCCTGTGTTTTGCATTCCAGTGGGAGGGGGAAAAGAGCTGAAATTTATGTGCAACCCCAAATTTATTATTATTATTTTTTGCCACATTTGTGATCCACTTCAGTACAGGAAATGTGAATGTGCAGTTCTGCAGACTTAAGCATTGTTTGACATGAGTGAAAGAAAAACTGGTGAAAGATTGACTAAGTGGGGCCACCTCTGAGCAAGTGTCTCTTTGCACTCATTACAGGCCAGCTGCTGCCATGAAAGCATGGAAACACATGCACAGACATCAGTTCACTGAAATGCATAGACTTAGGGACAAAATGGTAGCTAATAAACTACCACCAACCGTGTTAAAGTGACAAAGTTCCTTAAAAACTATGAGACTAAGTTTACTAGCTGAATGACAGTAAACAGTGATGTTCCTGACACGAGTGTCTCAGAGGTTGCATGGAAATCCATCAGGATGTTTTCTTAAGTTTGCATGTGGCTGATTCACTTCACTGGGAGCCACTTGTCACTTCCAAGAAAGGAGAAGGAGGAAACATTTGGTGATTTAAAGACAAGTTAATTCTGTGCAGGCAGACATGGAAAAATTCAGTGACGATCCCATCTCCAGTGAAAAATGTCTTTAGTCTTAACTGGTACCCTTATGGCAGCCTTCATTCGACTCTTCCCGATTATGACATTCCATGTTTTCATCACTGCCCCTTCACGGTGCCTGTTTGTTTATTGGCTGTGCATCAAAAGCTTTGAGAATATTGAAAGTTGCGTTAAGACTTTGATGAGCCATGCAAATAACTACAATGCAAATTTTTTCCCAAAAAAAGTCTACAGGGAAGTGATGCACCCTATCACTGAGCACGCACTAACCTGTTTATAGCGCTTGATCTGCGCTGTTTGAGTCTTAAAAGTTTATTAACCTCAATCCACATAAACATTAACTCTTGTCAGGTTCCATTTATGTGCGAGCGGCGTCTCGTCTTGCTGTTGTTCCATTTTCCAACAAAGTCTGTGGCATGTAGCAGGAGTGTATGGATTCTTAGATCTTCTTGTTGTGTTTTGCATTCAAACCTCTGTAGCTAAAAGTCACGCATTCCAACATTCACAGCCAAAACTAAATGGAAATAGTTAGTCACTGTTGCATGACACTCAAAAATATTAGTTGCCTAATGTAGACTGGTCATAGATTAACTCTTCCCTCTGGTTTTGGATTAAGTGACCTCTGTTGCCATCATGAAGGGAACACAAACAAAAAGTAAACTAAAGCAAACGCTATAAACGCTAAACTATCACTTATACACATAAGGAATGTTTAGTTTTTAGATCTTCATATTACAACCTGTCCTCTGACGACTTCTTGTGAATTAAACTGAAGTAAATTGAAAAGCTGAAGTTGAGCTTTGTTTCCTGAGACGTATCGGTCACGGTCCGTGTGTTTTCATCTGCCTCCAGTCACCAAATATCCATCCTGAATTAAAGCTCTGCTCCTGTCCCCTGCTCCCCTGATTTCAAACATCGCTGGGGTCAAACAGAAAGCTTTAGCACTGCTTTATGAACAACTATGGAGACTGTTTCACAGCACGGTGGCTCAGTGGTTAGCACTGATGCCTCACAGCATAGAGGTTCCCCATGTTTTCTCCAAGAGCTCCGGTCTCTCCTGCCATTGAAAAACGTGCTACGTCATCCCAGGATACTCAAAAAACAAATAATTTTATCACTTTGTGGTAAAATAAAAGCGTTAAATTAATTTCAGCTAAAGAAGTGCCGAAAAATATCTGTAGAAGCACGTGATCACCATCGGTAACCAAAAGTGAAAATGAATTAGTGACTCATCTTTGCTGGTGACTTTAACGCTTGACATACATACATGACATGACGTTTCTCATCCAGGCAAATCAGGCTTGAGCAGCAATATACTGTAATGTAATGTAATATGGTATTATACATTTCCACTAATAATAATTAGTTAGATAATAATTAGATAATGTAAATAGTATAGAATAAGAAAAAAAAGGAGGAGGAAGAAGAAATAGGTGCCTAGTCTAAAATGGAAGTCATTAATCTTCTGTTAAAACTATATATTTACTGTAATAACTGGCTGTTCATCTTTTGCCCATAAACTGTCTGAGTGCTGTTTGAATAATATTTTGTTCATATTTTTTCTACTATCAGGGGCAGCCAGTGAAAATGGCAACGTAGCTGAGGACAGTGAAACTATTCCAGACCAGACACCTGCTGAGGGCAGCGAGGCTAAGCCTGCAGATGAGCCTGCTATAGAAGCCACGTCTGCAGGCAGCACCGCTGCAAGTCCACCAGCAGGGGAGGGGTCTGAGGATGCAGCCGGCAGCCCACCTGAAGAGACGGAAACACCCGGGGAAGCAGCAGCAGGAGATAGCGCCGCTGAGACAGCAGCAAGCTCCTCAGAGGCTGAAGCTGCGGCCCCAGAGCCAGAGCCAGAGCCAGAGCCAGGTAAGCGGGAGTCAAAATAAGACAATGACATGAATGGCACTCAAATATCTGTCAGTTAATAGAAAATGAGTTTAGACCCCCCCCCCCCACCCCTAAAAAGGCCCTTTGGATTCTACAATGATTTAATGTGAGCTGCAAAGTTAGTTTTAATTCTTCTGAACATCTTCCCCTAATAACACCGCTGTATCCTCAGACTGACTGAGCTGTCAGCTGGACACTGGATCATAAATGCAAAGTGTACTCTATTTAAAACGCCTCGATCAGAGAGCGACTGCTGTCACCCTTGTGAAAAGTATATGGATAGGAAGCTGTGTGAGCGTTTAAGGTATCAATTAGCTCGCTTGATATGATCCTTCAGAACATTTGGAACGAGCGATTTCTCTCTTGACACCTCTTGAACTGGTTACCACAATAGCCGCATAATTAATGTGTCCAAACGAGGAACGGACAAACTGCACAACAGTAACCCGAGCAGTGCTATTCCACCTCAACATGGGATGCCGCAGCACGCAGGTACGTAATGTCCTTCCGTTTTTACACTCCTCAGTCACTCTGCAACTGCAGTAACTACACAGTATCCAACAACACACAGGCACGACTTTGGCCTTTAATGAACTCACCGGGGTGGCCACAAGAATGTGTTTCCAAGCTACACCTATGATCAGCACCTATTAAAGGATCTGTCTCCATATCGCCCAAACTTAGCTCATTGGGTTACATTTTCCCATGGATCCTTTTAATTCCATGCTTTCATGCAGTCATGGCTTAGGCTATTTGTCAGAGTTTTATTGACTAAAACACACATGAAGTGTGGTGTTATACATACTGCATGAATAGCTGGTTAATCAATAGCTACTGTTTGTTGAGGGTTAAGCTCTGTAAAATTTAACTTTGGAGTTTTACTTCAGAAACAAAAGCTGTTTTTTTTGTGTGTCCCGGCAGCCGTCACTTGATGTTTAAACAGAATTTGACATTTTGCTAGAGGTTAAAAATGGCTGAAAGCTTTTGTTCGGCCAAGAGCATCAAGGGTAGTTGTATGATTTAAACTTGAAAACAAAGCATTTGTTGTGTCTGAAAAGTCCCCCTTTGCCTCCCGGCTCTCTGGTATCAGCAGGATTTGCTAAATTGCAAATTAGTGAGTTCAGCGTGTTAAAATTTCTGCTCTAAATTCCGAGAGAACACCTCAGCAGGCCTTCAGACCTGCACTGTGAGAATAGCTCTGCACGTCTGTCCCTTAACGATCTTGGAAGCGCTCCACAGGGAGCCGAGTGACAGGAGCAGCGTTACGCTCACTGCTGTCAGTCCGCCAAGTGCCTCATGATGCAAATGATGAGCAGCCAGCAAGTTCACGAGGTCAGCTTCATTTTCCTCTTTGTCTGATGCAAAGTGTCCACCACTGTAAAGCGGGCTGTTAAAGAAAACTTGACAGGGTATCTGAGTTTAAACCTTGTGCATTTATGCACTTTACCACCAAAGATTTTAGATGCATTTGTTACTTCTAGGCGGGACTATGGAAATTCCTTTTCCTTATCAGGTTGTCCTAAAAGTTCCCTGAAAAGCCTTCAGTGGTCCAAAACATTGCAGTGAGAGTCCTAACTGGGATGTGGAAGGGCGATCCAAAATAGTGCAGCAAGAGTGAAAATCCAGAATTGAATTTAAAATCCTTCTCATCTAAAAATGAATGATTAGTCCCCATCATATCTAAAGAGCTCGTAGTACCATATTATCCCAACAGAGCTCTTTGGTCTCAGACTGCTGTCTAACTTGTGGCTCTTAGAGTTTCCAAAAGTGGAATAAAAATGTTACAGCTCAGCAAAACCTCCATGAAGTAGTGCTGTCAGAAAGCCTTGATAAAAAAAAAAAAAAGCACAAGATCTTTCTCACAGATTACATAATTCCTCCTCTTGTAGACTAAACACTGCACTTAACTGATTTAATAAAATACACACGTGCAGATTTTTCTCTACAGTTATAAAATCTTGATCTTGACTCCTTGGGGCATCCAGCTTGGCTCATCCTACGTTTAAATGTGGCCACAGCCCTGCGGAGAGGGTCTGGATGCAGTGTGTATATGTGTGTATGTGTGTTGCCAACACTTTGTTGTCACTGTGGTATCATTAAGATGCAATCTGAGTCCACAAAGAAATGAGAGCGTTCCAACACATATAGGGCTTTCACCGGCGACGAGCCGGCTGAGCCTCCATTTCACAGCCAATGGCGAGAGAGGATCGGGTGTCACATAAGCAGAGCTGACAGAGCAGCGCGTCCACTCCTGAGCCAGCTACAGGTTGTTTTTAGGACTCTACTACAGTAGCTTTGTATGAGTCACAGTTCAAAACATTGCTCGGTTTATAATGACCCCCTCAATATATCCTCTGCCTTTAAGCCCACCCTCTTCTTCTAATTTGCTGCTCCTCGTAAGCAGAAGGTTTGCACAGCGTGTGGATGAGGTGGAGATGTGCCTGATATTAAGGACATCCCCCACTCAGTGACATCATACAGAGCCAAGAGTAGAAAAAACACACATGCTGGCCTCATCTTTTAGGCCATGATTCATATGAGTTCTACCGCTTTAAGAGTTTATATGACATTATCCATCCATCCTCATCCACCTATCCTGTTCGGGGTTGCGGGGGGGCTGGAGCCTATCCCATAGGGCGAGAGGCAGGGTGCATCCTGGACAGGTCGTCGGTCTGTCGCAGCTTAAATATGACTGCACGTTCACGTTTGCATTTTTTGTCTTTGTAAACAGAAAGAGAGACGGCTGCAGTGACTGACTCAGAGCCCAACACAGACAACGCACCTGGTGAGCAGTTTCTTCTTCATGTCACATAATACACAAAAGAGTATTTCTACCCTCCTAAACATGTTTCCCCCTCTTTGTGTTTCTCCCAGCTCCCAGCGAGTGAAGTGCAACATGACTGACTGCCCAGAGGCGTTTAGCTGCATGCATGAGTGACAGTATGTCTCTGTGTGTATGTGTGTCTGTGTGTGTGTGTATGTGTGTGTTTGTGAAAGACATCGCCTTGTTGCCAAGATCCAGACCCTGTGGAAACCACTTTGAGTCAGGATCCTCAGTCACCACCGTGCCTTTTTCCTCCTCCTCGATGTCTGCAGCTTCTACTCGCAGAGTGTAAATAGAGTTCAACAGCACTTAGGTTTGTTTTAAGAGAGAAGGTTAGATTATCATTTTAAATGTCTATTTATTATCTGTAATGAAATAGCACCATGAGCTCTATGTCTTTAACTTATCTAGAACCTAAGAGTTTTTTCTGAACTGTTCTAAAAACCTGAAAGTCTATAAAAACTAAAGCCAAAGTATATTAGTTTATTATATCACATTTATTTATTTTTGGGTAGCTGACTTTGATTTTATGACCATATTTTAGGTAGCGGTAAACCTGAGATGGTGTTTGTTTTTGTTCACTGAAGAAAAAAAAAAGCCCTAAATATCTGTAATTAGCAATAAGCTGTTGAAAAATTAAAAAGGCCACCTTAAAATAAAACTCAGTACGCGTGCTTTCTGTGAATACAAATGTGACACACTGATGTCTCACAGCATTTTTATTTAATTACTGGGGCAGCTCTTTTTTTAATATAAATGTGAGCCAGATTATCTGTAATGAAACTGAAGATGAATTATCAAACCAGAAGCCAAGAGGAAGTTCACATGACAGCCGATTTTTTTTCTTCTGATTGTTCAGTCGTCACTTCATCACAGCTTCATGTTAACCTTTAAATGCTGCTCTGTTCTAAATCGTAAGGTTTCCGGTTCTTAAATACTGAAAAAGGTCCGGTGAAAATCAACATGGTTCTAGTTCGGCTCTTCAGGTATTATCTGGAAATGCAAATAAGGCTTCCACAGTAAAACTATAACGACACTTGGTGGGGTTACAGCTTATTAGTGATGTGGCCGGCTAGTCAGGAGTCAGACAGAGGACCGAGAACAGCGACCGCCTCAATTTCCACCAGGCCACCCTGAGGAGAAAAGGAGCAGATGGAGAGTGATGAGGACATGAGGCAGAAGCAAAATATTAAAATGTAATAGGTAATGCTTTAAAATACGGCCCGTGAACAAGGCTGTAAGTTCCTAAGGCTGTAATTTCCACGACTAAAGGGTACATCCCTGTAAAATACTTTTACTGTAATTACAGTGTACTTACAGCCTTAGTCCGGGCCTTACGAGACTAAAGCCTTCTCTTTTCCACAGCATGTCTTTTGTCCTGTCTCTCCCCTTAGCCCCAACCACAGCAGATGACTGCCCCTCCCTGAGCCTGGTTCTACCGGAGGTTTCTTCCTGTTAAAAAGGAGTTTTTCCTTCCCACTGTCACCAAGTGCTTGCTCATAGGGGGTCGTTTTGACTGTTGCGTTTTCTGTGTAAATATTGTACTGTAGCTCTTTACCTTACAATATAAAGCGCCTTGAGGCGACTGCTCGTTGTGATTTGCCGCTATATAAATAAAATTGAATTGAAATTAGTCCTGGAAATTACGCAGAACTTAAATGTACTTACAGGGTACATCCCTGTAAAATATGTGTACTTGCGGTGATGCTTCGCTTCATTGAGGTTTGCAGGCAGACCTCTTAAGGTCCCGCCGCAGCATTTCAGTGCATTTGATTAGCAGCATCTGACTGCTAATCAAATGCAAATGAATCAAAAGCAGTAGGGGTGTACTTAGTTTTGCATGGGACTGCATGAAGAGAGCAATGATTCCGTCTCTTCAGAGGACACTGGCTTACCCCTGACTTTTAATCTAACGTTAACCTAACTTGGACAAACAGTGGGAAAATACGGAGTGAAATTAAGCTGAGGGAAAATTATTTATATAAAAAAAATATATATCAACTTGCCTTAACCCAAAACCAGCATTTACACTACACATGGACTCATTTGTCCAAGTCTCCACTGTGTGACCGTGTGAGCAGATTTAAAACCCACATCGTGATTAATAGTGTTATTTGTGGTTTACCATATAATATATACCCCTCCTTTCAGCCTCTCTGTTTCTGGTCAGCAAACCAATAAAACTCATTGCTTTTTTTTTTTTTTTTTTTTTTTTTTACAGCCCAGCAGCAGAAAAGGCAGCCGCGCACGGCTAACAGAAAAATACACTGTGTGGATGAATGAGCATGCACCTATAGCTACTAATATTTTCCACCCTCCGTGTGCGTACTGGAGCAGACACTTTAAAGGGAGTGTAGCATAATGTAATGCAGTTCTGAAAGTGCGTAAAGGCTGTGGCACTTACTCTGGGGAGAGCAGCAACTTGGTAAGCAGCTCTGGCAGGAAAATTACTGCTGAAAACTGGGGAGGAAAAGATTTTCGTTATATTTGCATATATTTGCAGGAGCATGCTAAAGTTATCCGCTTCCATCAGTGAATCCATCTCTGAATCTCAATTTGAATGGTTCAGTTCAGCTTCTAATAAATACTGAAGGCCTTTTGTTTGTGCACTTAGTCATGCACGGCAGATAAGACAACAAACACGGTGTAGAACAGGAGCCAAGGACTGCTAACAGATTTTGTTTTACACAATCTGTAAAGCCACATTGTGTCCTTACTTAAGCCTTATTACCCATTAATAAAGCATAAACACAATTTATGATGAATAAATCCAGCAAACCCTTCATAATTGGGTAACACTACATTGCCTATCTCCATACTCAGCACCTATATACTGTAATACCAATTTCATGTACTGCATTTTACTGTAGGGCCATTCATTATTCATTTATACAACAGCTTTCACATACAGGTGTCCACAGGAGGAGTTGTAGCTGTCAAAGATTTATTTAGTACACATGCTCCTAACCACATAATAATGTGCTCTAAACCAATGTTTATACTGTATACTCGTAAAGGCTGAATTTAGAGGATGAAAGCAGCGTTTTAGTGAAACATCTCCTCTCCTCTCCTTCCTCTCATCCGGGTCAGGGAAAGTACCCTGCCTGTGGTTTAGGTAGCACTGGGAAGGAGAAAGGTGGGACTAAATGGCCAGCGCAGCAATGGTTGTTGGGGGAGGTTGGGTTACATTTGTGTGCCCGCGCAGCAGTGTCTATTTACAGCTCACCGGGTGCTGAAGCTTCCATTACACCTGGGTGTTGTGATCCAGGAGGAAAAGCCGAGACTGAGCGAGGAGGCTGCGTTCGTGCAGCAGACGAAGAGCTGAACGAGCGCGTCTGTCAGGTGACTGCTAAACCTGTCATTCTCTGGGAGGTGCCAGTGAATCGTGAAGACCCTGTATCTCCTCATGACCATGCAGGTGTGGAGGCCAGAGTCTGCCACAGGAAGTATCGCAGCCTTTAAAATTTTTATTAAAATATACACTGACGGGCCACTTTAATAGGTACACCTGATCAATCCTATCAGCCAAATCGCACGGCAGCAACTCAATTCAATTCAATTTTATTTATATAGCGCCAAATCACAACAGCCGCCTCAAGGTGCTTTATATTGTAAGGTAAAGACCCTACAATAATTAAACCAACAGTCAAAACGGCCCCCTGTGAGCAAGCATTTGGCGACAGTGGGAAGGAAAACTCCCTTTTAACAGGAAGAACCCTCCGGCAGAACCAGGCTCAGGCAGGAGCAGTCATCTGCTGCGACCGGTTGGGGCTGCATGGACGCATGTAGACATGCTCAAGACAACCTGCTGAGGTTCACACTGAGCCTTAGAATGGGGAAGAAAGGTGATTTAAATGACTTTGAATATTGCATGGATGTTGGTGCCAAACAGGCCTGAATATTATCTGAATATTTCAGAAACGGTTGATCGACCATGGTATGCAGAAGAACATCTCTTAACGGACAACATGTCCAGCCTTGAAGCAGGTGGGCTACAGCAGCAGAAGAGCACACTCTGGATGCCACTTGTGTCAGCTAAGGACTGTGGCTAGAATTTGCACCTTATATGAATGTTTCAAGATGCTGGTGGTGGTGTGGGGGATGTTTTCCTGGCACACTTTGGGTCCCCTAGAACCAGCTGAGCTTCATTTAAATGCTGGAACCTATGTGGGAATTGCTGCTCACCATGTCTTTTCCTTCATGACCACGGCGCACCCATCTTCAGCAGGATAACATGCCGCCGTGTCACAAAGCTCAGATCATCTCAAACTGGTTTCCTGACAATCGGTTCACTGTACTGATTTAAGAGCACCTTTGGGTCATGGTGCATCATGGATGTGTTGTCTTTTTAGGGCAAAGTTGCATCAAAATATTGTTTTTTTCTCTATCAGACTGCTGAGAGGCTTATAAGTAAGCACAGTAACAGTCTATTTGTATTCCTGTAACACACTCCAAGTTCCATAAATAGGAATGTGTACACATAAGAAATAAAAAAAAAAAAAATTGAGGTCAGTTTCATTTCATTCCTCTGATCATTTTTACAATAAAAGCCCTCTGAAGGAGTCATTTGTCATCTTTGTTTTACTTCCTCATTCAACACAACTCTGAGAGACACTAAACAACTTCCTCGAGAATCCTTAAGCAGGCTACACACACACACACACACACGGAGGAGTGAATTCCTCCTCAACTGGAGCCTCATTTCCACAGTAACGCACTGGAACGCAGAACAACCCACTGATCTATTTAAAACACTCAACAGTCTGTTATTCAGCAAAAAAAGAGTCTCGGACTGACCTGAAAACTGACCACAATGTGTGCTTATATAATTAAAATAAAAAGAGCTGTTTGTGTGGGTGGCATAAGTCCACTGATTTAACGAAAGCTCTGACGATCCTGGCTCAAAGCCGCCCCCTTGTGGCTACTTTTATATACTGAAGAGTTCAGAGACATGAGCGAAGAACACACAGTGCAGTTTTTTAAAGCTTCATTATGACACCAAATAAATAAGAGACAGATTTTTTTAACCACCATCTGCTAGGATGGAATAAAGGAAAATCCTTCCCTGCCTATGAGACCCATATTTAAGGCTACCTGACATAATAAAAGCAGACCACAAATATACTGTACATTATCAATTCATAAATTCCTAAAACAGCTACACACTGTGCATTTGTTTAGGACTAGTTTGCCCTGCAGATTGATACTTATTTAGTGCTTGGGGACTGTTTACAACAGGATAATAACAGCTGCTAGTGGGGTCAAAATGAGAGGAACAATAAAGTGCTGGCTTACATGTCTTGTAGACCTCATTAACACTGTTGAAGTCATTTATATCTGTGAGCAGCACAGTAGCCTTCACCACTGAAACGAAAAGCGTATATTTGCTCTGTTAGCTCGTGTTTAATGTTCAAAACATATGAAATACATGAGGAGAAGCTGAGTTTCTCATCTCACCGTTGCTGTAGTCACAGCCAGCGGCTTTAAGGATCTCCCCAATATTGTCGAGCGCCTGAAGGACACAAGGAGAAAGATTAGTCATTTTCTGAATCCGTTTGTGGATCCAACATTTGGTACACAACTGCTGCTTTTGCTGATATAAAAACTGACAGAAGTGACTGTTTAATGTGGTCACATGTTCCTCTGAGTTTCACCTTTTTGGCCTGAGCCTGCACTCCTCCGTCTACCAGCTGTCCGGAGGCAGTGTCCAGCCCCAGCTGACCGGAGATGTACATGGTTCTGTCCACAATCACTGCTTGGCTGAGGATGACACACACACACACACACACACACACACACACACACACACACAGCTTAGACTTGGATGTTTTAATACGTTGCAGGTGAGGGAAACAATGGCTGAGTCAGCAGGCCAGCGGAGCAGCAGCACAAACTTCAGTCCGATGAGAGGAGAGATTTCTAGCTTACATTCGCATACACAGTCACACTGCGATGAATACATCGGGAGCAACTCAGGGTTCAACACCTTGCCCAAGGATACTTTGTCATGCAGACAGGAGCAGCAAGGAATCAAACCACCTACCTTCCGATTAGTAGATCACCTTCTCTACCTACTGAGCAACAGCCACCCCAAGGTGTACCTAATGAAGTGGCTGGTGAGTGTATATTTACACTGTGATGTTGCCTTTATCTATGACACATACTCCAAAATGTTCTAATGGCATTAATATAAATAAATTACTCCAAACAGTTTTGCATTATCCTCAGTACAGCAGTGGGCCACTTCCTGCAAGAAGCTATGAAAACCTGCAGGAGGAGTAGACAAATTCATGGTAGAAAACATTTTTACGATTCAAAACATCAGGACAGATAAATATACAGCTGGAGACATAAATCATTACGATATCATAAACTGAAAAGCACAATGCACCTGTCATTGTGTCCTACGCCCTCTTGTGGGTATTATCAAAATTAAAGTTGTCACTCAGTCAAATTAACGCCACCCGCTGACAGCCGATTGGCCGCAGCAGGAACACGCCTCACCCCTTTGGATTAAACACACGTGTTCTTTTTTTTACGACTTAAAAATCACTTCTGTGAACTTTGATCGAGTCAGAAAAAAAAATGCATTTTCAAGTTTAGTTTTGTTTCTCTAAGTCCCCGCACTTTCCACGGGACATCTACCCTTACCTGTATATTCTCTGTCTCACAGGAGCTTTTGGTGTGTAGATGATTTGGCGACGAATAGAAGCCATTTCAAGCCTTCTGCCTGATTCACAGAGATTTCTGCGCTGCTGTGGCCCCTTTGCTCCCCCTTAGCACTTTTTAGGAGTTCATTGAACACTAAGTCACGCCCCTCATCAAACACGGACTGTCCTTGTGAGCCATTCAAACATAGCCCACACGATTAAACATTAGAGGTGTCTCACCTGTACGGACCGATGGCAGCCGGGGCTGATGAAGTGTTAACAATCTTTCTGTTGAGCGCAGCCATGTTTCCCCAGATTTCTCTTTCACTTGCCGCCAACCCTTCAGAGGAGCTGTGATTAATGCAGTTGTGCAAGAAAAGCTGCAGAAAAAAAAAGGAATAGTCTACCGTAATGCACTTTCAATAGGAGCAAGCGCATTTATAGCTGAGAAAAGGCGTTCAAAAGAAAAGGAAAGGCGCCCTTAGTAGAAAAATTACGGTAGATCAGGGGTCCCCTTTATTAGAGTTCAATTCAGGGGTCAAACTTGAATTTATGAAGGCAATGTTCAGATCAAAGTAAACAAGAAAAATAGTCCGCACACCTTGAGCGCTCCTGAGAAATCTAATTTAATCAAACCTCGAACAGGTGAGTAACGTTTAGGCCTTAGTTGCCCTTCCTCAGACTTCACATAATCACATGTTGCACAAACATTCAATTTATATGCCCACCCACCGGTAATTAGATCATGTGATCAGGCTCACTTCCTGTTAACAGGAAGTGACATAACATCTGCAACACATGACATGCATATAGGACCATAAGTGGGTTTCAAAGGCAATCAATGCAATCAGCCAATATAGTGATATACTTACATAAAGATACATGTGAAATAGCAAGTCATCGAGGCAAAATAATAATAATAATAGAAAAAAATAATAGAAAAAATACAAAAGATGGAATGAACAGGTATAAATAGGAAACAGCAAGATGATATAATATATAGATCAACACGCAAAAAAGAGTAAAATATAAAGTATAAAATATAGCAGTAAAATAATAAAATATAGAGACGTTCACCCTGGCTATAAAAAGGGTCTTAAATCCAGCTCTTCATTGAGGCCAAGAGGAGCACAATCACTTCCATGGCCACAAGTGTATAAAACCAAGCACCTAGGCATGCAGACTGCGTCTACAAACATTAGTAAAAGAATGGGAGGAGCTCAGTGAATTCCAGCATGGTACAGTCAGTCTGAAAAATTTCAAGAATTTTGAAAGCATTTTCAATTGCAGTCGCAAAGACCATCGAACATTATGATGAAACTAGCTCTCATCAGGACCGCCCCAGGAAAAGAAGACCAACAGTTTCCTCTGTTGCACAGAATAAGTTCATCAGAGTTACCAGCCTCAGAAACCGCAAGTTAACAGCACCCCAGGTAAGAGCCCACCTAAATGTTTCACAGAGTTCAAGCAGCACACACATCTCAACTGGACTTTATGGTCGAATTGCTGCAAAGAAGCCACTTCTAAGGAAGATCAACAACAGGAAGAGAATGCTTTAGGCCAAGGAACACAAGGAATGGACATCAGACCAGTGGAAATCTGTCCTTTGGTCCTGATGAGTCCAAATTTGAGATTTTTGGTTCCAAACGCCAAGTCTTTGTAAGATGCAGAAAAGGTGAGCAGATGGTTCCTACATGTGTAGTTCCCACTGTGAAGTATGGAGGAGGAAGTGTGATGGTATGAGGGTGCTTTGCTGGTGACATTGTTGACGATCTATTGAAAATCCAAGGCACACTTAACCAGCATGGCTACCACAGCATTCTGCAGCCACATTCCATCCCATCTGGTTTGCACTTATTGGACCATCGTTTGTTTTTCAACAGGACAATGACCCCAAACACACCTCCAGGCTATCTGACCAAGAAAGAGGGTGATGGAGTGTTGCGTCAGATGACCTGGCCTCCACAATCACCTGAGCTAAACCCAGTTAAGATGGTTTGGGATGAATTGGCCCGCAGATTGGCCCGCTCAGCAACTCTGGGAACTCCTTCAAGACTGTTGGAAACCATGTCAGGTGATTACCTCATGAAGCTGACTGAGAGAATGCCAAGAGTGTGCAAAGCTGTAATCAAAGGTGCCTACTTTGAAGAATCTAAAATCTAAGGCATATGTTGTTTTAAGTTTACGGCACGATTCCTTATGTGTTCCTTCATAGTCTGGATGACTTCAGCATTAATTTACAATGTAGGAAAAAAATACAATTATTGAATGAGGAGGTGTGTCCAAACCTTTGACTGGTACTGTATACCTAAGGTGTCCAGTACCATGGGAATGCACATTCAAGTCAAATGCAACTTTAAAGCTCTTTCCACACAAATGAGGATGATACAGAAATGATTTTTCCTCTGGTTTCCCATATCCGCTATTTCCCACTATAACAGTTTTCTCTCCTCTCTACCCCATCCCCCAGCCCTCTCCTGAGAGACAGTTAGGAAATATGCAGGCAGATCAGGCATAAAGGCAGATGGTGAGAGCAGAGAGAGAGAGAGAGAGAGAGAGAGAGAGAGAAAGAAAAGAAGAGTGACAGAGAGAGAGAGGGAGAGAGAGAGAGAGAGAGAGGGAAAAAAAAAGAAGAGTGACAGAGAGAGAGAGGGAGAGAGAGAGAGAGGGAGAAAGAGAGTGATAGGCACATAGAAAGAGAGGAGCTATGGCCACAGGCAGGCCATGGCCAATCAACTGAAAAAGAGAACAGCTCACCCTAGCAGACCAGCTGAGCTCCTCCACAGTCTCATCTACAACAACTGTAAATACAGCACTACAGTGGAGACCTGACAAATGTTTTTGTGTTAATATAGTAAATAAAAGTAAAATATGAAGCCAGTCCTCATTCACAGATTTATGAACTAATTCTACAGCAGTGATATTCAACCAAGCATGCCAGTGGCCAAGTTCATGTTCTGAATTCTGTAATCATCAAGAGGACGATTACAGAATTACAAACAGTCACAGGATTTCAGCGCTGGACCAACTGTTAATCCTTAAGTAAATCAACTGATTGTTTAATAATGAATGGTATATATTTTTGGAAGGGGTGCAGCTGAAGACGATTAACCCCCAGAGGCTACACTTCTTCGCAAATTTCATTTCTGCAGTAAACGCTTTATCTCCTGCTCACGCTCTGCAAAACTGAAGCTCAAACAAAATCAATAGATACTGATTAAAGTAAGTTTGAATTAAAGGTAAAGACATTACACCAACCGTCGTGCTGGAGATGGATAAAACCCACATTTTATACACAGTTAAAACTCCTATAAGACACACTTCTCAACCAGCTGTACCCACCTAAGAACAATAGCGACAGTGAATCTCTCAGCAGAGGCTTCACTCTCCCGCTTACGAACGCCAGACTCTCTGACCTAAAAACTAGGCTCTATCAAGAAGCTTAATTTAGACATTGCTTCAAGTTGTCCTATTTAAACCATCTCATCATTACTGATTAAATGGCTTGCACACATGTGCACGCACTAACACACACACACACACACACACATACACACAAAAGCACATGTAAATGTGCATACAGAGCAAGCAGCGTACGCCAAGGCTGAATCAAACCAATACTGGACCTGTTTAGCAGGATGTGCATTGTCCTGGTGGCGCCCCATGGTACTAGCTGAGTGCCTCCTCTGCATCATTAATGTTCAGCTTGAAGACAGCCACTCACTCGTAATAATTGTAACAAGATTCCTGGAGATGTCAACAACTTTTATGATGTCTTCACCTCCTTAAACCTTAATTCAAATGTCACAGTAAGTGACACATAAGCGTCTCAATCCAAAGCAACTGACATTTCAACAATGTAGCCCCACAAACACTTGCTCGCACTTTCATCTCTTCTCCCTTCCTCTGCTGCTTCATGCGGGGGGGGGGGGGGGGGGGGGGGGGGGGGGGGGGGGGGGGGGGGGGGGGGGGGGGGGGGGGGG
>JAVDPK010000261.1:71852-91663 GCA_034780415.1 Cichlasoma orientale
GCATGAAAGGAAATAACAGCATGACATTCACTGCAGGGGGCATGTTACATACAAAACACAGTAGGACATGTAGACATGCAGGAGACAGTGGTAAACTAAAAAGAATATATCCAACAAATGTGTTATTTTTTTTTGAGTAACCATCCCAAGACTGCTGCAGACTAATAATAAAGTCAAATCTGTTTGATCACAACATTAATTAACCAAGAGGAGGCAGATTAAACAACGCATTACAGACAGTTCTCCTGATCATCTCTCTGTTGTAATGAGAAATCTCAGATAAAGAACCAGGTTAGCATCGCTGGAGAACAATGGCTACACAGTGAATTGGCAGAATTGGGTGAACTTGATTTGGTGTTATCATAAAAAATCCTGGCCCCATAAAATACATTTTAAAAGACTGCTCAATTCTCTTTCCAGTGGTATCAAACGTAAGTTGGTGTATTCTTTGATTTTTCAAATAAAGACATGAAAAATCTGCATTTACTCACTTTCAGGCCGCAGGACCCTTCGAAAATCCAACTGCACTGTGTCGCCCTTGACCTTAGGCAGTGTTTACAGATTTCAAATTTCAAAGTTACGGCAGATTGTTGTTGTTGTTGTTAAAATACGGTAAGAATGATAAAAAACAAAACATAAAACAAACTATAAATCTGATATTAAAATAAAGCACAAAAAACAGGCTTTTAAAAAAAGTTTTGTATCGATAATGTTGAATCAATTTTATGCTGAAATCGTTCGTGCTTATTTGGCCCCCTCTTGAGATCAGTAAAGCTATTTTCTACATTATATTTTGATTTTTTGATATTTTGATACTTCTATAATATCAAAGTGAACAGTTACAGGCTGTCACTGAAACTACTACTGCTGTCTTCATGTTTACTGTCAATTTTCCCATTTAGAACGAATGGCGAGAATTATCCAAGGAAGATCACGAGCCGCTGTCGGAGTCTCCCCCCACAGCTCAGCCACAGCCCAGGTGTCCGACGGAGCGGTACAACGGCATCCAGCAGGAAGACGGAGGAGACTACAGACAGGACGGCAAAGCACCTGCACAATCTCCCTGCAAGGAGCAGGAGCTTGATGGCAGCACAGCACAGTCAGTACAGTGAGTCTGCAGATTATCAGGCATAAATAGATGATGAATTATCTATATACACAGGGTTACAGGGGATTGATTTATTACTGGCTCAACTTGTATTAAGAAAAAGTCTGAGTCCAAAGATTTTTAAGGTTGTGGTTGTGTTGGGGTTAGGTTTATTGCCAAAAGCTAAAAAAAAAAAAAAGAGTGAAAAATAAAGTTGACTGACATAAAAATACAAACTAAAATAAAATAAAAAAAAGCTGAAGCTGACTAAAATGGCCCTGTGTACTTAGAAAACAAACTAAAGTCAAATAAAACCTGAGAGAAAATGTCTTTAGTTTTAGTCTTTGTCAATTTGGTCACATGTGTGACCAGGTTGTGTGGAAAAACACAACCTGGTTGATGAGTCTTTGGACGTCTACATGACAGTGAATTGTCTTTTCAAAGTGTATTTTAAAACTGGTCTGACTTTTTATTCTGTCCCTGACAAATAAGCCTGAAACTAACACTGACATTAATGAAAACTGAAATAAAAAGAGCAAATCCACTCTGGAAACTAGCTGAAAGTAAATGGAGAAGAAAAGAAAACTCAAAACAAAACCAAAATAAAAACTAATCAGAAAATGCTGAAGTGAATTTCTGGTTGGGGTATTTTGGACTCTGGGATTTACCGTCGGTCAGAAATCAGGATCAGTGTGTAATTAAAAAAAAAAAAGGTGCTGTTGTTAATAAAGAGCTGTTCAACTAACTTTGCTTCTTTCTATGCAGCAAACGACGCAGGGAAGACAGTATCTCCAAATCGAGCACAGCCAAGACACCCCAAAGCAAGTCCAGGACAAACGACTCTGAGAGGAAGAGAAAAAGGTGATTCAGTTTTTGGTTAAAACAAATTTATGCTCTTTGTCAAGTCGGCGTTCTCTGGGATGATTTGTCATGCACCAGCATAGCAGTACTTGCTGAAATAATAATAATAATAATAAAAAACACTCAACACGGAAAGCAAGAACCCATCATATTTTTTCAGAATAAAAAAGTAGCAATTTTATGGAACTCCTGCAAACTCTCACTTATTTTGAGGTAGTTATTAACTGACAAAGTACCCAGATGAAAGCCAGATACACCATCAGTGCTGTGTTTAATAAACGTCTTTAGCAGTAAGTGAGATAGTGTGCAGGAGTTCAGTTTTTGGGATTTCATGGGGTATTTCTCTCTGCCACTCATTTAGGTATGCAGAGATATATATATATATATATATTTTTAACTATAAATAAGAAGCTGGGTTAAAATGTAGAAAATGAGGCATAAAATTATTTTGCAACCTCTTATACTTCTTGTAGACAGAATTTTGTTTTACCACTGTTTTGATGTCGAATGGCAGAGGATGTGAGTCATTTTCAGCTACACTTCAATAAAGGGATACACACAGGCTTTCCTAGTGCGTGACTCAAACCTCTAATAGCAGAAGTTAAGTCACTCCTGAAACTTTTTCTTTTTAGCATTTATAATTTTGTTTCTCTTTCTCAGCACACTTAGGCATCGACTCTACTAGTCTAGCCTGCTGAAATATAGTTTGTGTTCTCATGAAGGGTGAGGGTGACACTTTATTTCTGATGACAGCGCACCTCTATAAGGGAAAAAAAAAAAAACAGCTTCTCACTGAATCACTTCTGAGAAGGCAGCCTTTGTTGTGTGACATGTCAGTGTTGTTCCAGTAATACAGACAAAAGTGCAACATTTCTGTCGCGATCTCATTCTGCTGTTGTGGTTCTCCTGGACAGTTTGGGCTGCATTTGCTGCACATGACAGGAGCTGGCCTGTCCGGTGGGGGGCACTATATGTTTACCCCCCTCTGAGACAGCAGCGACAACCACGGAGAGCGCGTTTAAAGGACGAAGTTTACCCACAGCTTTTAAAAACAAACGCCTACTCTTGTACATGGAGGTCTGTGTGTGTGTGTGTGTGTGTACTGCTGTGTTTTCTCTTGGGTTTTTGTTCGTCTTTTGATGATTTGTTTGACTCTTGTGGTTTGGAGTTGTTAATTTTGGCTGCACTCTAGCATGCTGTGCTTGTGTGAGTACATTTGTGGTTGCTAGTTTTCGAAACTTTGAAATGTCAGGTTCAGTTGGAACAATGCAAGATGCTAATTTATATTATGCATCATATATTTGAATTTGCTGGCAGCTTTTTATCTTTGCAGTAAATGCTGTCAGTAAGGTGGGTGTATGACATGATTATTAATCAGTAACCTCTGCTTTGGAAATAAAAGTCATGCTATTTTGTTGACAAGGAAGCAGGCTGGGAGAGAGAAGGTAGAAGCATAGAATATTTTGTAGAAAAATACACCAGTAATGGTGGAGATTTGAGAAGTCTCGAGCTGAGCGTTTGTTTTTTTGCCTCCGCCATCTTGCTGTTGAAACAGGGTGTGACGAGTGGGTGTGACTGAGAAACCAGCTGAGTCGCCTCATTGTCAAACTCTAAAGCAAAGCTCGAAAATCGTAGAAGCTCTTTTATTAAGTTGTAGGCAGCTGAAAGAGCGCTCATCAGAGCAGAGCCGCCTCCATGGTTTCACAATCCTCATTTTGAGCTATCTGCTGGCTATCACGCAAAATAAGCAAAGTTCGACACTGCCAAAGTAGTAATGAAACATCAGAAATGTTACCATCTGGGCCCCCGGGTGGCTTAGTGGTTAAAGCCGGCGACCACATATATATGCCGTGTTGCGGTGCGCATGGTGCAGGTTCAAGTCCCGGCCTGTTGCCAATTTGCCTGCGTGTCTTCACCTGTATCTTTCCCTAATTTCCTGTCGCTCTACTGCAAATAAAGCCGCTGTGGCTAAAAAAAAAGAAATGTTACCATCGACCCCATATCCACTCCCCTCTGTTTTTAAGGGCTCTGGTTCCAGAAGTGAATTTCCCATTCGATTTCTACATCTACATATTCAGAAAATCCTTGTTCAAACAGTTTTAAGTCTTGAACCAAGCTGACCAGCTATGAGGTGAATAATTAAGAGTTGATTTGGATTAAAAAAAAAGAAAGAAAAGGAAAACAAACAAAAAAAGAATGTGCACATAATTTACTTTAACAGTGAAGGAACTACTCATCCCATAATGCAGTGCAAATCCCAGATCCGATTTGAACAGCTGCAGAACCTATTGGAATTTAATCCTTTTTTGTTATTGTGTTGTTGTATAACAATAGTTTCTGTATACAGTACCAGTCAAACATTCGTATGAATGGGTGAGTGTGTCCAAACTTGCACTCTAAAGAGTGCACACAGGATTACAGCTGCCTGTGTCTCTGATTTGTCCTCCTTTTTGAATATAACCTAATGCACTTAATAATTTATAAAAAAAAAAAAAAAACAGAAACCAATAATCATGTTGTTTAAATTAGATGTGATTGACCCCAGAGAGTATACCAGCTCGAGGAGTCGCTCCCTGTTGGCCACATAAAAAAAAATAAATCAGGTTTTAGTAACAGCTGCTTTGGTTACACTTTTAAAAAGAACAAACAACTAACAATTAATTTTAGTAGAGTGTCTCTTTTTGCTTGTGTGTCTGGAAATCGTTAAAGTGCCTGTTACGTAAAACCTTCTAATGTTTAGGTCTGTCCAGCCAACAGTTCCAATTCCCAAAATAGAAGAAGCTGAAGAGAGAAAAATGATGTTTTCACCTAGCCACATGTAGCTTTACGTGTTCTTGAGGATTGACACAAAAGAATAATGTGTTGTTGAAGCTGTAAGTCCAGGCCTGACTTCACACTGCAGCTCTACACCATTCACCTACATTCTTCATTTTATCACTGATAATCAGATCTAATGAAGGGGACAACTTCTGCTTTATCGTACAAAACTGTTTACCTTTCACTAACCCGTGGAAAAAGGATTGGCTATATGTGTGAAATACCGTTGCTGGTTGTGACACCGTGTCTGTACCTTTGCATTTAGAAACCAGAGGAGCTGGATTCACAGGTCTTTGACACATTGTTTTTAATAGTAGTAGACATACTGCAGTTGTGTACAGGGCTTTTCCTGCCTAGAGGAATGTTTGGTACCCTCCATAAAGTGAAAGGAATTTGTTTTTTGTTTGTTTTTAAATTGACAGAAATAACAGAAATATGTGCAGATTTGTGTTAAATGAGGTAACACAGACTCATTGTTTTTACTGTACACTGGTCGCAAAAGGATGCAGTGATAGCTGGGGTGACTGCTGTATTGGAGCTACTACATTACTGAACTTTGGTGGCATGTTGGTAACATTTACCATAGAAGCACAGATTCGGGTAGCACTGCAGATGCGTGTATGCATCAGGAGCGCAGAACCACAACAGCAGAAGAAGAAGGACCTGTAGCTTCAGCAGTCACAGACAGGCAGCTGTGCTCACAACCAGCAGCTGGATGCTTGTGGAAGTTGGCCTTTTAAAACAAGCACTGAGCACCGAAGTATCCTTTCTGAAGTCTTTCACAATAACTGGCAGTGTGTTGTAACTTGTAAATGTAAGTCTTCTGATACTCTAAAATATTTAAATTAACATTTCTCTATTTAAGCTGAAGGCTTCTGAACGCACGCAGGGTGTTTCCTGGCTCACACTGGGCCTTTGGGGGTGATTTACACATTTAAATTGATTGGTTCGTGTACAGTTAAAACAAAAAGTCTGAGTTACTAATGGAAGGACTGGTATTTCTGACCATAAAACAAAAAGGAAAAAAAAATTTAAAAAGCTTTTATTATAGTCGTGGTGATTTTACTTTGAGGGGATTTTTGTATGCAGGAAAACCCCTATCAGTGTGACGAATTTTATTAAAACTAACGGATGCTTTCGCTGCTCTGATAATCAGTCTGATGTTGATGTGATCAAAGTGATCTTTAGATTCCTGCTTTCTGTGGTTTTATCGTGGCATCTTGACCAGGCCAAAGATACTAACAGGATTTTGCAGCACGAGTTCCTTTGATCACTCTTGAGCTTCACTGACCAGTAATAAAAACAAAGTTTCTTGAATTTAACAGGGGCTGTTTTGTGTCTTTTTTTTTTTTTTTCACAGGATGAAAACCGGTGACTGCTAACCACCTCCACCTGCAGCCACAGCTCTGGCAGCACCGTCAACGTCGGCAGGGAACTCCAGCTCTTTCCCAAACCTCCAAACCAATCTTCCTCACCTCCATGGCCACAGCTAGCTCTCTTTACTTCATCGCTTGTGTGTCTTTTTTGCATTTTGCATCATTAATTAGCCACAGCCAACATTTCTGTAGCTCCTTCCGTCAGGAACACCTCACATCCACACCCGGCTCAGCTTTCTGATTTGTCATCCTCATTGTTTACAGCAGACACTTTGACATTCTTTAAAGACAAGCACACCAGCGCTTTACCCGCGGCCACACCTCAACTTCAAACTGTCAACGCTGCTTCCGGAGTCAAAACATCTGTGGGATTTTTTTTTGTTTTTTTTTTTTGCCGTTAATAATATTTTGCAGCTTTCTCATTCTTTTACACTTATTTACATATATATGAAATTCAGACTGAAAATAGAGGCTATGCATTGCCAAATTGTAATGCTGTTCATATGTGTATTTTTGAAAAAAGAAAACCCATTTTTTTCAGAGACACAAGTAAAAATGTTCTATTTTTTATAAGAAATTACTTGAAGTTTTTCAGGTGATGTGGGGCCGGTTGAATGAAAAGCACTGCCTCCTCCCATGTGAGAAATTCAGTGACGTGTAATGTTTCCATGATGTACATAGTGTTCTTTTTTTTAAAAAAAAGAAGAGATCTGTATAAAAAGACATATTTTTGCTTGTAAAGAAAACCCTGAATACCAAAAAAAAAAACAGACGAAAGCTAACGTTACACACCTGGATACAGTATAAAGCTGATTTGAAGCTGACTTATTCTCCTTTTGAAACAAATTGTCTTAAGTTTCTTTCTTTAGAGTGTAATCTACAATTAAAACTGGTATCATCTAGTTTACATACAAACTATTCTTCTGTGGTTATTTGCCAACAAACCTGGATTGAGATCTGGTGACTGTGGAGGCCATTTGAGTACAGCAAACTCGCTGTCATGTTCAAGAAACCAGTTCGAGATGATCTGAGTTTTGTGATATGGTGGTTTATTCTGCTGGAAGCAGCCATCAGAGGATGGCTACACAGGGATAAACATGGCAGCAATACTCAGGTAGGCTGTGGTGTTTAAATGATGCTCATTTGGTGCTAAGAGGCCCAAAGTGTGCCAAGAAAATATCCCAAGTTCCATTACACCTGTGACTCTACCATCCGAATGTTGCAGCAGAAATTAAGACTTATCAGATCAGGCACCATTTTTCCATTTTGGTGAGGCTGTGCTGACAGGAGTGGCACCTGGTGTGGTCTTCTCCTGGAGCCCATTCAGTGATGTTCTTCTGCATACCTTGGTTGTAATAGGACCCATCAGATCAGGCAACAGTTTTTGCAGTCTTGTGCAAGTATGGTGAGCCCGTGTGAATTGTTGCCTCAGTTTCCTGTTCTTAGCGGACAGAAAACCGAATCACCAAGTGTGGCTGTGGTTATTTGAGTTGCTGTTGCCTTCCTTAAAACTGTCTGACCATTCTCCGCTGATCTCTGGCATCAACAAAGCATTTTCACCCAGAGAACTGCTGCTCGCTGGATACTTTCTCATTTTCAGACCATTCTCTGTACACCCTAAAGATGGTTGTGTGGGAAAATCCCAGTAGATCAGCAGTTTCTCAAAACTCAGACCAGCCTGTCTGGCACCAACAACCACACCATGTTCAAAGTAACTTAAATCATCCTTGTTCCTCATTCTGATGCTCAGTTTGAACTCCAGCATGTCATCTTGACCGTACCTAAATGTGTTGAGTTGCTGCCATATGATTGACTGATTACATTATTTTAGTTAGCAAGCAGTTGAACAGATGTACCTAACAAAATGGCAGGTGTGTATATTTTGTATCCTTACAAAAATAACAAAAACAGTATAAATTTTTCAGTTCAATCATACCTATCAAATAAGCCTGAAGTGGCTTTTGTGCATGTGTATTGACTTATTTATGCCTGCGTGGCTCTCAGTCAAGTGTTTGTATTGTGATAAACATTCTGAACTCCTTAAATCTGCCCTGATAAATACCCTTGCATTAATTTACAAAAAGCTATAATTAAAACTAGCAAAAGAAGTTTTTAAGCAAACCAAATTTGGAAACAAAAAAAAAAAAAAACACGAATCCAAGATACAAAACTATACTAAAAATCCTTCAACAGCTTATAAACAGATTTAATTAATGTCCTTATTTTAAATTTACTCATTTCATTCAAATTATTCTGAGTTGAGCCTTAATTTTATTGCTTGCCCTTACAAAAAAAAGCTGTCAGCAGGACATTCCTTTCCCACAACTACACAGAAAATGACGCAGGCAGAAAGGAAAACCACAAAATAGCCTGAATAAGAACGCTGTGCCATTGTTACCATTATAGTTTGTAGAAAGGAATCAAATTACAGAGGTGGGACTGCCAGGAATGCAGCATGGCGCCTGGCCAACCATTTTCAGTTAGATGGGTGGAGGCTTGATCCAGTGAGAATATCACAATCAAGATGAATTCACACCACATTCTTGTAGCAACATTTTATTAGAAAATGCAATGAATTACGAGGAAACAGAATTCCAGAACTGAATGTTTGAGTCATATCCTGTATTATGCATGTAAGATAAATTTCCAAGAAAGAGGAGATTTTTGTGGGTTTATTATGATGTAGTCATTTCTATGTTTCTAAACCTCAGTCACCATCCTCATTCCGGTTTGACCCCCCCCCGGGTCAAGAGTTCGCTGCTGTTTGAAAACTACAAAGAGTTCACTGCTGGGCAGCACAGATCTGCACAGCGAACGTCTGTGCATCTTCTGAGCTTTTGTTGCATTCGTCACAAATTGATTATAGATGGTAAAAATAAAATAAAACAACATTGTATACGTGGATCAGAACAGTGCAGGTGGGATGCCACTTCCAAACAGGAGACTCCAGGAAGCTGGGATCTTCCATTTATTAGGCTGTTGGCTCTGAAATGAGAATCAGAAAACACTGATTGTACCCGATTGACCTTATCATGACATTACTGTGCCAGCACGTGTGAAACTTCTGCACGTCTAGATGGCTTTAATGCTGTACTACAGAGCTGGGTGAACGCTGGTTGTCACTTACATGGTCGTCCAGCAGATGGAGCCACTCGTTGAGGTGGTTCGCGAGGGCGAAAGCGTCTGGGATGTTGTCGCCTTCTGAACAGAAGAGTAGCAGCACGGCCAGCGGGAGGTCCTCTTCACAACTAAACACACATGCAGCACACGTGGTCACACAAAGAAGTGCAGCTTCCAGAAATAAATGAAGGCTTTTTAAAACTTTATTTTTGGAGCAAATTCATCAAATGCTTTATTATGTTTTTATCATATGTGAATAGTGATTCTATAAATGCGGCTTTTACACTCACCGATCACTTTGTTAGGTCTATACCTTCAACTGCTCGTTAACACAAATAACTAATCAGCCATGATTGGCATGGCAGCAACTCAGTGCAATTAGGCATGTAGACACGATCAAGACGACCTGCTCAAGTCGGATCAGAATGGAGAAGAAAGGTGATTTAAGTGAATCTGAACATGGCATAGCTGTTGCTAAACCTTGAAGTAGATGGGCTACAGCAGCCGAAGACCACACCAGGTGCCACTCCTGTCGGCTAAGAACAGGAAACTGAGGCTACAATTCACACTGGCTCACCAAAATTAGAAAACAGAAGACTGGGAAAACGTTGTCTGGTCTGATTAGTCTCGATTTCTGCTGCGACATTCAGATGTTAGGGCCACAATTTGGCACAAACAACAAGAATGCATGGACCCATCCTGCCTTGTCTTGGTGTGATGGCATGGGAGATGTTTTCTTGGCATACTTTCGGCCCTTCCAGTACCAAAATGAGCATCATTTAAATGCCACACAGCTGAGTATTGTTGCTGTCGATGTCTATCACTTCATGACCACAGTGTACCCCTCTTCTTATGGCTGCTTCCAGCAAGATAATGCGACATGTCACAAAGCTCATATCATCTGAAACTGGCTTCTTGACCATGACAGTGAGTTCAGTATACTTAAATGGCCTCCACAGTCACCAGCTTACAATCCAGCAGAACACCTTTGGGATGTAGTGGAACAGGAGATTTTCATGGATGTGCAGCTGTGTGATGCTTTCATGCCAATATGGACCAAAATCTCTGAGGAATGTTTCCAGCACTTTGCTGAATCTGTGCCACAAAAAAATTAAAGCAGTTCTGAAGGAAAAGAGGTGCAACTGAGCACTAGCAAGTTTGTACCTAATAAAGTGGCCGCTGTATCTCTTGTCTATTGAAATAAAGTTACTGTAGATAATCTTTTAAAATAAATGCCTAGAGACGTTCCAAGTTGGCTGTCGAGTGAAGAGAGCTGCTTGTTGAAGGACTTCATTTGCAGTGTGTTAGGGCTGTGCTGAACACGTCCACCCAAACTGTTTCAGCAAATATTTCCGTATGGGACAGTAAATGTGAAAATTAGATGTTCCATCATTTATTAAATCAAGATAATTGAAATAAAACAATTACTGTGGAACATTCTGTTCTGCTGCTGCTCTCTAAAAGTCCAAATTAACTTCCTGCTGAGCTGTTGCAAGTTTAGTTCAGGGCACATTTAGTTGAGTCCACATTGGAAGTGAAAATAGATCCCCATTTTCACTTTCATCCATCCAGTTTCTCCCACTGGGTCTGGGTTGCAGGGGCAGCAGCCTAAGCAGAGAAACCCAGACCTCTCTCCCCCCCAGCTACCTCCTCCAGTTTATCCAACAGGCCAGCCGAGAGATATAATCTCTCCAGCATGTCCTGGGTCTGCCCCAGGGCCTTCTCCCAATAGGGCATGCCCAAAACACCTCACCCAAGTGAAGCCCAAGAGGTATCCTAGTCAGATGCCTGAACCACCTCAATTGGCTCCTTTTGATGTGGAGGAGCCACATAATTTATTTTAAAATAGCCCCCTGTGTTTCTGTCTACATGCAGCTCTCTGCCTCTACCTGTCTGTGTAAAGTCCTTTGGTGATGCCTCCTCCGGGGATGCAGAGCCGTGGTTCAGCGTTGCCATCTGTCAGTCCAGGGAAGGCCGGGACTCGCTCCATTTCCCTCCAGCCCAGTTCCTTCAGAGCATCTGCACTCACCTTCAGCAGGGACGGAGTGACCAAGTACCTCAAAGGAATGCTGTCAGGGACACGCGTTTGTTAGCAGTGATCAATGCAAATAGCAAAAGGGAAGAAATGAAGCGATGACATATGAGCACATTTACCCCTGTAGCTGCTCATCATCTCTCTGGTAGGCGTGGCTGCTGGAGAGCACAACAGTCCTGGAGAAGCCGCTGGATTTGATCCAAGACACGAGCAGCTGACGAAACCTTTTGGACTTTGACTGCAGTTTAAACAAAAGGTTAAAAAAAAAAGCATAAATACATTAATACAAACGCTATAAAGGGAACTCAATGAATGAGCACACAGAATGACATCATACTGATGACTGTTACCTGAAGAATTGGTGCTCTGATCTGAAGGACTGCCAGCTTCAGTTCTGCTGCTGCGTAAACTGTGGAGAACAGAGCGTTACTTTTCCTTTGACTTCACAGTAGCTACAGATTACACTGCTGATAACCCGAGTGATGATTGAGAACAAAAAGGCTGAGCCCACCAAAGGGTGCACTGAATGGCTTTACAAAATATGAATTTTTCCAATAATATGAACTCTGATTCCTCATTCTACAGCACAGCAGTAGAACTCTATGATAAGTTAAAAGTAAATAGCTCGCTCTCAACAAGTTGTTTGAATTAAAAAGCAATAAAAGTTTTATTTTGTTTGGTTCTAATACAGTATAAAAATACTACATAAATGTGACGGTATTACAAAAAAGTACAAAAACCGTAGTGCATATGTAATGACAGTAAACTAAAATTATTGTTGAGGTTGCACTTTTTTAAAGAGGCTGTTCATCAGACAGATTTGTTTTATAAAGAGTTTCCAGTAGCTGACAGTTCCTACTTTACAGAATCTATTTGGACTTAAAGGGAACGTGACCCCTCTGTGCTACCTTCTGCAGGAGTGTGCAGCTCATCTGCGTCTTCTTTGCTGAGGGCGTACGGGTTGTTCCCGGCCATTGGGATGAGACAGTCGGTGTGTATGTGGCCCACTCTGCTCATGTTCAGAGTGGACACGATGAGATCCACGGCCAGCTGACCCACATTACCCACGGCCACCGTGGGCTGGAGGAGGAAGGAGGCAGAGGAGAAGTAACAAAAATAAAGAGGTCAAGAACTATTTTGCACACTTTTTCCATTTCCTGAGCATGTTTTCGTGGAATTGTGCAATACATCCAATAAAGAAAGATGTCTGTTATGCTTGAGTAAAAAACATGTATTCCTCGAATAGACAGGCTCCTGAAAAAAACTGACACTACACACATTCACAATGTTTACATGAAATAACTCAATGGCAACCAATCCTCCAATCACACTTCCACTTACTGTGCAAAAGTCTTGAGCCACCCTTCATTTCTTTATATTTGCCAGGAAAATGGGAAATGGGAAAACAGAGTTTGTACAATTCTAACAAGCTTGAAAGTCCATATTTGGTATGATCACCTTTATTCTTCATCACAGCCTGAACTCTCTTAGGCAGCTTTCTATAATTTCCCCAACACCACTGGCTGAAATGCAGCCCAAAAACCATGACAGAACCACTGTGTTTTACAGAAGGTTGTAGACACTCACTGATTTGAACCAAAAAATTCAAATTCCTTGAGGTGTTCCGGGCATGTCCTACTGGCAGGAGGCCCCGGGGCAGGCCCAGGACACGCTGGAGAGATTATATCTTTTGGCTGGCCCGGGAACGCCTCAGTGTCCCCTCAGATGAGCTGGAGGAGGTGGCTGGGGAGAGGAAGGTCTGGGCTTTTCTGCTTAGGCTGCTGCCCAGACAACCCAGCAGAAGAAAATGGATGAGTGGGTGGAATTTCAAATTTGGATTCATCACTCCATAAGACCTGTTACCACTGATTTTCAGTGCAGTTCTTGTGTAATTTGGCATACCTCAGCCTTTTCTCCATGTTTCCATTACTTAAGAATGGCTTCTTGACAGCCACCCTTCCACTGAGACCATTTCTGAGGCTTCAACAGTAGATGATCAACTGAAGGGCCAGATGCATCTCTCAGGTCCTGTGTCAGGTCTTTGCTGGATTTTCTTTTTCCTATTTCTTAAGGAAATGATTTTCAGATAGTGTTTCTATGTTGTAGATGGTTTTTTTAGGCCTCCCACTTCATCTTTTGCCCTCCACTTGTTCTGTTTCCTCAGATTTTTAAGGACAAACTGCACACCATGCTGAGATATGCCAGGTTTTCAGCTAACAGTTCTTTAGGAATCACCTTGCTGGTGCAAAAATATAATTTTATGCCTATCAAACTGTTATCTTTGACATTTTTTGATATATTCAGCTAAAGAAATTGGAACAAATTGTGTTTTTGTGACAGGGTGCTGGTAAAAAAGTGTCTAAAGATGCAATTCACTGGTTCTGGTTAAGTGGCTTAACACACACACACACACACACACACACACACACACACACACCATTCCTCTGAAAATGGTTGAGTACAAAGCCTGGACTGAAAATGAGTGAAAAAGCTGCCAATGTCCAAAGGAAAAGTTTGAAAGACCTTCAGAAAGCCTGGAGAATTATTACTCAATCTGGCTGCTTGTAAGCAAAACAAAGAAATGAGGGCTGAATCAAGACTTTCGCACAACACTGTGCCTCAGTACTGGTTTTAAATCAATCAAGGTGTGACTGAGACAGACTTTCAGCTTTAATTCAAAGAGTTTAACAAAACTTTTGCATTACAGCCATTTTTATACACAGTCAGGTTTTCAGAGGATCAAAAGTAACTGGACAAACTAACATAATCTTAAATATAAGGATTATTTTAAAAACTTGGACAGAAATCCTTTGAGAGCAGTTGAGTTTGTTTTCCCGGTAACTACAGGAGTCTCGGATGAAGGCGTGAAGCAGGAAGACGACTGACGAAAACTCACCAAGACGAGGGTGAAGTCCCTGAAGGAGGGCGCTGAGCTCTGTGAGGAGATAAACATGACGCTGTTCAGCCCCCCAGACAAACAGATAAATTAAAAGTAAAAGGTCGAAATTATAAACCCCTAGCAGCTTTCGCTTCTATTTTCATGCCCGGTGTTGTGGACCCGCGCGGTTGCGTGTCGATTGTTGATGATTTAAACGGTTTTAGTACCGCCTGGAAATGCCTGAGTTAAAAATTGCAGTGAAACTTCTTATTATTTTTAAGGTTTTTTTTCAAGTTTACTAAAGGTTACTGGTTTTCTTTAAATCCCCGCATGTTTCTTACATGCTAACACTTAAAGTGCTGTTTTATGCGTTTCTATTATGATCAAGCATATCAACAGCCAGCAGCTCCGCAAAGACTTCCTGTACATTAGAGATGTTCGACTCACCCACGCTGTGTTCTAATGAGACTGTGGAGCGTCTTTATTCATTACTTATTAATCTCTGGCTCTCACCCCAACCGGTCACGGCAGATGGCTGCCCCTCCTTGAGCCTGGTTCTGCCTGAGGTTTCTTCCCGAGTTTTTCCTTCCCGCTGTCCCAAGTGCTTTCTCATAGGGGGGTCGTTTTGACTGTTGGGTTTTCCCTGTAATTATTATAGGCTCTTTACCTTACAAGATGATACGCCTTGAGGCGACTGTTTGTTGTGATTTGGCGCTATATAAATAAAGTTGAATTGAATTCACTTTGATCATGTTTTAACATGTTTGAACATCTGACAGAGTATTTGAATGATGATCTATCTTTGGTTAGGTAGGGCTAACTCTCTTCTATAGGTAATTTTGTGTTATTTATGTATTTATTATTTCTGATCTTAAATAGTTTGCATGTCAGTACTGTACCTTTACTTTTAAAAACATGAAATGGATATCTAATTGTTATTGTCTTGTCACCCGTTTTATGTATCAATGTTTAAACAATGTTTTTTGTTTTAGAAAAAAAAATCTTTGTCTTCTTTTTTCCTTTCCCTCTTCTCCCCATTCTCCATTTCACCGAGTTCATAGCAGCCTCAGGTCGAGGGATCTGGTCCGATCCAGATGACCCTCAGGAGTGAGCTGCATGGGCCACACAGATTTCAATCCAGCATGACTGTCCTGGGTCTGGGGGCTGTTTGGAAGGAGGTCATGCTAGGGTTTGGCTCCTTCCCAGGGGGGTATCAAAATATTAAATTGATCCTTACCACAGTAAAAAAAAAAAGAGAATTTGTACTTCCTGTTATAATATTCCTATCACTTTATTTCTTTTTTTTTTTATTACTGACTAAACAGAAAGGCACACCATCACACACATACACCTCTCTTCTAATCTAACAATCTGTCTGGTTTACATAAGGCATCAGCATTACTAGGGGAAAAATAAGTTGGCAGGGACTCAGTTTGCTAACATGAAGTTGAACCTGTTTTTCCTGGGACTAATTAGATGTTAAAGCCTCTCACAGTCATTGACTGGCCAGGTTTCATAGAGGCAGTTAGAGATTCAACACAGGAAACTATGTTCATCCTATATTGTCCAACAAGATGCTGTGAGAAACTGACATGATGCTGCTATTTTTGATCCGAGTCATCATCAGAGACACAGTGACACCTTTCTTTTAGGAGGGAAAGAAAATGGCAAAAAATTCAACACTTCACAGTAAAAACACAATTTGCCACCACTTAAAATCATTTCAGCTTGACTTCATTGGGGACAGGGAGGCCTTTCACGGCTGCCACAGCATTATCCACCATGCACTGGACCATCCGTCTTGTTGTAGCATAGGTGTACGTGCCGAGGTGGGGCGTGATGAGCACATTAGGGAGGCTCAGGAGAGGGTGATCCCTGAACAGAACAAAGCACACGAAACATCAGGAGTCAACAGATGTTCATTCACGCATTCTTTCATTTTTATTCCATCTTTGATTCACTTTGAATGAGGCATGCCTTGCACAGCTGTATGCACAGGCGGGTAAAGGAATATTTTCCTCTCCAGCTTGTTGTGTGTAAAAGTAAGATTAAAGCCCATCATTGCTATTATGTGATGTAGCGCTCTGGTTGAAGAGTGTGGCTGTCTTCAGACATATATTACCTGGGTAAAGGTTCAGGATGAGTCACATCTAAAGCTGCTGCTCGAATTGTTCCAGACTGCAGAGCTTCGACTAAAGCATCCTGGTCCACAACCAGACCTGAAACATCAGACAAAAATCAGACTAAAAGATCAGAGACTGGTGAAGACTCGCAATCACAGCATTCTCACCTCTGCTGACGTTGACCAGGGTTGCCGTGGGTTTCATGAGGGACAGCTCCCTGTGGCCGATCAGGCCTTTGGTTTCAGTGGTAAGGTTGACAACCAGCACGACAAAGTCGGACTCCCTCAGCAGGTCATCCATATTCTCACAGTAACTCGCCCCCAATGACTGCTCATCTTCAACACTCCTGAACAGCACCAAAAAACAATCAAACTTACCATAAACTTGGTCATACTTTAATAATGTCCGATTGATAATTTTTGGAATTTAAATTAATTTTTAAGTCACTTTAGCAGGACACTTTGTTATTAGAGCTTTAATTTGTTTTTGGGTTTTTTTTGGTCATACTAACTCGTAAACTATCCAGACTGTGTTTACCTTCGGTTTCTGTTGTGATACAGGATCGTCATGTCAAAGCCTTTGCTTCTCTGAGCAATTTTGTATCCAATATGTCCCATTCCAATTATCCCCAGGGTCGACCCCGTGACTTCAACTCCCATCAGGCTTTGCGGTATATCGGTGACCTTGAGATCAACAGCTAAGTGGTGACCTGAGAGAATTATTGCGATATTTTCAGCGTAAATATCTTTGGGTTGTACACAAACTCTTGCAGATGAAATTTTAACCTTTAACCTTACCCTCAACTATCTTTCGTGCAGATGCCAGCATCAGACCCATGGCCATATCTGCAGTCGCATCGCTCACCACGCCTGGCGTGTTGGTCACCTTCACGCCGAGACTGGTGATGTATGGCACATCCAGGTGGTCGATGCCCACTCCTCCGTTGGCGACCACTTTCAGTGATGGAAGTGAGCTGAGCAGCGAAGGGTCAGCTGCAGGGCAGGTGTCCCATATCAGTATGGCCTGGATCTTTGGGCCATGCAGCTGGGAATTTTGCAGAAAGTCTCTGAGGCAGATGATGTGGAAGTGTTTTTTTAATATTTCAGTGACCTCTTTGATGAAGCCCTGCTTGCCCACCTTTGAGATCAGAGCCCATGGTTTGTCCTCTGCCATCACCTGGTGGGATGAAGCACAGTCGTTAAAACTGGCATCATAGCAACAATAATCAAGGACCAGGCAACATAAGATAACCCAAGATGCCAAGATAAACAATATCTGCATCATTACCTAACCTTGAGGACAGTGCGGCCCGAGTTAAAATCCAGTTTTACTTTTTTTTTATTGTAGAAATCTATCAGCCACATGATTAGAACCACTAACAGGTAAAGTGAATAACATTGGTTACTATGCTACAGTGATGCTACAAGGGTGACCTACAGTGGGGAAAATCGGTATTTGATACACTGCCAATTTTGCAAGTTTTCCCACCTACAAAGAATGGAAATGCCTGTAATTTTTATCGTAGGTACACTTCAACTGTGGGAGACAGAATCTTAAAAAAATAAAATAAATTTGGCAATACGGACAAAGCTCTCGCTGCGGTTGTACAGGGACTGAATGGCCTGCAACAACGGGCCAGACACCCCATACTCCCGCAGCACCTCCCACAGGATACTGTGTGGGATGCGGTAAAATGCCTTCTCCAAGTCCACAAAACACATGTAGACCAGATGGGCAAACTCCCACGCACACTCGACTATCCTTAAGAGGATAAGGAGCTGGTCCAGCGTTCTGTGACCAGGACGGACCCTCCTTTCCAACACCCTGGCATTTGGTACTGCATGCTCAGCACTGAGCCATCCACCCACTGTGCCAATGATGTACTTCTTCTGAATTGTAGTCATTCCAAGTAAGCACTCCCAGAAACAACTGATAACTCCCACAACCACAACCGGCATATTTAGGGGCAATTTTCAGTAAATTGTGTGCTGCAGGCCATCAGTAAACCTGGTTCTATATATTCATTCTCTTATAAAATTCCAGCCTTTATAATGAAGGGTTATTTCTCAGATGTTGTTCTCATTTATATGACCTGCATAATACAACAGGCTAAAAACACATTACTGTTAAGTAACATGTTTTGCAGTCCATCCTCTACACATTGTAGTTTTAACAAAGCGGACAGCTCGTTAAGGTAAGGAGACCTGATTAACAGGATTCTCTGAACACCACGCTTCTCTTTTCCTAAGTCCTTGTGATTCCGCCTAGCCACTTTTTTTTTTTTTTTTACCTCGATGACAAAGGAAAAGTAGTTCAGAAAAGGAGACAGAAGGTACTTTTCGAACGTGGCCCTTGTGATTCCTCATTGTTTTCCATCATTGTTTTTGGCAAAACTTAATGTCTGACTGTACCACCGAAACCCAAGCCCGAAACTGTTTCAGCGGCACGACTCACAAAACCTGTTTAAGCTGTGATTGTAAATGTACCCACAGTTGTACTGTTTCCCTGCTGCACTGTTACCAACTCCTCAGTAAGGAAAGTAGCTACTGGTTGTCCTAAAGTCGCTATATGACGTCATCACGTAATTTGCATGTAGTTGCAATCGAGGCTGTAGGAGAGGAATAACATCTTTGGAGAGACAAAAAGTGAAGAAAAAAAACCACCCTAAATATGTTTAGAACTACTAGGGATGGGTAATATGGATCAAAAATAATATCTCGATATTTTTAGCTCAATGGTGATATACGATATGTATCTCGATATTTTTCTTCCCAAAAGGTATAAACAAAACGGCTCTTCTGAAACAAAGCTACATGTCCCAAATATCCCATGGGCACTTTTATTAAGATTCAGCTGCAGATGTACATTAGAAATTGCTCAAAAATAAACTATTGGCATATTTAAATAATAATGCTCCTCAAATAAATTAATGCTTTTTTCCTCCATGAAACACTCACAGCTGTGCTATTAAAATGTAAATAGAAAAGATAGAGAGCAAAAATAGCAAAAGGCCTGTCTGTACTCCTGTACATCTAGTACTCTGTGCAAATATCAAAACATGTAAACAGACTGAATGAACAAATTCTATCCTTCAGTATTCTAGCTAGCTCAGTAAATCCACAGAGATATGCGGTACAAACCGACAGCCAGGTACTCTTGGCGGCCCGGGTGATGCCAAAGCTTACGAACGGACGCAGTACGAATGTACACAAAACACGGCGACAGCGGAGGATTTCAGGTATCCAAAACTCTCCAAAAGTCACAGGAACTCATTGAGAAACTTTTAGGATTTCAAAGTGTGGTGCCTGGCCAAAAAGCTCAAGACAAAACACGACTTCTTACTTACTTACTTACTTCCGGCGGGGTGCTGGAATGGGTACAGACTCCCCAACACTGTCTGAAAAACTATCGCCGGCCTGTAAAATGGCATCAGACAGAGGTGAAACAGCGGTAGTACCCACCTCGTCCTGGAGCACAGGAACTACCCACTCAGATCCTAATTCCTCCTCACTGC
>JAVDPK010000261.1:91763-131025 GCA_034780415.1 Cichlasoma orientale
TGAATGAATGAACCCATGTTCAATACAATTGGCAAAGTGGTTCAATACTGCTTTATTGCTTCATTTGGCCATCACTACCAGAAACCTCAGGTGTGGCCTTCTGCTTGAATGTAGTAAAATGGCGGAGTGAACAGCTTCCTATTTCCCCCGGAAGTATTTATAGTCTCCCTCCCCCTCCTACTACAACCTTCACAACCCCAGAAAGTCCCCGGGAAAAATCACATTGCCCACTAGTGGCTACAAAAGAGAAAACCTCCGACTTATTTTACCACCCGGCTACAAAAGTAAGAGCTTTTAAAAGCTGTGCGACTTGAAACGGCAAGAGTCATTCTACAGAAACGTCCGATTTTGGGATGGCATTGCAAGTAGTAAAAAAGTAACAAAATTCAATGGATGTAAAATTATTATCTTGTCAACTATGACATTTCATTTGATGTACCAGAAAAATCAAAACCATCTGGGGGTATATATGGCACTCAATTTTTTAGACATACTTGACAAAAGGAGGTTTAATAAGGAGGGGAAAAAAAAAAAAAAAAGAGTTAAAATTAGCATGCAAATATTTTATTTAGACTGAACAGAAAGGCACACCATCACACACATACACCTCTCTTCTAATCTAACAATCTGTCTGGTTTACATAAGGCATCAGTCATACTAGGGGAAAAATAAGTTGGCAGGGACTCAGTTTGCTAACATGAAGTTGAACCTGTTTTTCCTTGGACTAATTAGATGTTAAAGCCTCTCGTAGTCATTGACTGGCCAGGTTTCTTAGAGGCAGTTAGAGATTCAACACAGGAAACTATGTTCATCCTATGTTGTCCAACAAGATGCTGTCATTTACTAGCAGTGAGAAGCTGACATGATGCTGCTATTTTTGATCCGAGTCATCATCAGAGGCACAGTGACACCTTTCTTTTAGGAGGGAAAGAAAATGGCAAAAAAAAAATTCAACACTTCACAGTAAAAACATAATTTGCCACCACTTAAAATCATTTCAGCTTGACTTCATTGGGGACAGGGAGGCCTTTCACGGCTGCCACAGCATTATCCACCATGCACTGGACCATCCGTCTTGTTGTAGCATAGGTGTACGTGCCGAGGTGGGGCGTGATGAGCACATTAGGGAGGCTCAGGAGAGGGTGATCCCTGAACAGAACAAAGCACACGAAACATCAGGAGTCAACAGATGTTCATTCACGCATTCTTTCATTTTTATTCCATCTTTGATTCACTTTGAATGAGGCATGCCTTGCACAGCTGTATGCACAGGCGGGTAAAGGAATATTTTCCTCTCCAGCTTGTTGTGTTTAAAAGTAAGATTAAAGCCCATCATTGCTATTATGTGATGTAGCGCTCTGGTTGACGAGTGTGGCTGTCTTCAGACATATATTACCTGGGTAAAGGTTCAGGATGAGTGACATCTAAAGCTGCTGCTCGAATTGTTCCAGACTGCAGAGCTTCGACTAAAGTATCCTGGTCCACAACCAGACCTGAAACATCAGACAAAATCAGACTAAAAGATCAGAGACTGGTGAAGACTCGCAATCACAGCATTCTCACCTCTGCTGACGTTGACCAGGGTTGCCGTGGGTTTCATGAGGGACAGCTCCCTGTGGCCGATCAGGCCTTTGGTTTCAGTGGTAAGGTTGACAACCAGCACGACAAAGTCGGACTCCCTCAGCAGGTCATCCATATTCTCACAGTAACTCGCCCCCAATGACTGCTCATCTTCAACACTCCTGAACAGCACCAAAAAACAATCAAACTTACCATAAACTTGGTCATACTTTAATATTGTCCAATTGATAATTTTTGGAATTTAAATTAATGTTTAAGTCACTTTAGCAGGACACTTTTAATCTGTTATTAGAGCTTTAATTTTTTTTTTTTTTTTTTTTGGTCATACTAACTCGTAAACTATCCAGACTGTGTTTACCTTCGGTTTCTGTTGTGATACAGGATCTTCATGTCAAAGCCTTTGCTTCTCTGAGCAATTTTGTATCCAATATGTCCCATTCCAACTATCCCCAGGGTCGACCCCGTGACTTCAACTCCCATCAGGCTTTGCGGTATATCGGTGACCTTGAGGTCAACAGCTAAGTGGTGACCTGAGAGAATTATTGCGATATTTTCAGCGTAAATATCTTTGGGTTGTACACAAACTCTTGCAGATGAAATTTTAACCTTTAACCTTACCCTCAACTATCTTTCGTGCAGATGCCAGCATCAGACCCATGGCCATATCTGCAGTCGCATCGCTCACCACGCCTGGCGTGTTGGTCACCTTCACGCCGAGACTGGTGATGTATGGCACATCCAGGTGGTCGATGCCCACTCCTCCGTTTGCGACCACTTTCAGTGATGGAAGTGAGCTGAGCAGCGAAGGGTCAGCTGCAGGGAAGGTGTTCCATATCAGTATGGCCTGGATCTTCGGGCCGTGCAGCTGGGAATTTTGTAGAAAGTCTCTGAGGCAGATGATGTGGAAGTGTTTTTTTAATATGTCAGTGACCTCTTCGATGAAGCCCTGCTCGCCCACCTGTGAGATCAGAGCCCATGGTTTGTCCTCTGCCATCACCTGGTGGGATGAAGCACAGCCTTTAAAACTGGAATCATAGCAACAATGATCAAGGACCAGGCAACCTAAGATAACCCAAGATGCCAAGATAAACAATATCTGCATCATTACCTAACCTTGAGGACAGTGCGGCCCGAGTTAAAATCCAGTTTTACTTTTTTTTTATTGTAGAAATCTATCAGCCACATGATTAGAACCACTAACAGGTAAAGTGAATAACATTGGTTACTATGCTACAGTGATGCTACAAGGGTGACCTACAGTGGGGAAAATAAGTACAGAATCTTATAAAAATAAATTAGGGACTGAATGGCCCGCAACAACGGGCCAGACACCCCATACTCCCGCAGCACCTCCCACAGGATACTGTGAGGGATGCAGTAAAATGCCTTCTCCAAGTCCACAAAACACATGTAGACTGGATGGGCAAACTCCCACGCACACTCGACTATCCTTAAGAGGATAAGGAGCTGGTCCAGTGTTCTGTGACCAGGACGGACCCTCCTTTCCAGCACCCTGGCATAGACCTTACCGGGGAGGCTGAGGAGTGTGATCTCCCCATAGTTGGAGCACACCCTCCAGTCCCCCTTCCTAAAGATGGAGACCACCACCCTAATAAGCCAATCCAGTGGCACCGCCCCAGATCTCCACGCGATGTTGCAGAGGCGTGTCAGCCAAGACAGCCCTACAACATTCAGAGCCTTCGGGAACTCAGGGCTAATCTTGCCCACCCCAGGGGCCCTGCAACCAAGGAGTTGTTTAACCATCTCAGTGACCTCACCCCCATTGATGGGAGAGTCGTCCCCCTCATCCCCAGACTCTGCTTCCACTACAGAAGGTGTGTCAGTGGGATTGCCAGGAGCACTTCACCCAAGAGGTGACCACCTCAACTCTACTCTGAAACTCCTCCCAGAGGACTGATCTCATCACCCCTAAGAGAGAGCCAAGCTACCCTTAAAAGAAAGCTCATTTTGGCTGCTTGTATCCGCAAATTCATTCTTTCCCCCTACAAAATAACAATAATAGGCCTAACAATAAATTCAGGCCTAAATTAAAAGTTGACATTTTTCGATATTGGGACTGCAGCTCCATCTGGTGGAAGATGGCTGCATTACATTTAGAACAATTTACCAAAACTACTAGTATGTCTGGTACCGACTAGTGACAATAGTGATAATTAGGTGTCTAGTTGACTAGTCACTCACATCCCTAGCTATAACAGTTTGCGCATCCGCGAATCATGTGACATAAATTTTGTCATCAACTACATTATGCTCCTCAGGCCACGGATTTAAAGTGGATGTTGAAGTATAAGGAATGACTAATATAATATAGGCTTACTGTGTCAAGTACATGAAGACCCGCATTGCAATTTTTTTTTTCACAGCACAGTGCAACATTCAGACACCTAATACACTAACAATGTCCCATTAATGGCTGCATGTGTTCACAGACATTTCGCATTTATTCATCACAGGTTCAGCCGAGACAAGTAATTTGTTGTGAGTGCACTGCTGAGAAAAGGGCAGCTCAATTCAGTTCATTTCTGCTCTGTTTCATTACAGTACCACTGTTATTGAGGAGCAGAAATAAGTGAAATTCCAAGTAAGCACTCCCAGAAGCAACTAAAAACTATCACAACCGGCATATTTAGGGGCAATTTACAGTAAATTGTGTGATGCAGGCGATCAGTAAATCTGGTTCTATATGTTCACTCTCTTATAAAATTCCAGCCTTTATACTGAAGGGTTATTTCTCAGAGGTTGTTCTTGTTTACATGACCTGCATAATACAACAGGCTAAAAACGCATTATTGTTAAGTAATGTGTTTTGCAGTCCATCCTCTACACATTGTAGTTTTAACAAAGTGGACAGCTCGTTAAGGTAAGGAGACCTGATTAACAGGATTCTCTGCGCACCGCGCTTCTCTTTTCCTAAGTCCTTGTGATTCCTCTAGTTACCTCGATGACGAAGGGAAAGTAGTTCAGAAAAGGAGACAGGAGGTACTTTTCAAACGTGGCCCTTGTGTTTTTCATCACCGTTTCAGGCAAAACGTACTGTCTGACTGTACGACCGAAGCCCATACCCGGAACTGTTTCATCGGCACGAATCACAAAACCTGTTTAAGCCTATTGTACTCACGGATGTACTGTTTCCCTGCTGCTCCTCAGAGCGGAAGAACTCATTGAGAAACTTGTAGGATTTCAAAGTAAGAGCTTTTAAAAGCTGTGTGACTTGAAACGGCAAGAGTCATTCGACAGAAACATCCGATTTTGGGATGGTAGTAGTAAAGTAGTAGTAAAAAAGTAACAAAAAAAGGGATGCAAAAGGGCTGCTATCAAGCCACTTCTCAGTCAATGTTCTGTATACTCACAAAATTATCTAATTTAACCCATTTCTAACACCAGTGACGCAACTCCAAGGACATTACTTTCTTTGTGTATTTTGGGCTTGTGATGTAGCTCACATATCATTCCTTCCCATAAACCAGTCTTCTTACTTTTTCCAGTGTTGCACACTGCACACATACAGTCTGATACTATAGTTTCCTATGCAGGCTACAGGATCTGCTAAATGTCTTCACTGTAAATAACAAGCTGGACAATACCTTTACGTGTTGCAACTGGCACACAGATCTGTGCAGGACTGTCACTTTAGGAAGCCGAGATGCTTGTACTAGAGCCCGCAGGTTCCTTACACACCGGACATAGCAGAGGCTGCTCATTCTGTTATTGAAATTATTGAAGTTATTGAAATTATAAATATTAATGAGTTTACTATGCACAGAAAAAAATACAGAGCCAGAAGAAATACAGAAATCGGTAGAATGAATTATATGAATTATTTCAAAGCATGCCTATGGGTGCTTAGAGAGCAAGTGCATTATATAGCAGTGAAAAGTGTTATAGGAACAGAATTACCTTTTCAGCTGAAACTTGTGTAGTTTGGCTCTGCACTGTTTTCTCTGCTGCTTCCTCGCTCTGCAGAGCAAACTGTCACTGGGAGTGAGCTCTCAGAAAAAGAAAAAATGTTTGTTTTAGAGAAAAATTACACAGGTAATGTTAATAAGCAGGTTTTTTTTGGCAGCACAGTTAGACATGTACTCCCCCAGCATGGAGACGAGAGAACGGAAGATGCCATTGAACAGAGTGACTGGGCAGGCAGCAGCTTCCTGGATGCCGATTGGTGCGCAAACCTTTCAAATGGAAAAGCGATCAAAGGTCCTTCGCTGTCCATAAAGAGACAGCGCACACAACTTATATGTGCTTCAGTTATGTGACCTCTCATTGTTCTTCAGGCTCAAAGGAATTTTCAGATTTGGTCATATAAAACTAACTAACCTGAAAGAAAATGTAAACAATGGTGGCAGCAAATAATAATAATAATAATAATAATAATAATAATAATAATAATAATAATAACAACAGGAAGAGCAGAGTACTTTAAATAAGGAGTAAATGTGGTGGATAAGTAATCTAGATAGCCCTTTAATGACTAAGCCTGTGTAAAAAAAAAAAGAGGAGAGGGGCTAACACAAGATAATAGAAAAAAATCATGTGAGATTTTTTACGTTATGAACATCTGGTACAGTGTTTAAAAACCCCTAATTATAATGTACATGCAATACATTATAATTAGCATAATTAGAAATGCAGATTAAAATGACCCACTAGGCTGTAAACGTTTTGTTTTTCCATCAAAGAAGCCACACTCACTCAGTCATAAGAATTTAAGTCAGTATAAAAGTTCCTATGCTTGATTGCTGTGTGTTGATTTTTCCTCAGCCTTCAGTACAATTCAAACAGATATTTTAACCAGAAAGCATTGTAGGCTGGACCTTTCAACAAAATGGACTCAAAGAGTCCAGATACAAAGGGATCCTGTTCAATCTATTTTACTCCTCAACTGGCTCCCCGCAGGAGTGCGTGCTCTCGCCTTTATTATTAATCCAGTATGCAAATATGTGTCAGAGCAGGAAACAGGACCTTTTAAAAGTATGCTGTTATTGTTAAGCCGCTCCAGGATAATGAGCCCAGTCATGGCTCGGTCCTTGAGGAGTCCTACCTTCAGTTAAACAAATCTAAAAGAAAAGACATGGTCATTGATTTTTAGAAAATGCACTCAGACAGAAGAGGTCACGTTTCATTCAGGGTCAGAAGGTGGAATGTGTTAGTCGGTACAGTGAGTTTGTATAGTTATCTATAAAGAGAAAAGAAATTCAGTCAGATTGTTGGTCCAACAGGCTGACTGGTGAGCCCTTGGCTGAACCCAGCATCCCCGTACAACAGACAGTTACAGTGGTTGACTGGTTTGATTTTAACTTGATGACCCTTTGCACCCATCTGGACTAAGGCTCCTGGTTCAGAACAGGCCATCAAGGAAAGGTGTTCACAACCACTGCTGAAATGTTTGCTTTTCCCCAGGCGCTCAGGATTGAAACAGAGCGCTGATGACACTCAGCCGATTTTACCAAAAGTCTATTAAAGCACTGAACTTCTCTCTGAGCCCCATTAAGACACAGATGCCTTGAGCATGCAACCACTAGGTGGCATCAAGATATTAACCTGTGACTCTAGCAGCGCAGAGACCTGCTTGAGACTCTGCATCAAATTAAAGCTGTGAATCTTCAGACAGCAGCAAAACTGTCTGAGACATTTTGCTGCTGTTTAGGCCTGTGATTTTGTTTTTGTGACTCCTTAAAATAGTTCATGTATTGCTCTTCACAAAGACTTTAATAGTTAAGAGTGGTCGTCAAGGTAGAAAAGAGCAATTGATAGAAAAGTAATAAAAAAAAAACATGCAAGCTCATGCAGCCCATTTTTTCCTTGATAACTGCTTTTCAGATTTACATGGGAACCCTTAAGATGGAACTCATACAGTATATTAAAGTCATAAGAGCATTTTATACAGCAAATAACTAAATTTGTGTAACATTTAATATATTTTTTACTTTTTGCTTAATGTTTAAATCTCCTGTAAATGATTATTCTTTAGGTTTTGGTTTGAACTGTGGTGACATCACATGTTCGCGTCATGATTATCATGGGCAGAAAAATTCAGAAGATATGTACAGAAAAACTGAAAAACAGCAGCTAGTCAACTTCATTAATCGCCTTATTTACATTTATTGCTTTAAAGCACTCGGATGTGGAAAGTGCTTGTGTGGATACATGAAGGAGACATGCAGTATAAAGCAGTTTGAGTGCTCATGCAGAGTAGAAAAGCACCATATAAGAACCAGTCCGTTTACCATATTATCACATGTGCATATTTGACACCTTATTGATATTTAATTCTTAAATATCACACTCATCATCAATACATGATGGCACCCCTAGTTTTAATTGCAAAATATTTTCAAAGCATGCATACATCTTTAAGACCAGTGTCTAACCACACATTGCAACAAATACATGTTGGTGTAATTACTCTCCTGCAGCTATATCATTCAATTGACAGTTCTTTGAGATAAAGTCTCGCCTTGAATTTGCTTATGCATACACTTACATTCGTAACCTTCTGCTGGAGGCCCCACATCACCTTTACCTGTCACACACACTAATGAATAAAGCTGAGGAGTTACCTTTGATGCGATTGCCTTTGTGTGTGTTCAGCATCAGAGCATCAGGGAAGGTCATGTGTGCAAGGCAACTGCAGATCAGCAGCTTACCTGCTTTTTACTGTTGCATAATCTCAGGCGTCTTCTCCTCCTCCTCCGCACCTGTGTCAGACCCGCCTCCTCCTCCCATCTCTGTTTTTTTCTCTTTCTGCTCTTCACTGGCTCCTCCCATCCAGATCTACCTCTCCTTGATGTGTGAGTGTGTGAATCTGCAAGCTTCTCTCTTCCTGTGGCCAAGAATCATTTAGGCTTTCATTAAGCCAGTTCAGATCTCCAGCCAAGCTCCACTTCCATCTGCTGCCACATCTGACAGCAGGTGGCCTTTCAGCAAAGTGCTGACTCACATGGTGGAAACAGCAGTTATACTGCTGTCTGATTACACAGCACGTTTAGTGCTCTTCTCTGATCACATGATTCGTGTCACATGAGAAGGTCAAAGGAGAATTTGGATTTTTAGAGAAAGCTTCACATACCAATTCTGTTACAATTCATCCAAATGAGCACTTAATGACAGTTTGTTGTGTTGCATGTTGGAGTCTCACGTCTGCAGGCAGGTGACAGGTTTTATTGCTGGCCTGAGGTGTCATAGTTGTCATGGCGCAGCACAGAGGGAACAAGTCATTAAGCAGACTGCCTGTAATAGATTGCTGACATGAGACCCTTCCTTACTCTGCTTATCAGCGCCACACAGCTCTGAAATTGTGGTTTTTCATTCCACCTCTGAGCAGATAAAAATACAACAAAAATAATGCAATGACATAGGGCTTATATATTTATGCAGTAGTGTCTTATCTACTCTAACATTTTTTTATTTTGTTTTTCTGCAAATTTATTTTTTAGAAAAAACACCACCAGGAAAAATGTGCTTCTTTTTCTATATAACCTCTCAATTAGGGGTATAGTGCAAGGTTTTTTTTTTGGTCCTTTGCATGAATGTGCCCACTAGGGTCAATTAGCAGACCTTAACGTAACTATGTGAAACATAGTGAAGAACCAAAAAGGTACATATATGATCTCGAGGAGTAAAAAGTTCACATTTGCACAGTTTCTTCTAGATTTTAAGGTGCAATATCAGGACAGAGTTCATTCAAATACAAAAAGAAATGAGGTAAAATCTTAGTTTTTCTCTTAAATTTATAAGCTTTAGTTATTTATTTAAGTTTAATTACATTTTGACAAACTTTATTCTGTATCTGTCTTATGGCAATTCTGAAAGCAAACCTCCAACCCAGTACTACCAAAGTGTACCTAATAAAGTGAGTGTATAATTCTTCATGGCATAGATTCAACAAGATACTGGAAACATTCCTCAGAGATTTCAGTCCATATTGGCATGATAGCAACACAGTTGCTGCAGATTTGTTGGCTACACTTTCATGATGTGAATCTCCCCTTTCACCACATCCCAAAGGTGCTCTGTTGGATTGAGATCTGGTGGCTGTAGAGGCCATTTGAGTACACAGAACTCATTGTCATGCTCAATGTCACAGCAAAAAAAAAAAAAAAATCAAAACCCATCAGACCAGGCAACATTTTTCCAGTCTTCTGTTGCCCAGTCTTCATGAGTCGGTGTGAATTTTAGCCTAAGTTAGCCTAAGTTTCCTGTTCTCAGCTGACAGGAGTGGCACCTGGTGTGGTCTTCTGCTGCTGTAGCCCATCTGCTTCAAGGTTTAGCAATGCTCATCTGCATATCTTGGTGATCCTCAGTTTGAATTTCAGCAGGTTGTCTTGACCATGGTTACATGCCTGAATGCACTGAGTTGCTGCCATGTGATTGGCTGACAGGTGCACCTAAGGCGCAATGAGGTAGACAGTTTGTCCCTTAATCCACCTGCAATGACCACGGGTCCAGAGTGATCCAGAGCATTTTTTGGATCACTTGTGCATATTTCTTGTTTTGCACTAAACATTTGCGGTGCAGAGACTGTGTTCACTAGTAGTAGTTTTCAAAAGTGTTCCTGAGGTCTTGCAGTGATTTCCACCACAGAAACATGGTTGTTTTTAATGCAGTGCACAAGTATTAGTTTAGGGTCTATTCTCTTTCTTAACAAGGCTTCTCTGTATTCTCTGAATCTTTGCAATTTTATGGTAAGAAACATTAGATTGCTGAAGTGTTTGTGTTCACAGTCTTTAGTGAGCCCCTTACCAGCTTTACTTCTGACAGACTCTCCTGTTTCACCTGATGTTGCTTTTATAGCACTTCGTCTTTTGCCCCAACTCTTTAAAAATGTGTTGTTGGCATCAAATTCAGAAATTCATTTAAAAAAATGGATATGCTGACTTTGCAGCCTTTTCAATAAAATATATGCCTTAAATAATCTGCAAATCAGAGCATTCTGTTTGCTTAAACGATATTTTACTCAAGGTCCAGACTTTTTTCAAAAACAGTGTTTGTGCACCTTGCCCGTGACACTTCAACACTCTGACTCTAGTTGTTAGAGGACATCTGCAATACATTTCTCTCAATGAAAAGTCAGGCTATTTAATATATGTAACACCTGTCTTTAGTGGCTGTTCTTTCAGAGGACGTCCCCTCCTGCGGGTGCTGATGTCGTGCAGAAGTAGATACCACACACATACATGCAAAGTTGACACCTGAGTTGCTATGAATAAGCTCAGCACGCAACTCTCGGCGTGTTCTGGTTGAGAATAAATTCACCTGCTGGATAATCCAGTCAGCCTGAGCATTAGGCCGCCAAGCATGACGTACAGCGCGGTGCGATGAAGTCACAGTTTAACTCAGTGAAGCTCCTCTTGAGTTCGATTGCTGCTCTCTGAACTATCCTTTGTCTACAGGTGCAATGAGACATAACATACCATACATATGAATCAAGCATTTCTGCACAGCATCCTCTTCTTAATAACTTTTCAGCCCAGTGCCTGAAGAAACTTTGAAAATAAGATTTTAACTCACTGAGCAACAAAGACATTTCGATGAACACCTCTTTGAGAATCTGAGTGCAACTTTTTGAATGTGCAACTTTTCCTCAATATGATAACAATCCTCAGCCAGGGACAGCTGCCAGGCAGCTTAGCTCACCTCCAAACTTTGGCCTCGCTCCTCAGCAGGTTCATCAGCACAAGGTTGGCTCTGTCTGATTAGGTAACAGATAATCATTAAGGAGAGGTTGTTGGGCCTCTGCTGTGCTGCTCAGTGGCTTCTCCGTCCAGCACCGCCTACTTAGCCTCGTCTGTAAAGCCGCTGTTACCTAATGACAGAGCCCGTGTAGAGCCATGGGCCGGCTGATTTGGAAAGTGGCTGTGGTGTTCAAAGAAAGACTCTTTGCTGTTTGAGCTGGGGCACACCAGGCTTCACTAGTGTGCATGTGTGTGTGTGTGTGTGTGTGCAGCTCTTCAGTGTACAGCCAGTCAGATCAATGTTATGCAAACCTATTAGTCAGAGGTTGCAGTGTTGGCTTCACACAATACTCAGGGACTCTCCCCCAGGGTCAAACACACTGATGAGCTCTCACCTCTGTTAAGACTGACAATGATTTCTGACGGTTAAAGCCAGCAACAGAGAACCACAACTTGAAAATGTCAAACAGTGCTATAAAGACAGTTGTGCCATGGCACCCCCTGCATTTTGTCATTAAAGCAAGCATTCATGTTTAAAATTGCACCAAAATCAAACTCAAATATTGATTTATTGATATTTTAGCTGCTTTTCTGTCTGTACGTTTGCATGTACAGTAAAATCCACAATCATGAAATGCACAAATTTCCCATGCCACGTACATTAATGCTGCCCCAAACTATCACATATGCTTAATGAGAGCATGTTGATAATAAGCTGACTTTTCTTTAGCCTGGAGGATGCAACGTGCAAGAGTTTCTCTCCTCATCTTTATGTTTAAAAGACTCAGCCTCTCTGGCTTACACTTTTTACCCAATCATGCTGCTGACTGACCTTATTAACTGTGAGATGCTTTAGCAGATGTGTGTGTGTGCATTTTGCTACAACGTTTTAAATGCGTTGCTGGCATCAGATTCAAAGCAAGCATATATTTTATAGACAATACCATTTCTTAGTTTCAACATTTGATATATATGCTCACTGGCCACTTTATTAGGTGAACCGGCTTAGCTGCTCATTAATGTAAATATCAGCCAATCACAAGGAAGCAAATCAGTGCATTTAGGCATGTAGACAGTCAAGAAGATCTGAAATTCAAACTGAGCGTCTGAATGGGGTAGAAAGGTGATGTAAGTGACTGTGAATGTGGCATGGTTGCTGGTGCCAGATAAGCTGGTTTGAGTATTTCAAAGTCTCAAAACAGAGAAAATATCCAGTGGGAAGGAATTCAGAGGAGAATGGCCAAACTGTTTCAAGCTGATAGGAAGGCAGCAGTAACTCAAATAACTATCATTACAACCAAGGTATGCAGAATAACATCTCTGAATGGGCTACAGCAGCAGACGACCATGCTGGTTGTCACTCCTGTCAGCTAAGAACAGGAAACTAAGGCTACAATTTACAAAGACTCAATACAGCTATGTTCATATGTTCATCCATTCATGCACCAAAGTTAATTGAACCTGGGCAGGGGAAGCCACCTCCTGCTGAATAATTATTCTGAATAATTTCTTTAATTACTATTGTAATCCATTATTATAGATTTTAACTCTGTAAAGAGAAGTGCAAGATGAAAAGTAGATGAGATGATTCCTGTGCATGCATGTGCCATCAGTGTTGATCAGACGTTGCTTTTTGCATGTAATGATCATTGTGATCAGTGCAATGAGGATTTTGCTGACTCAACAGGAGGGGGGTGGGGGTGATGGTTCTCGGTGTACTTCATAAGGCCATTAAGAAAATACTCCCTGGAACACAGGCTGAATAATCCCTGTGGCTTTGACTTCCTTTAATCATCTTAGCCAAAGCATGGCTCTCAATGTGCCTGCATGGGAACACCTGTACTGGGCCACAGCAAATGCATGGTGGTTATCATCTTAATCTTCCAGCTGATCATCATGCAGTACTCAGAAATAAGCAAGCTCATTTATGCTGATCAAGAGAATGCAAAGCAAGCAAGCTGAACTTTAATGCAAATGATTGAAAATGTAGTCTTAGTGTCAGCTGTTTATCTTTACCATTTGAATCCGTCCAAAGGTCTAGTTTGCACACATCTCACATTAGAAAGAGAAAAAAAAAAAACAGCAAGGCAGGTAAAACATACAGGATGCATGCAAAGCTGGAGAAAATGTTTAAATAAGAACAGGAGCTGCTATAAACTGTGGAAACACTCGGTAAATCGTGGGGCTATTTGTGCAGGGATTTAAAATCTTTTTTAAATTATTAAAATCCCTTTTTTAAATGATTTTCTATTATAAAACATTCTTACATGCCCCCGTTTTAAAAGCACATGGTTACTATTAATTACAATCAGTTCATGTTTAATTTTATATACTCTTCAGTAAACCAGAAACTTCTGTGCAGTTTTATATGCTAATCGCCATTCAGGTGCCGGGCTCCTGTTGCCAGGAAACCGTGGTTTCCCATTGGCTGTTGCCGCACCACGTGATGCTGAGTCTTGACGTCACGGCGAGAGTCTGCGGGGCTAAGCTGAGTGTGTACAGCAGCTCGGGAAAAAATCCTGGTGGAGTTTGAACTGCGAGCACACGGGGAACTCCAGCTACCTATCTCCTCTCTTTGCTTCCTCTGAAACTTTCGCCGCCTCTCACTTTTGACCTGAGGTAATGGACTCCTAAAGAGACTTTTAACAAGCTCTCCAAAGCAACTTGAAAGCGAGGTAAGCTGTAGCTGATGTTGTGTTCGTTTCTCCTTCGCACTTTGCCCGCTTCCTCATACTTTTCCCCCCTATTTCAGCACAGGTGAGATGAGTTTACAGGTTGAAGAAGCGTCCTTGCAAGCTTCGAGCTGTTGCCTCTACTTTTATTCAATTGGCTTACATGATCCGAAGAGCAGCATTTTACACATTTTCTTCCATAACTTTGCAGCTGCGGCAGCATTTCGCGACGCTAGCGGCGTGTAAAGCTTTACCTACATTTCTAATCGGATGAAGGTGCTTCTTCTTGTCCTACACAAGCTGCTGAGAGGAGTCGGAGAGGTGGTGGTCGTTTTTAGTCTTTACACTCTCCATTTAATTGAAGTAGGAGCGAGAACAGGAAGTGAAAAAAGAGGGAGTCCTGCACCACACAAGGCTGAGTTAGGCAGGGTATCTCATTTCAGCAAATGCACATCAGTCAGCTAGTGGATTAAAGCCGGAGCGGTAGCTTTACTGGACTGGTGGTATTGCTTCACCTTTGTCAGGTGAGTGGGAATCTGATTTCTGCAGATTCTGGTAAAGTGTGAGGGGTCTGGTCAGTGCACGTAACCTGTTAGAAGATCCAGAATGAAAACACACAAAAGGAAGGGTCTAATAAAAGCTACTGAAACATCTATAGATGGCATGTCAGATATTTGCAGGCTGCCTTTCTATTCTGAAGATTTGTTGCTTTTGCTTGTTTTAATGCAGTTGCATGCATTGCAGACCACACATAAGCCCCTTTGGGCTGCATATACTTAAGGCAAAGAGTTTGTATTACCTTAAATAACAGAAGCCTGAGCTTTTTTTTGTTATTTCTGGCTGTTTTGACAAAACAAAAAAATTAATTCAATTTAGAATAAATTAAACCCCTCTAGTCAAAAAAACCTGTTAAAAATCAAGATTTCTCTTGGTGGAAGGTCAAAACCTTTTTTATATGCAGGAAAAATAACCTTGATTATTACGTTGTTGTACAAGCTGAATATTTTTGCAGTTCATAAATGTGTAATGCTAACCATTCAGCTATCACTCCTCCTTATGTGAAGATTTACTCTGACGGCATAAAGAGTAAATAATTAATACAAAAAAATCCTGACTCTGTTGGTTTCAGGTTTCCATCACTTAAACTGACTAAAGCTGCATCTCAAAGTAGCTCCTCCAGACCTCACTTGAACTTGGGCAGGTTTAAAATTTTTTTGTTTAAAAGCTGTCTTTTCTGTTTCATTTTGGGCGTAAACACTGGGGCGCATCACGGTTGAGTTTCCTCTGATGGTTCCAGTGAAGCGGCCACGAGGGGATCAGAGAGGGAGGTGGTGTGAGGAGAATTACCGGACAGAGAAGCTGAGAAATAAACCTGAGCGCAGCTGAAGTTCAGTGGTCCAGGAGAAACTAGAGGAAGGAGGTTCAGTGGCATGCAAAGAAAACAGAAAACACACGCATGCATGCACGCACGCACGCACACACACAGAGACTCTAGCAGCTGTGCTGTCTTTGAAAAATGTGGCTTTCAGACTTTTGATTTGATTTTAGTAATTCAGCAACTCAAGCAGCCAATACAACATAACGAGATAATTGAAAGACCTGTGGAGGGTGGATTTTAGATAATACCCCCCCCCCCCCCTTTGTGTCAAAAGCACACCCCTCACCCCGCTCCCAAAGAGCTTAGGATGCTGACAGATGTGTGCTAAATTTGAACAGATGTTCTATTTTCACCGGCGTGGGTGTCTTCTGAGTTTGTTTTGGGCCAGACCGACCGCATTGGCTGCGTGGTCTGTAGTTAGGCTTGTCTGGGCAGCAGCCTTGGAATTGAATTAGACCTTTTTAGAGAGAGCGGATGGTGAGAGTGTTTCGGTAAATGCAAGGATGAGTGGAAAATTAAAGTGAAGGAGGATGGAGAGAGCTGGGGATGACATGCGAGAAGAAACAGATTCTGGCCTGTCACAGACATTATATTTGGGATAGAAAGCCACATTTCTGGCACGCTGTGCAGCAACAGATATCTCTGGCTGAGAGGGGTGGGAGTTGTTTAGTCATCCGATAGATTGACATTTCCATCTTTGTAGCCTTTGTCTTTACAACAGGCTGTTTCAGGGACAGACTCACATTTAAAGATTCGGTGCAAAAATAAACAGCCCTCTCATGCAGTCAGTGGCATTTTGCTGTGAGTGTGTGTGATGGCGTTTGTCCGTTCTGCAGCTGTGCCTCCGTGCAGTTGTCAGACTTTTTTTTTTTTTTTTTTTTTTAAATCTTGTTCTCATTCGCTCCCTCATAATAGCTTCAGTGTCATGATTGTGGTTTTCTGCAGCGCCTTGACGCACAAAGCTGTCTCACAATGGGAGCTCATGTGTGCTGCATTATGATGAAGTTGCTGCCTTGGGTTTCTCAAATGCAGGATCTTTTTTTTTTTTTATTTTGTAGAAGGGAAGAAAAGGGAAGAAGTAGTTTTTTGACATTAGCAAGTAAAATCCATGTTCAGCACGTGATTTATGGGAAGTATATGCGAGTAATGCTTAAATGTTTCAAGCAAAAACATTGTCAGTGGTATGAAAATGGAAGTTAAAACTAGAGCACTTGGATTAACTGTCCCTCTTGCCCAATATCTATCCTTAAAAATATAGTAGTTATTTATCTGTTTCGCATCGGTTTGGTACTCACTGAATGTTTAAACGTTGTGTAATGAAGCAGAAAGACTTTAATACAGGTCAGGATTTTTTTTTAATATTAAAGATTATTTGTTTACACAAACAAAGGGAGAATGACATGATAAAACAGAATTAAATAAAAAAAAGTCTCTCTCTCTCTGTCTTTCTCTCTCTCTCTCACACACACACACATATATGTACGTGTGTGTGTTAAAAAAATACATATATATATATATATATATATATATATATATATATACACACATACACACACAGCTAGCAGCAGAATAGTTGTTGAAAACCGCAGCATCAGCCCAGACTTTCACAGTCCTTGTACTTTTTCTGTAAGCGTGCTGGCCGAGGCTGCAGCTCCTTCGGGGAGGTAATGATGATCTTTTTCCCCTTGATGAAACGGCACACAGGTGTTGGTGTTGTTAGGATAAACACAAACAGCAGAAAGTGTTCTAAGATAATGTGGCTAACTTTAAAACTTTGCTGGACTCCGGTTGCCTAGGTGATGCTCTAATGTGTTTACTACCTTTATCATAAGTCAATCACCAGTATCCTCTCATCGATAGTCGCTACAGTCATTCGCCTCAGCATTGAAAAAAACAACAACTTTATCTCAGAATGCATCAGTAGTTGTTTGGAGTTGCTGAATGTTGTTGACTTTCAGCAGTCTGGTTGCCACGTGGCTGCGAATCGCTTCCTGTGTGGACGGAGCTTTAGTTTGTGTTTTAAGAATCCATTGAATTTCTGTCTTAGTTTGTTGCGAAGCTGTTCTATTTCCTGCATCAAATGATTGTTTTCATATGGTCTGAATAATTTCTCCTTTAATTGTTTAACCTAATTAAAACAAACAACAAAAAAAAATCAAGACAAAGGGTCCAAAGTGTCATCTGCTTCTTTTCTTTTAGAATCATGCCACCAAGAAAAGCAGGATATGGTCAGTTGAATAGTTTCAGCTCTGGATGATGTTTTTAGATGCAAGTTAATTTAATTTAATTAGGTTTACAAACCTGCTTTGACTTTTTCATGTTCCACTGTATCATTTTCACTTTTCTTTGCTTTGAAACCTTTCACTGAAACCTTAGAATTGGTGTCGTATCAAGTTACTACTAATCTGGGTTTCAGTGTTGGTCTGTGCATCCTGTTTCACTGACAGAAACCCAGCAAAACCCCCCACTGAAGACATTCACATCCTCAGACTTTGGTACAGGTTGAACCGTCAGTGGTCCAGCTCTGACCTTACGCTAAATAACACGGCAGATATAGTTGCAGTGAGGCATTCAAGGAGCCGCTAAGGCATGCTGCAGTGAACAGGCATCGCTACGATACTTGTAATGTGAGTGTGCGTGCTCCCAGAGCTATGTTGGGCTGCAGCAGATTTCAAAGGTGGTTTGAGATGTTCAGGCTGACCAGTCATGTGATTGCTGGTGGACGGTAGCCAGAAGATGTTTATAGACGATCTGAGACGTGTTTTAAGCTTTGACATGAGTGAAATCCGACTTTTTCTGCGTGAGCTTTCTGTGCTCAGCTGCACAAGACTATTTATGACGTCTCTGTGTCTCTTTGTGCTCAGTTTGTCGGTTTTGCACTTTACTCCACTGGAACAACACTAAAGTTTATTCTATAACTAAAACTGTGCCTGTAAATAATGCATTCAAGGCCTTGTTGTTTGCTTTCATACTTCATTTTCATGCACCACATGTCAGTCAAGTTGAATTCAACAAAACACACTGGCAGTGAGGATGAAGTGGATTTAATAGAAACAAAAAGGACGTGAAATGATGAACATTTTAAAGCCGCCAGCTGCTTGAGCCTCGTCCAGTACTTCCCTGCCTTTTGGAATATGTGCTGCAGCCTCCTCTTGACACATCTGCAGAAATAAGACAGTTCATTCGTTTTTTTTCCCCCCAAGGTAAAATCAGTAATTTCTGCATCTCTGGAGTCATGGTTGGGATGATCCCTCATGTGTACCCATGTATATCTCCTCACCTGGTAATATCTTTTATCATTTATCCATTAAAGTGACTAATTCAGCTGCGTATGTTACATGGATTGACCTTAGTTTTGGAATATGAAAGCAGTTTCAAAACAGGAAAAAAAACCAGTGATTTTCAGGTTTGAATTCTTATTACAGACTAGAAAACAACATATCTAAGAATTAGACAGCCACAAACATCTGATCATGAGTTCTTTCAATGAAGAACTCATGATCATATATGAAGATCAGATGAAGTAGAAGAAAATCACAGATAGATTACTCAATTAAGCAGCAAAGGTGAAAGAGGCTGGTTGGGACGTTGTGCAAACTGTGTGTGTGTGTGTGTGTGTGTGTGTGTGTGTGTGTGTGTGTGTATGGTGTTGCCTGAAATCAGCTTTGAACCAAGCCCCTGGGGTTGTTGTCTAATCTGAGATGGGGGAAAAAGTGTCAGTTTTAATATCTTATCACAGCTGAGATGAAACAAACTTTTGAACTGGGGTGGATATCGGATTGCGGACCCTGCAGGTCTAATAATTGCTTCCTTGTTAGATCGAGGGTAGCTGCCCGCAGCTCCGCAGCCTGATTGCAGATGCATCATATTTCATTATGAATGTGCCATTCATAAATTTCCTATCGGTGATCGAGTCTTTTTCAGCCACTCTTTCAGCCTCTCTGTTGACCTCCTTCAGCTCTCTGTTCTTGGATTATCTGTTGGACTCAGGGGTTAAGATTTACCTGTAGGATATAAATGGAGCCTTTTGGCTGTTGCGTAACTAGGCAATAAGATGTTCTGGGACGAATGCCGTGTGGAGGCCCTTTAAGTCAAACAGTAAGAATGATTCAACTGTAGTACAATACAAAACACCGTCTGCATACTAGGGATAATTGACAATTGATTGAATTTTCAAAGAGTATAAAAAGATAAAACAGTTATTGCAATGATGCTCAGACCTTGTTTTGGGTTATAAATCCGTCCTCCCTGTTTCCCTTACACTGGTGGCTTTTGACTTTCTCTAAAAACTAAACATGCTTCTTATCAGACTGCTGCATGCTAAGCACTAATTAAGATGTATTTTACAAAAAAAAAAAGTTAAATAAATGCATGATGCTTCCAGTGAGCCAGTGAGTAATCATATTATATAATGGTGATCTCACTGCTGACCAAAACCATTTTGATTGTTGCCATCTTAGAGCTGACCTCCTGCTGTGTAGTTGTGTAGTAAAAAGATTCCTTCAAATTTAAGAAACTCATTGATTGCATAGGTCGGCTCATGAAACCTTAAACTTTGAGTCCTGACAGAAAGCGCTGACAGTTGCGCTCATACTCGTTTTGGCTGAGTAATTAAAGTAATATTAAAGTTGTTGTTTACTGACTATTCAGTTTGTTGACCCCAGCTTTATTTCAAAGACAGTTTAACCCAGACGCTGGGCTATTAGGAAACTCAGGTGTTGTATTGATCCCAACATGGAAACATGCTCACCAGCTCGCCATCAGTTGACATTGATTGGAAATTAAAGCTGATGTTATTAGCCGATTTAATCAAACAGCCCTCTGAGTGAAAATTAGTCATCAGCTGTTCAGGTCGATTTCAATGTTTTGGTCATTTTTAAAGGAAAATTGCAACATTCACTGTTTTTTTTTGTTTTTTCTTTTGTTTTTTTTTTTTAGCTCCCCATATGTGAGGATTTATTTTTGTTTCATACGCACTAATCAGCTGCAACATTAAAACCACAGACAGATGAAGTGAATATTCGATGCCATGTTCTGCTGCAAAACCTTTGATCGTGGCATTCATAATCATGGCATCTGATTCTCTGCAATTTTGCTGTCAAAACGTTAGTCGCTATCTTCCACGCTGCTTCATTTTCTTACTGTTAATTTTAAAAATGGCGGCACGAGAAGAAGTAGCCAGAAAAGCCTAGGAGGAGACGATAATATTGTTCACAAGCAATATTAGGCATTGGATCTGTGTTAAAAAAAAAAAAAAAAAAAGTTGTATTAGTGCAATTATCAAGTCTTGCTTTAGTACATGTGGTTGATTTTGATGTAGTTCTTGTTGGACATAAAAGTGGTTTTCCTTTTCTGTTGGCTTTGATCCTCCTGTTGAAGATACTGATGATGTCTTTGCTGTTTGTTTGGCTGTTTTAGGAGTTAAATCTGTCTGAAGACCCAGCAGGTGTATCCTGCCTTCTGCTAAAGGTCTCAAACTCCCAACACTAAAGCTCATGGTGTCTGTGTGTTTGTGTGTACTGTCGACGTTGCACTCAAAGAGACAGTCTGTTCTGAAGAGCTTCACTAATACCTGGGCAGGCTGAGGTCAGCGGCTCTATCTCAGGCCCGTTCTCCCCTCCTAGGGTTAGACTAATGTCACTTGCTTGTGCTGACCTTACGAGATGGTCGAGGGAGAGCTTGGCTAAACCGCAAGATCTGTCTACTTGTCAAAGCATTAGTTATGTAACGGTGCCATCGCTGGTCCGCCTGCAGCAGCAGGTAAGAGCCTTACCGGTTTATTGTAGGCAGTGATCTCATAAAGCCAGGAATAGCGGTGTTCTTAGGGTGACTGGCTGAAGAGATGCTCAGCTCTCATCCCATCAATATTTCTTCCAAAATACACGCAGACCGTCAGCCAAGAACTGATCCTCTTGGCTGCCGCAGAGGTTTTGCGTCACAGACATTTTGTGTTGTATTCAACTCTTAACTGTGCATAATATGGGACATTTTGACAACTGTGGGAAAGAACCTTTCATGCCTGAAAAAACCATGTGACTAATGGCAAACCTGCTGCAGCTAAGCTTTAATTTAAGTTGGATTTAATTAGATTTGAACAACTGAAAGAGACAGGGGCAGAGGGAAATGTTAATGTAACATCAGCCATGTTTAAATGTGCAAAATTTCTTCAATCTGCTTAAAATTTCAGATTAGAACTTCACTCTTTACATGGACCCTAAATAAGATGAAGTTTTTTTTTAAAATATGTTCTTTATAAGGAGCTAGCTTAATAGTTTTTTTTATGAACGGTAATTAAAGGAACAGGAAAACATTTGCTCTAATAGGTCTCTGTTTATTTTTACCAATTAAAATGTAAATCATGTGCATCAGTCTCATCTCCCTGGAGGAGGAAAAAACTCAAAGAGGCGACGCAAACTAGACACAGATAAACGTAAGCTAAGTTTTTATATAAAATATTTGGCTCGTAATAAATGCGTACCACAGCTCTGTGAGATGAATGTTCAGATGCAAATTAGACTGGAACAAAAGGGATCGGAGCATTAATTCACAGCCTCAAAGCATGCAAACTGACTAATTTTTGCTCATCAGCACCGGTGCCGATGGAAGACACTGCAGTGTTGAAACATTAGTCTGATGAAGCTGCATTTTGCTTGTCTGAGAGTCGGAGAACTCTTAGTAAGTTTCTAAATGTGGTCATCAACAGGTGCAGACCAATATGCTCCTGGATACAGCCGGATAAACCAAACCGCAATTAGCAGTACATCACATGTTTCATTGCTCTAACACATGCCACAAATTGGATAAACATTTGCGATTGGCTCAGCATGATTAAGATGTGGAAAGGGTGGATATTTACACCGGAGAGGAACAAAACAAATGCACACTGCAGAGCTGAAAAAGATTCAGTGATTTGTCACTTATTGTCATGTTTTTCCATTTAATACAAAAAAATTACTACAATGCCCCCCCGAGCAGTTAAAATATACATTACTACCATATAGTGCAGGGTGAAAAAAAAAGAAGAAACAAATACTCAGATTTGAGACGCTATAATCAGGGAAACGTCTTTGAAAGAATTAATCAGTTATCGAAAAAGTTGCCAATTTTAATTTCTGTTGGATCAGCTTATCATTGTCCAATTGTTTCATCGCTTTAATCGTATGCATGGAAAATAAGCAAACACATTTGTTTGCAGTGAAAATAATCTTAAAAGTTACACATAAACATATTTAAACTGTCAACATGCTGTTTAATCCAGCTCTGTTTTTGTGCGTGTGCGTGTAAAGCCATTAAGAGCAACACTAATTAACCTTCCCCCTCTGGTTTTAAGTAATGGAGAGCGAAACGTGTTAGTCGGCTCAGTTCCTCCATATTAATGTTTAAACAGTGAGGCTGGAAGGACACGGTATGATTAGGACTGCAGCTAAAAGCAAACAAACGAACAAGCCTTCAGTCTTTGCATAAAGTGCTATTTAAATTCTTTTGTGAGTAATAATGCTTTTTTCCAATCACTCTTGGTTATCGCAGCAATAACCAAGAGTAATTGCAGGGTCAGTTGTCATGACTACACAGCACCAAATAATCAAAAATGCGCCACAATCCATCGAGCAATTAAAATGCATATTTGAGGCTTTGGTGGCTCCAGTCACCGCATCAGACAAAGAGCGAGTCTACGAATGAAATGAAGATTTCAGAAAAGGCAGATAACCTAAAATTAAACCAAGTCACAGGGTTGGTCACAAATACATTACAGATGCTGCTTGCTGTCGATTCGCGGTTATTTGTGTGTTTGTATCTCGTCACATTTAAACTTTGAGTAAAGGCATAAGGAACGGTGTAAAAATGCATATTGGATGTGATAAGAGTGGTGGCTCTTAATGTGGGGTTCAAGGACCCTCAGGTGTCCACAAAATAATTTGATATGAATCATAAAATTGACGGGGACTATTTAGACCAGTAAAACAAGCATTACTTCCTTTCCTTTTGGGCCAAGAGAACACGGGGCTGTTTGATTAAATCGGCTAATAACACTTGCACATGGTCCAGTATAATGCCACATGAAGATGATGGCGATTGTTGATTGCGTTTTGTTTGGAAAAATGGTTTGAGTAGAAAAGAGAGCAACAGTGCAATTCACCACGAGAGAAAGAAGTGTGAGGCGGGATGGACATCAAAGATCAAATGAGCACAGACAATAGCTGCAGTGGACGGCTTTATTGTTTTGTTTTGTTCACTTCTCTGCAAAGACGTTATGACTTTTGCCATGACTTTAGGGGCTAAGCTGAGCAGCACAAACCATAAACAAGAACAAGCCCACATTACCAGTTGTTGCAGATATTTTGCCCTCAAGTGACAGTACAAGGCTAATGTGTACTGTCACTTGTACAACAGACATTAGTAAAATTCTGTGTAGCACCCAAAGATCACAAATTTTCCCAAAAACTGTATTCCCTAAATCTGGTGTAAAAAGGTTCATAAAGTTTAGCAGGTCTAACTGCAAAGTGAGAGAACCACAAGTCATTCTGCACATACCAATACAGTCCTGAAGAGTGCAATGTTTCAGAAAACATTGTGTCTTTGCATTGTGTCTTTAATAGGTTTATTAAAGGATACAGCCACACTCTCCGTCTATATGTGTAAGCTGTCTCAGGTCCACACTGTTTGCTTCTGTCTAATTTAAAGGCACAAACTCAATCTATCCGTATATCCACGGTTCAATCAAGACCACCTCTGTGCAGCGTTTTGCCCCGGGATAGGTGCGTAAACAGGTCTAATCTCCTTTTTCCCGCTGCTGCAGCATTGGAGTGAACTATTGGTAAAACAGCAGGGGAGCTCATCGAAGGTGGCTGCCACGCTGCTAGAGCTCATTGTTTACTCTGAGTTAATTAAAGGATTATAGCTAGCTGTTTATGGAACGTGTGTGTGTGAAATAAAAGACGGCGAAATTGGATTTAAGAAAACCAATACAAATGCAGACTGTTTAATTCAAGCAGCGCGCACACACTGATGCACTTGCTGAAGAATTGCTTAAACTACCATAAATGATGAGCGCTAAATCTATTTTATTGCTGATGCTTATTTTTGTTTGTTTTGAATGGAAGTTTAACTTAATCCTTAATACTAAATTCAATCTTATTGAATAAGAGCTTGTGCGGTTTCCACCAAGTGTGCTGCTGTGCATGGAGGTCAGTTAATGAATTTAATGGATCAGCTAAATGAGCAGCCACATTGAATGGAATTGGAAAACTGACTGCATACATGATTATTATCAAGAAACCGAAGACTGTACATGTGCGGTTCACCCAAGAACTTAAGGTGCACATAGTTATTGTGAGGTAATGAGTTCATATGTGTTTGTTTCTTTTAATTTTATGAGGTGACACTTTTAATTTTAGATTTGGAGTACAAAAAGCCAAAACTCTGAGTGGAAACAGAGAGGTGACGGATCTTTATTTCCCTTTGCCGGAGCAAGCTACCTCCACCGTAATTTGCTTCGACCCGACCTGACATTGCTGATTTTATCTGTCATTATCCTTGGCTAAGCTTTTTACAGCTTCCCTCTTGTCTTTAGCCCGGAGAGCTCAGCAGCAGCAGCAGCAAGCAGTGTGACAAGGGAGGGTGGTAAGCACTTTAGCTGGAGGGGAAGATGATGAACTGTGTCCTCTGTTGAGTTTTTTTTTTTTTTAAAGAAGAAAGAAACATTCCTGATTCATTTCTGCACCAAATTATTAGTTATGGAGGAGTGCTAAATTTGTCACGCCGTTCATCTTTTCTCACTAAAAATGAAAGAAAATATTATCAGATATTTTGATATCAGATCAATAAGCCATCTCCGCCACAATTACAGAGGCTGTTGATAGCTGTGTCTATGAATGAGCCTCAGAGTTCCTGCAGGAAATGGAAGATGCATCTGCAGAGATGCATGCACAGACACAAAAAAGGCATGTTATAGGTGTGGTTGTGCAGCTGTCGTAATCCTACACCATCAAAACATACAATGGCCTCGTGTTGCAGGTGCATGTGCACAAGACCACGCGCCCAACTTAACACTAAAGGCTGCATTTTCCTTTCATCTAGGGTGTAGTCTTTGCTTTTTATGATAACATTTGTTTGCATTTTTGTCATTAAAACAGCCAGAAAAATGGAAAAAGATAAGACCATACGAGTGGAGTGTGAGTGCAGAAAATAAATTTAATCAGTTATGGTTAATTAAACAAGATCAATTAAATAGATAATGTGAGGAAAGGGGAAAAAATACAAATGCATATTTTACTGACGTTTGATAAACACTGATATTAGCAGCTCAAGCACACCTGACATTGCAATAGTCTGGCATGCCAAAACTCCTTAAGCAATAGGTTGACTGCAGCCTCTTTGCTCTCATCATGCCTATTTCTGGCTGCAGCAGTCTCTGATAAACACAGGGGGGAGACGAGCATTTAGCAAAAGTACAACCACATTTTCCTCTCTTGCAGCTGGCGACCAAAAGAGTCACCAAGTATTCGACTTTGCTTCTATCAGCTGATGGCAAACTTGACTCAGTGGGTGAAACTTGTTCTGTGTTTGGTGAACGTGTATTCAGCTATTCATTCACTTCATTGGTAAATTGGATTCATTAGGCGATAATATGTCAGTGAAATTGATTTTCAGCTGTAATGTGTGGATTTATTCCATTAAAAATAAAAGCTTGTATGGGTTTATGTAAATGTGAGACATTTACACGAAAAGTCAAAAATTTGGAAACTGCATTAAGCTCACTTATTCCTTTTTACATCCTCTCCTCCCCCTCTTGTATCGGCAAGCCTCGAGGTCATTTCAGATGATTTTCTAACAACCTTTTAATGTCTCTCTGTCTTCTGTTTTCTGCTATCAGCAGTCTAAAGCACCGCTGCCCTCACACCAACCACAGCCTCAACAAGCAGCAGTGACCATGGGTAAACAGAACAGCAAGCTCCGTCCCGACGTCATGCAAGACTTGATGGAGAACACCGACTTCACCGAGCACGAGATCACCGAGTGGTACAAGGGCTTCTTGCGGGACTGTCCCAGCGGGGCTCTGTCCATGGAGGAGTTCAAGAAGATCTACGCCAACTTCTTCCCTTACGGCGACGCCTCCAAGTTTGCAGAGCACGTCTTCCGCACATTTGATGCCAACGGAGACGGGACTATTGACTTCAGGGAGTTCATCATTGCTCTGAGCGTGACCTCACGTGGTCGGCTGGACCAGAAGCTGAAGTGGGCGTTCAGTATGTACGACCTGGATGGGAATGGCTACATAAGCAAGGCCGAGATGCTTGAGATTGTAACGGTGGGTTTGATTTAGTAATCTTTGCTGCTTCTTTTTTTTTCTTCTCCTTTCTACCTTTTATTTTCCTTCATCTTGTGTTTCCTCAACCATTCAGACTTTCTGCTTCTCTAGCTTTATGTAGCCCTCAGTCTTTCAGTGGAAGCTGCACACATCATGCTCCCCTGCTCCTAAAACTAGTCCTGCAGTGAAGCAACATTTTTGCTCAGCCATCCATAACAGCTGCTACATCATATCTGCTTTTGTGCTCTGCACCATTTCACTGCCCACAGCAGGGAAAGCAGCCACTGTGTAATTTAAGAAACCAGTAGTTCCTCTCTGGTCTTCAGATGTCTCTAAATAAGACTTGGCTGTGATGTATTTCCAGAGCTGAGTGGTCCACCTTCTGATTGTCATATTGACTCAGCACTACTTCGAACAACTGTGCACTTCTAGGAACAGTTGCCTCCCCATCGTTACTGTACAGCATGCGGGCTCCTCGTCTGATTGGATGAATGCTTCAGATTTCTGTCGGAGCATCACACACACACTGGCGCACCACCCAGCAATCCCATACACATGTTGTTACATTACACATTGCGGTGCTAAATTGAGTCGAGCACTAAAGAATGTGTAATCCCATTCTCCAAGTAGGTGTCAATTATAGTGCGTGCGTGAGGTGAGAAAGAGCCTGTATGTGGAGATGATCTGATACATTAAAAGCTATTCCATACAAGGCTAGATTTGTTGAGTGATTTATACATTAAGAAAAAAAATAATAAACTAGAGAGTTTTTAGCTCACCCGGCTGAAGGACCGACGAGTTCATGCTGTGGTGAGGCATCAGTTTATCTGTTCGCAATTCACAGGAACCACTACTCCCCCTGCAGTATTGGTTGGAATTTAGTCAAACTTACACACAGTGATCATCGTACGGGTCTTCACCCAAATTATGCTAAGGTCAAGGTCACAATTGTGTTTCTCAGTGAATTTTGATTGTGTGGTACAGCCAACCAGTGATTAAAAAAATCTGAAGTGGGTGTTTTGTATGCACGACCTGGATGGGAATGGCTGCAACCAGTGGCCAATAAAAAGCATTTTTGTTCTGTATTTCACACATTGCATTTATCTGTGATGGATTGCTTGTTAGCTTGAGGAGCTACTAGGTCACTGAGTTTCTGGTTCAGGATATTTTTCCAGATCAATGGCTTTAATTGAACGATGTTACATGTTTAGTCCAGCATTGTATTTACTGCGGATATTTGGCTAATAATTAAACTGATACTCTTCTCTAAAGGTAGAAAAATTAAACTATCAACACACTGAGAGACAAAGAAAATAGCTGCTGCTCAGCCTGTCTGTGTTGTCTTCAGGCGCGCTGCTAACAAACTGCTCTATATAAAGATGAATGGTTCACATGTTCTGCCGTTAAAATTGTCTCATCCAAAGCCGTATGAATGAATGGAAGGTGAAGGGAAAACAGTGCAACCCTTCAGATTGCTGATTTAATAGATCTGATGTTTCTTTTTGTTCCTTTTTGGAAAATTTATTCTGCTTCATATATTTCATAAACTTAAAACAAAAAGGTAAACTTATTTTTCCCAGTATGAACTCTTCCTGTTTGTTTGTTGTGAAATCAGGCAGCAGAGTGAAAAATAAATGAAAAAGGCTACTCTCTTTCCCTTTCTCCCTTCAGAGATAAGTCGATGGGTCACTTAGATGATTTTTTTTTCTGTACACTTTGTACAATTGTGCTTAATGGAGCCTAAAGGTTTTTCACTAAGATATCATCTGTTTGTAATGCATTATAGCCACTCTTAGAAAGTCTGAACTGACATAAAAGGACATTTAGGTAATTTTGTTGCTTAGTGCACAGAAACAGCTTTTTATCCCCCCCCCCCCAAAAAAAGTCCCAAAATGTCAATACTGAAACCTTTATTCCCCTCTCTCTTTTTTACCTCGTGTCTACAGGCCATTTACAAGATGGTTTCTTCTGTGATGAAGATGCCTGAGGATGAGTCAACACCTGAGAAACGCACAGATAAGATTTTCAGGCAGATGGACACAAATCGAGATGGTGAGACTTCCTTATTATCTGTTATTATTTTTTCCCACACACAGGGAGGAACAGAGGGAACGTAAACACACAAGAAAAGACCGATTCAAAAAAGGAAGTGAAACTGAATAAAATCTGACACTAGAACAGTAAGGAAATCTAAACGCGCACCCAGAACTCCACAAATGCAACAAGAAGTTAAGCTGCGTCTTAGTCTTAGTCACTTGAAGATGTCATCACAAAAATGGCTGTGTGGACACAGCTTAATGCTCAAAAATTTCTAGAATGCTAATGAAATCAAAACAGAAATGGGAACCCTCATACTGAAAATAATCAAACGCTAGGAGGGCTTAAACAGAAGTGAAACTAAACTAAAATCCACACAAAATACTGAGACCATGACGACATGTCCCTAACATGGTCATCTTAGCTCTGGCTGTGTGCACAACAGCCCCACCCACCTTCTGTTCAAACCTTCTGTTTGCGAGGAGCAGCCAATCCGGCTTTAAGGGAGGCTTGTCTTATAAAGAGAGCCAGATTACCCCACTTAAATTTCAAGGCGCTCTTCAAATTTAGTGAGAAAGTGTTTCTCTGAGGGAGGCAGAAGCGGTGATCAAACCTTTTCACTGCAAAATCGTGTCATTACAGAAGAGGCCTATAATTACACGGGTCACTTCCTTCTCCATTTTTTCCCAACTCTATTGTAGCTCGATTTTAATCACAAATCCATTTTTTTCTTGATTTTTGTCTGTGAGCTTTTACAGCAGTTGTGGGGTTATGACAGCTAAAAATTGCATTTAAAACTGGAGTGTTGAATATAGGTGCTTTATTTAAGCTGTTTTTTTTTTCTTCTTTCAATTGAATGATTCATATTGCAGCAAATGAGCACACCTGTTAAACTCAATGTCTTTCACAGGTAAACTGTCCCTGGAGGAGTTTGTTGAGGGCGCAAAGAACGATCCCTCCATTGTCCGACTGCTTCAGTGTGATCCCAGCAGCGCTGGGCAGTAAAACAACAAAAGGACTTTTCCCACTGCAGTTTAATAGATTTAACACATTTTCAAAAATCTCTCCCATCTGACACACCTGAGATTTTCTTTTTTTTTTCACATGGGATACCTCGAGCTTTAGAGGCACACCAGATTAACATGCACACATACACGCCACAAATAATCGTCCAGAATCCTACATGCACACACAGTTCCTGCGCCTCTATGCCTGGTCAAAAACTCCAGACAAGCACATGTGGAGATCTCGCATATGGTACAAATATAAGTCAAAGAACTGAAATCCCATCAAAGACTTGTTAAACGCAGAATGAGAGCTGTGTTATCTGTCTGAGAGGACGCCCGGCGAGGATAATCCAGCACATTTGTGAGGTACTCTGAGCCAGGTCAAGTTTTGGCTGTTTGTTTTCCTCTCCTTTGTTGTTATGGAAAGCATTATTCCTGATGTAAAGGGAGTTGTGCTGGTTTTGTTCTCTGTGACTGACTGAATGGGTGGTTGTACTTTAAGTATTGCAGTCTAAATCCATGTTAACACTGGAAAAAAATGAAGTAAGTCTGGGGCTTAAAGTGTTCTGAGCTTACAGTTGACTGAAGATCTGGGAATTGTAGTTTTTAACCAAAGAGTAATTTTAGGCAGGGATGAAAGATTATTTTCTTTTATTTGTTTTGTCTTTTTTTGTACATTTTGGAGGAATGTTACATGGAACCAGAACTGAGTCAGATTTCTAAATGAAGGGGAATATCATGACTACAGATCACAAGCATCTGCTTCTTTGAAAGTGACTTTATATGCCAAGTTCTGTATCCACACCCACAAACATGGTATGTGCACACATTCATTTTAACTACCAATACATGAACTTGGCATGTGCATAGAAACCGAGCTGCGATTCTCCTTCAACTACGGTTCAACAAGTGTATAACTGAAAAACAAAGATAGATGTTATATGAATATATATAATATGTGCTTATATATTCTTTTACTCTGTGGTAACGTTGTAGCAATTCGCTGCAATGAAAGAGATTCATTTTAAAATGTTGACGTATAAATTATTGGAATGTGATGATGAATATTTTCTTTTCTTTTACTTGACAAATATGATATGGAAGAAAGTTGTACAGTATATTCACTCATATTTATGCTAGAGATGTTAAAAAAGGAGAGGACCACACATATTGCTATGCATTGAGCTTTGAATATCATCTGCTGCATTTTAAAATTTTTAAAGTCTCCTTCACTGACATGAGATAATAAAATGCTGGCAGTCTAAGTTTTTTTTTTTCTTTTCTCAGTACTGTGCGTCTGTGTTTGAACAGTCTCTAAATTCAAATGTAACTAATCTCAAATTTTTGTGCAAATGTGACGTCATGTCTCCTGAACATGCACTTTTTGTCTCGTGCAAAAAAAAAAAATCAATTGCAAATCAATCTGAATGCTGCTGTGACAATTATAACATTTGCAATTATAACGATGACAGTCGCTCAACTGACAGGCCGATGCATTGACATTGGTTAACATATTATACGTACCAGCTTTATTTGTAGAGCACTTTAAAACAATCACAGTGGACCAAAGTGCTGTACAGAGGAATAAAGAAAAGACATTAGAAAGAACAACATACCAGCTCACACGAAGCATAAAATGCACCTAAAAAATAATGCAAATGAAAACAAATAAGACTTGAAGCATAAGAATAGCAACAGCCATACAATAAAACAAAATAAGGGTGAAATAAAAAAAGTCAACATCTCACAAGTAACTGCTGCATCCACCAAACTCACTGTGGTTTTCAGGATTTCCGGACAGCTTTTCACCGCTCACCTGCTGATCAGAAAACAACATGATGTAAATAAGTCTTCACACGTGGATACATGTGACGTTAGGGTGGAAAAAATAATAATTTGATTAACACTCTAAACATTTCAAACATTTCAGCAATTGGTACTACAGTCCCACATTTCAATAGCATCTTGTGGTCAAGTGCCAAATTTAGATGAATTTTAAAAAAGGAAGAAAAAAAAAACACCACAGTATTGTATCTGTTTATACTGTACAGCTGTGACCTGTCGAACAAAAAGTTATTTTGTAGATTTTTTTTTGTATTGTTAACTTGCAATATGTGTTCTGTGTAGGATGTCCATTTTGTTATTCAAATAAAGACAGAATGGGGAAAATGGCTCATTGTCTTTTCACTGTTGTCAATGAAGATGCAATTTAAGTCACAGTTGACTGGAAAAATGTCTACACTCACTGGTGCACGTGGTTTTGCAATCTTCTCTACAGACAACGACCACGTGGGTCATATTTGTGATGCTGTACAAATTTATATTTCTCCACTAGATTAGCATTTGTTGGCTTTTGACACCTCATGTCATTTCACAATTTTGAGTTTCCTATGCTCAAAGAGTTTTATAATCCCGATAGTTTATATTATACATGTGACATTTAAATTGGTTGGAGTCATTCTAATGCTTCTCCAAACAAATGACCAATTATGCTAATTCTTTATGAGTTTGTTTATGTAAACATTTTGAAAAGTATCAAGAATTAGAAGAATGATGGTCAATGTGATTCAGTTCCTTACAACATGTGGACTAGACTATGCACTGACTATATATATATATATATATATATATATATATATATATATATAGAATTTTTTTCAATTGTTTATTATAGTTGGGGTTGGTCAGGAAGGACATCCAGCATGAAAATCTGCCAACTCAAACACGTGGAACAATATTTGTTGTGGTGATCCCTTATGAATAAGGGCCCTACTGAACATAGCTTCTGTTTAATAAAAAAAATTATTAAAGTCTCATTAGCTTTAGTTTATAATTTGTGTTCAGTGCTAACTGGAGAATATTAGCATGCTAACGTGCCAAATTACATCTTATAAAGCCAAAAATAATGCTAGTCAAAATTTAGACAACTCACCAGAGTTTATCTTGCTTCACCATATATAAATGTATAATTTGTTTTCTCAAAGTTTGGTCAAAATAGCCTAGCTTCAATCTTTAATTACATTTCATTCTAAGCTATCTTAAAACACACATTTGTACTGTGTTTGAAATCTTTCTGACTCAGCCCTATGTGTCTTTATTTTAATGGCCTTTTCCTTTTGTCATTGTCAGCATGTTAGCATTTAACTAAAAAAACAAACAAACAACAATAACAGTCTTAATCAGTTTTTCCAAAAAAATTATATCTCCACAGCTTTATTAATTTTTCAAAACATCCAAACACTTGAGATACAAACAACAACAATGTACCATTTGTCTCCAGTGAGATCGTGTTTATAGTCTTTAAGTGTTATTTTCATTTAGGGCTACAAATGATACTATGTGTTGACCTGTAAATATTACAACATGGTTGAAATAAAGGGATATGACATTTTAAAACGTATCGAGTACTGCTAAAGAAGGTGACTCTGAGAAAGGTCACTGAAATGTAGTACTTGAAATTCTTAAGTGAATTGTTAAGAAATTCAAAATCTCATTAAAGCATTAATAAATAACATCTAACAATAAAAAAAACAAAGGCCAGCATGCAAAGAAGCTACTAAATTACTTGGGGTAAACTAATTCAAGTTGCAGCTACGTACAGTACATCAGGCATTTCACAAGTCTACTCCTGATGTGTTATTTGGCAACATAAACTGTACAGAATGAGGACAAGCATCTTTTTATACAATACAAATATGCTGTAAAACTGGAGAACTTGAGTCTGTGGTCCGTCATTTCACCCCAAACCAGTTCATAGGAATGTCCTTTAAAAAATTATGTTAGAAAATGCAATTTGCTTCATAGTGGAACGGTGTTGGTGAGATATCAGATGTGTCCACGTTGACCTCGAAGCATCTGCACAGCTCCAGTGGACTGTCTCCAGTAATTTCAGCCAGCTTATCAACCAGTCACAGCGTCTCTTTCGACTTTTCCTGCAGTCTCTTAAGCCAATTAACAAGCTGTCAAATCTCTGTCAGCATGATCTTGTAGGCGTCTGCGTAGCTCTCGATGCCGAGGATGAAGGTGTCTTCGTTGGAGTAGTGCTCGATGATGTTGTCGTCCATGTTCACCAGGATCCTGCCGCGAGACACAAAAGTTTTATTTCATGTGCAAGACGTGAAAGCTCCAAATTAGCCCCAACTTTGATTTCTCTTCTCTTCGTTTCACTCACCCTTTCTTACTTTTCTTGTACACTTTGGCTATCCTCTCTGTGGGCACGCCATATTTCTCTGATATCTACCAATAATAATAAAAAAAAAGCAGCTTATGAACAGGCGCTCAGCTGCAAACAAACTGCGCCTTTGACATTAGTTCCCACGTACAAACAGAGAGGCATCACTCACAGCATCCATCAGGCCTCTGAGCGTGGGAGACTTCAGCATCAGCGCGTCGAACACCTCGTCTGTCTCCTTTCTCACGTACAGCAGCACTGCAGACAGGAGGGAGGAGAGCAGACCACCTTTTAGTTTATATACATGATAATGCACCGGTGATTGGAGTGTATATGAGGAAGCACTTAGGGATATTGTGTGCTTGCCACATTCAGAAAACTAATCAGCAACCATTTATAAATCCTTTTACTGTTTTTCATCTGTCCTCCTGGGCCACACAAACAAAGAGGGGAGACACAGTCTGGATGTTTTTCTTTTTTACGTTTACAATCTAAAGCCAATCAGAAAAATGCAGTTTCATAACAGCTAGGGGGGCTGCCAAAGAAGATGGTATGACTCAGTGGACCTTGCAAGGAATGAACTTTCAGTCTCACAGAAGAAGAAGTGCTTGGAAGAAATAGAAATGAAGCTCCAGAACCGCTCCTAAATGTATTTTGTTCTGTTAACGTACAGAAGACGACCCGGCAAGGAAAATCACAAGTGCTTCTGAGAATGGTTTTATGTTTCTTATCCAAATAATTAGTTGAATCAAAATGAATGATGGTGATCTGGAACCGCTATTAAGCCTAAATAGTGCTACTCTGTATTCATCCTCTAACGTGATGGAAAATATCTGGATGGAAAATGATCGGGGCACAGTGTGTCCCATACTCAGGCCTGATTTCTTATAAATTGTATAGTTAATCATTAGAAATGTCAAACTTTCTTGCGTATTTCCCTGCTCTTCTTCCTGGTCTGGCTCATTTCTTGAAGGCCACTTGAGAAGACAGAGGAGATGACACGCAGATGAAGGAGAAGGCGTCCATCTCGTACCTCTCTTGTGCGTCTCCTCTTTGATCTGCTTCTGAGGAGACGGGCACAGATCTTCATCTGACGTCCTGAACATCCTCTTCACCACCACGCTCCTGTAAACACAGAATCACGTCAGGTCAGGCGCACGCATGTATGCTTGTTCCGTTGTGGTGACATGCACTTCCCCCTGCACGAGGCGGCTATCTTCAGCTGCTTTCATTTGCATACCTTATATTTGTATGAAAGCAAGTGCTTCCTGTTGATGCGTACTCACCCTTCTCTCTCAATCTCCTCTGTGTTGAAGGCAAACACCTAAAAAGGAAGTGTTAGGTATTAGTATCAGTAATAAATGTTATGTAATGCAGATATAAAAACAGACATAAAACGAATAAGTGAACGGGTAAGAAAAGTTAAAAACCTTTTGGAATTTTCTATATTTCTGTATAAATATGATTCACATGAGTCTTAAAAGTTCAAACAAACAAACAAATTTCTGGGGGGGGGGGGGGGCATATGTGAACCTTTCAGGGTGGCTTGACCCTATTTTGCAGCAGTAACTGAACTTTCAGGTAACTCATCAGAGTTAATCCTCAGAGTACATTTAACTCTAGGATGTTGTTGGGTTTCTACTCATAAGCTGCTCATTTCAAGTCCTTACACAACATTTATAATTAAGATCAGAACTTTTTTGACGTGGAAAGCAGGGCTTGGCTTGGGCTGTGTTCGGTTTAGTTGAACTGTTGACCAAGGAGTGCTTTGACAAACTTTTAACCCCTACCGAAAGTCCTCCGTGAAGGAGGCAGAGCATGAAGACTTGGGAGAAGACTCGCCTATTACATTACATGACAATAGCAGAGGTCGCTGAGGTAGTTGAGAAGCTCCCCAGTAGCAAGGTGCCAGGTTTGGATGAAATTCGCCCTGAGATGCTAAAGGATCTGGACATTCTGGGGCTGTCTTGGTTGACGTGCTTTTTTAATTCACATGCAAGTTTTGGCTGTGAAATGAGTTTCATCTGTAGGGTGTCTGGGCTCAGCATTAGGAATAGGGTGAGGAGCGTGGAGGAGCGTGGGGTTGATCCTCTGAGTTGAAAGCAGCCAGTTGAAATGCTTCTGGAATTTGGTGTGGATGCCTCCTGGGTGCCTCCCTTTGGAGGTTTTTTGGACACCAGAATCCACCAAATACACCAAAATCAGAAGAAAATAGAAGATTATAACAAACTGATTTTATTCTTCTTTGATCATTTATTAGTGGAAGAACTGCGGGTTGTTATTTTGCAGCATCACTCGCTTTCTCTTGAGGTTCAGTTCATGGATACATGTCTTGATATTTTACTTTTACAAGTTACTCTGAGTTCCTTTGTGACCTCCAAGGCTCCAGGGCTTACACATCCCACTTTTGGAATGATTTTTATGAATCGAGCGCACGATAGACCTGAATTTTCTTTATTTGTACAGTGTGTCTGACTGTAGATTGATGGGGTTCAAACTCTTTGGCGATGGTTCTGTAACCTTTTCCAGCTGTATTAGCAGCAACAACCCTTTTTCTGAGGTTTGCTTGTTTGTGCCACAAAAACATCCTCCAATACATTTTAAGGATGAAACTTTGATTCCTGTTCTCTGTATAAAATCAAGGTGTCACTTCATGACTGATTCTAATTTCACCCTCAAATTAACTTCCTATCCTCATGGTTCACATACTTTTCCCACTCACACATACTTTTAATGACCAAACATTTTCAAATATTTCCTTCTTTTTTTCTTTTTTTTTTTTGCTTAATTCTGTCTGCTTGACTGGCTCAAGATAAGCTTCCTCTCAGCCTGTAGGCTCTGCAGGAGCACTATTATTTGTTCATAACTGTTGGGCTCTCTTTATCTACTTTCAGGATGTGCATGAAATTCAGATGTTTTGGGTCACAGTTTTGCAAAAATACCAAGTCTAAAAGGGATGAGAAGCTTATTCCTGCTATTTTAGGCAGATATACTTTTACTAAAACTAATTGTAACTGGGTAAGTATCTGTACAACTTTCAGTCTGTAATAGTTTAAAAATGCTGCATTACAATAAAAAAAAAAGCCTGCCACTGTGAGCAGTATATCATTACTTATTACATGATTACATTTGCCTTAATTTGTAGGCGTCAGCCATCGTACTATCAGACAAATGTTGTGGAGAAGAATTGCCTCTGGTAGCATAAAACACAAATACTTAAGCATAACTTTTCCTCTGCAGCTGAAGAACCAGAAAAACTTGTTAAAAGTTTATTCAGAGCTGAACTGTGGCTCCAATTTCATATTTCAGCAGATGAGCTGATAGCAAAAAACAGGTTTGCTTTAAGAAAAAAAAAAAAGGAATAGGTGATCTACCTGTCCAGCTCTCTGCAGGTTTCCAAAGTGAACATCGGGGATGAAGAGCACGGGCTGGGCATCCAAATCGGTCATAGTCTTGAAATAGGTGGTGTCGGACTTTTTGGGGACACTTATCACCCCTACGCCCCCATCTTTCCCTGGAGATAAGTCAAAATGAAAAAACAAACAAACAAAACAGAAAATGAATAGCAACAATTATTTCCATGAACGGTAGATGTATTCAAAGTGATTTCAGGTAAATATGCAGCCTTTTTCTGCCTCTGCAAGCCTCAAATTGCACCCCGGAGCTATAATTTTCTCTGATTATTTTTTCGTTTTTATTCAAAACAAAGTAATTTCTCATGCAGCTCAAACCTTTTGGCTTCTTGCGCAACAGCTTTCTCTCCTCGTCCCTTATTTTCCTTTCAGCTCCCTGGAAACAAACAAAAAAAACAACACAAAGCCAAAAAAGAAAAAACAAAAAAAAAACATCAGTTTGTGGAAATGCACAAAAAAATAGCTTCAATAAATTTGAGCTCTGTGTGTGTGTGTGTGTGTGCGCTGTCTTTTTAGGTGCGCTTTGTGATCACTATGCACTGACCACTAGAGGGAGGACTGATGCCATGATATAACTGCCTTGCGGCAACCACCTGTCTGAATACTTCACCGCGTGTATGCCGCTCTCACATATAAGAAACATCAGTGATTAAAAACTCAGGTTTAACTTTGTGATGTTGTCATATGAACTGAAACAAATCCAGACAGCAGTTAAACTCACAGCAGCATATTTCTATTCGAGCCTGTGATTTTAGTTCGGTGTTTGAGCCATTATGTAATCGCTCCAAAAAATGAAGCTTTGAACTTATTTTACAGCCATTTAAACAACTTCTTAAAGTTTTGAAACTCCTTTTTGCCATTTATAAAAGTAAAATGAATATTTTAGGAGTCTTTATTACAAAAACAGCTTACAACAAAGGTTGAAGATTTTTTCTTTTTGAGTAACCGGGTCAAGGTGTATGAAAAGAGTTTTTGAGAGTATTTATTGTCACCATGACATGAGTAACACAAGGCAAGTGCATTTTAGTTCCATTGTATTCAAGAGAAAGCAGACACCTGATATCATGGGGCAACTCACACCAAAACAATCTAGATGGGCAAAAACAGCATCACAGGCCCGAGAATAAACATGCACACATGAAACTGGGGAGAAGTGTCCCTTTAACGTTTCTCCTGATAAATTAATTTGTCCAGTAAATACGAATAATCAAACGCAATAATCAAACTCCATATAAAAAAATACTGAAGTGACTCATCACCTTGTCACAGAAGACCTTGATCTGTGAGTAGGCCCTGTGTAGCGGCCTATTGCTGCGGTTGTTGTAGCTGTATGTGTCGATCTGGATCATCAGAGGAAGACCCTTCACCCCCTTCTGAGACGAGAAGTCTGTGCTCAGGCAGTTGACTGTGATGAAGATCTTCAGGGACACAGAAGGAGAGGAGGAAATGTTAAAACACTTTAACTCTACAAATTTAGGAATAAAAGTACATTCAATTGCCACTTTGGTAGGTACACCCATTCAACTGCTCTTTAACACAGGGGGCCAGTCAATCAAATGGCAGCGACTCATATCAATGATTTAGGCTGCTTGCTGGTGTAATGGTGCGGGGGATATTTTCTTGGCACACTTTGGGCCCCTTAGTACCAACTGCACATTGTTTGAACACTATAGCCTACCACAGTGTACCCATCTTCTGATAACGCACCATCACAAAACTCAAATAATTTCAAACTGGCTTCTTGAATACGACAGTGAGTTTGCTGTACAGCAGTCACCAGATCTGCATTCAGTAGAGCACCTTTGGGAAGTGGCGGAAGTGGAGATTCGCATCATGGATGTGGGTGCAGCCGACAAATCTGCAGCAACTGTGTGATGCTATCATGTCAATATGGACCAAAATCTCTGAGGAATGTTGCCAGCTCCTTGAATCTGTGCTATGAAGAATTATCTCAGTTCTGAAGGCAAAGGGGGGGGGGGGTCCAACCTGGCACTAGCGAG
>JAVDPK010000261.1:150488-166605 GCA_034780415.1 Cichlasoma orientale
CACACACACACACACACACACACACACACACACACACACACACACACACACACACACACACACGCACACACACACAGCAGCTGGCTTATTCTGATGTGTAGAAATGAACTAAAATACACAAAGAGCAAGAGGTTTTTTCCTGTTTTCCTTACAGGCGTATTAATAATTTGGTGTCATCAAGGCAGCTTATCTGCATTTCCATCGTGTGATAACTGCAGCTGCAGAACATTTACATATTAGCTGAATTTAGTCAAATACCGAGCAGTAGTGAACAGCTCCACTGTTCCTGCCTGATGGCGAGACCACAGTCAACGACAGACGAGATAAGCATCTAATGCACTGCAGTGAACCACATTATGGTGTGTGCAGGTCGTGCTTGCTGCAGTGTTTGTATAGCTGAGAGTTTACAATAAGAACCTTTGAAGTGAGATTGTTACGATGATAATTTGGGACGTTAAATATTACTCCAGGTATTATGTGTATTTCAGCGTTGGTGTGTGCTCACGTTGTGGATGCTGGTGGCACACTAACAGATTCCTCCACACATCATGCCAGTGCTCACTGCCGAGTGTAACTGGTTCCTCCTCCAAAGAGGCCCCCTAGTGTTCCTCTGAGGGAGCTCATATCTTTTATTATGGCACGTTTAAAGCTGATGGAGCCAAAAGAGAAAAACATACACCTGCAGTCCCAGCAAAAGCCACTGAGTTTCTCTCAGAAAGGAGACAACAGCAGTGATGAAACACGCCATTGTTCAGTTACAGCAGTCAAATTACACAAGAACTGGGATGAAAATCAGTGGCAACAGGTCTCATAGAGCGAGACCTGTTGCCACTGAGCTAAGAGCGTTAAGGCTGTGCTTAAGAATAAAGGTGGACATACCAAACACAGACTTTCAAGCTCGTTAGAATCATACAGACTCTCTTTTTGCCTTTTATGCTGTATTTCCATTCATGTTTGCACATGTTTCAATATCTCACTGCACCTGTTTCCCATTTTCCTAGCAAAATATATTGCTAGGGTGGCTCAAGACTTTTACACAGTACTGTACATGCACACTTTAAGAGAACATTTGAACAATTTTGATGTTGATGTTTGATCTCAACAGAAATTACACAATGTAAGCAAAGGTTTGATGATTTATTTAACATTCTTATTAATATATTTTTATTAATATTTTTACTGGCACTAAGGTACAGTTATGTTAAACTGGTACTTTTACATTTTTGGGAATAACATTTGTTTACGTTTTTCCTTACAGCTATCCCAGTTGCATTACTAGTTGTACAAGATCATGTACATGTGACTTTCACAACTACAGAGATTTCAGACATGCTGAAGTGAGTAATCAGCAGTGACATGTAACTGAAAACACATTACTTTTATGTGATTTGTTTTGCTCTTACCTCTGTAAAGTGTCCTTGGGTGTCTTGAAAGGTGCTTACAAATAAAATGTATTATTATTATAAAAGCACAAAAAAAAGAAAAAAAAAAGAAAAAAAAGAACAAAAAGAAAACCCATACTTTTCTAGCAATTCTAGCAATTCCCAAATGTGGTACACATAGATGGCAGGGTGAAAAAAGATATTAAAATGGTAATCAGTGTCTTTCTTTTAGATTTATTTTATTTTATTTATTTGTTTGTTTATTTTTTATTTTGGACCATTCTTCCTATTTCACTGCAATTCTTCTGAAGAGCTGAAAGTAAGTGTGGAAATACTTAAAAAACAGATTTATATAGGATTAATAGATACAATAAATATATGATTATGAAATCCCAAGCATAAATATTGCAACTTTATGCCTAAACGAGCAGTATTATTGATACAACACTAGGTAAGCCATAACTTTTTAACTCTAGAAACATTATATAATCATTAAATGAAAAAAATTGACTTGATTTGTTCTTTTTGTTTTCCTCCCCCAGTTATCTTTTAAATTCGTGTGTTTCTAAATGCTTTGATTTCTCAGTGAGTGTTTTTTGTGGACTCTGTAAACCAATGACTGCACAAAACTACAGTCGTTTGTACCGTCCTTACTCTGCCACTCGGGGGCGACAGTGCGCAGTGTCGTGTATCCTCAGCGAGTATATTTGAACCATGGTGCATTCACGGATCCATTTTTTTATTGGTATTAAATCAGTTCACCACCTACTAAGATGGTTAATCTCATGTTCCTATTACCTTACTCCCTACATTTCACAAAACGGATTCTATAAGACTATTTATATTATGCTACTATGCTATTTCATCGACGAGCACAGATGCACTTTTGATAGGTTTGATGACAGTTTATTACTTTATAATTTATATAATTAACTGTAATTCACAAACCCTAGCATGCTTTATATAGGCTAACATATGTAACTCTGTGTTTTCGTTTATATTTTTGTACAAATACGAACGCTTTCAATCGCTTAAAGCAGTGAAATCTATAATTACCAACTCTTGCCATAGTCACTGAATGTACCGTGACGTTCACCTGTCAGTGTGAGCTGAGCAGCTGTTACATTTGAGTGTGCGGGCACCTCGCTAACGACACGTACTCCATTTTTTTTAAAAAGGTAAGTGCTCTAATCTCTATAAACAGTTATTGGCTATAACATAACGCCGGTAATGCGGACCCACGCGAGCAGTTAAATCTCCATATGGTTAACCGGCGAAGCTAACAAGCCAGACAGCAGAGAACAGCACGTACAGTGTGGGGCTACCAACTGCTGGTTTAGTGAAGACAAAGTGATGTTAACCCGAGAGGACGTTCGCGCTTTATGATGTGAAAGATGAAAGATGAAAACTCAAAAACCAGCAGCAGTGAAGTAAATATACCAGTGAAATTATTGTTAATACGCACGTGTAACTGTGCAGCTGCAGGAGCCAGAAACTACTTACTTTTTAAATAGCTTTAACATCACGTGTTTATAAACCAGTAGTTTTACTAGATTTTACACGAGCTGACCAACACAACACAGCTGACCGAACTGAGGGCTATTTATGGAAGCTGCTAGTAAGCAAGGCTACATTACCAAGTCCCTTGACCCCCCGCCCAGTGCTGTCTGTGAGTCACAGTGGGGTCATTTGATTAATGTTCCACTTTAAAGCAATCTAACAAAATAGGTGGTTGCTCTGTTATTGCCCAATCTTGAGCTGTTGTTCAGCCAAAGCTAATTTTTTGCCCCGTTAAACGCCTGTGACTTTCACGGAGCCGCACACATGTTTGCACTGCAGTTATGACATCTTGGTTACATAACCAAACCTTTACTTGTATCCACCCAAACCGTTATCAAGCAAGGCTCTCACTGAAAGTGTGATCCAGGGAGAACAGGCTGGGCAAGACAAACTAGTTGATCAAAGCACAGATTTGCATTTAAAGGCCTGTGAGAGCATGACAACACTTGTTCCTCTGCTTCTAGCTCATGTAAAAATGTGAAAATGCAATTAGTTTGTAGCACAAAGCTACCGAACCTGATCCTGTTCCAAGAAAGGGGAACAGTTATATGTAGCGGATTAAAAACCTGGGATCTGTTTTTTTTTTTTTTTTAAATTATTAATTTCTTTACTGTTCAAGTGTTAGATGGGAGGTGGTTGCAGGTTTACTTAACTGAATTAACCAGATTAACTATTGAATTTGCTTTTGTTGCAATGAGAAAGTCACAATGGTTAATTCATCCCACCCTTGTGTAAGTTAGGGTTTTGCGGGTCAGTCTGCTGACTGTGTTTAACCTGAAGTATGTTTTTTTTTTCAGTTCAGGCAAGACTGGAGCTTTATCTTGCTGACTATTGCTTTTTTAGTGTTTATATCCATTAGACCTTTAATTACCTTTAAGGAAGACCCTACACTGTCCTTGTTTGTTCATTGGTTTCTCATTATTCATGAACAAACATGATATTATGAAGCCCCTCCTTACACACTAAATGAACCGTAAACAGTTGTTTACTTACTGACTGCTCAAGCATCCACTCTGCGTTCCCAGCATGGCGCGCGGGCATCAGAAGATTCAATCCCAGCAGAAAAACGCCAAGAAACAGGCGGAAATGAAGAAGGCCAAGGGTCACGATCAAAAGACGGCAGCCAAGGCAGCGCTCGTGTTCACCTGCTCTGTGTGCAAAGTAAGTATGACCACTCGGAACCCGACTGAGGGTGGGAGTCATATTTTAAACCAAATACAGTGCCTTCTCCTTCAGATCCTCCTGTCCTTTAACGGCTGTTGGATGTTTCATTTCTTCCCGCAGTCTCAGATGCCTGACCCCAAAACCTTCAAGCAGCATTTTGAGAGCAAACACCCAAAATCCCCTCTGCCCCCCGAGTTAGAGGGAGTGGAGGCGTAGGTGGATGTGAAACAATCGAACCCTGTGCCGACAGCAGTCTGACAGCAATGGATGATTTCATACGACCAACATGAAGCACTTATCTATCAATTCTTTTACAGGCCGGGTCGCCTTTGATGCAAGTGCTGCCTCCCATCCAATCCGGTGCGGGTCATGCTTGTCACAGTAGACCTGTACAATGTATGAACAATGAAAAGTAGTAACAGGGGATCGTTTGTTCAGGTATCCTGAACAACCTGATGTATAAGAATATTTCTGCCCGCTCTTGTGCCTCTTTATGCTTAGCTTTGGTGGACTGATCGAACCTTTACAGACCGGAGGTAAACGCACAGCGTCCTGGAGTTTACTGACATTACAGCAGTGACAGAACTGACCTCACCTTCTTAATTAGTGCTTTGAGTACTGAATCAAAAGGAGACTGTGAACTGCCTGCCCGGTTATACTGCATATTCTCATTTTAGCTCGTCATAATTTCATGTTGTGTTAAAAAAAAAATAAAGTGAAATTTTGATAGCCATTTCCAAGCTGCTGAATGAATTGAAAGCCAATGAATGTATCTTCCAATGATGCATTGTTATGTCATTTTATTAAAAGGTTCACTTTTATTTTTTATTTTTTGCCGAGTAATTTATTGTTTTCCATCCAAAATGATAGCTCTTCTCTGTTGCTCTAACCCTGACCAAGCTTTTGTTATTACTCAACAAGGCTGCGTGTGAGAACGTGTTTTTCCTTTGGGATTAAATGGTCTTTATCCTGCCAGATTCTGAGTCAAAGTCGGTGTGATGTCCGATCATGAGACAAGCACAGGTAATTATGCTGGATTCACAGTGGGTGAGTGGGTGTCCAGCTCCACGTTATCCAGGCACCTCCCTTGCTTAAAGCTACGTGAGCATTTCCAGTAGTGAGACAGGACTAGCTCCTGATTTTGACTGTAAGTGATGAAAGGACAACTTTGGACAAGCTCAGACCTGTTTCTCCAGGCACTGCCTGCATTTCATGTGTGAAAACAGCTTTAAAGTGGATCTGTGTTCCACATTTCCAGAGCCATGTTTTTATTTTTGCACTCTGTTAAAGGGCCTTTGCATGATTCACAGTTTAAAATATTTCTTATTTATCTTATACTGAGCCTTTGTACAGATCTTCAGTTCATCATGTCTAAAAAAAAGCGATTTAACCCTTCAACTTTAATCCAACTTTCTCTGATTTGGTGCTTCTCATAAACAGAAGGATGGAACAGCGAGTGGGCGGGGCTTCTGTGCTCACAGGTAGTGCTGTTAGGCTGAGATGACCATGTTATCCTGTCTCTTTGACATAATGATCCTAAGTTGTGTATAAAATCATTCACCACTTCCTAATCCTTATATAAATAGTTATTTGTAGAGGACTATACACTCATTGTCACTTTAGTAGGTACATCTATTAAATGGCTCTTTAACACAAATATCTAATCAGCCAATCACATGGCAGCAGCTCAATGCATTCAGGCATGTAGTCATGGTTAAGACGACCTGCTGAAGTTCAAACTGAGCATCAGAATGGGGAAGAAAAATGAATCATGGTTGTTGGTGCTGGATGGGCTGATCTGAGTATTTCAGAAACTGTTGATCTACTGGGATTTTCCCAGACGATCATCTGTAGAAGTGAAATTCCTCTGGTTGAAAATACCTTGGTGAGGTCAGAGGTCAGAGGAGAATGGCCAGACTGCTTCAATCTGATAGGCAACAGTAACTCAAATAACCATTCTTTATATATATGCAGAAGAGCATCTTTGAACGCACAACACGTTGAACCTCAAAGCAGATGGACTACAGCAGCAGAAGACCACACTGGGTGCTACTCCTGTCAGCTAAGAACAGGAAACTGAAGCTACAATTCACACAGGCTCACCAAATTTTGACAATAGAAGGTTGAAAAAAACGTTGTCTGGTCTGAAGAGGCTTCATTTGTGCTGTGGCATTCAGATGGTATGGTCAGAACTTGGCCTTGTATCAATGGTTCAGGCTGCTAGTGATGTAATGGTGCAGGGGAAATATTCTTTTCACACTTTTAGTACCAACCGAACATCATTTAGACACCACAGCCTACCCGAGTATTGTTGCTGATCATGCCCATCCCTTTATGACTACAGCAAACCCAGTGTCTGCTGAGTGCTTCCACCATATCACAAAGTTCAAATCATCTCAAACTGGTTTCTTGAACATGACATTGGGTTCACTGTACTCCAGTGGCCTTCACAGTCACCAGATCTCAGTCCAATAGAGCACCTTTAGGATGTGGCGGAACACGAGATTCACATCATGAAAGTATAGCCAACAAATCTGCAGAAACTATGTGATGCTGTCATGTCAGTACGGACCAAAATCTCTGAGGAAGGTTTCCAGCACCTTGTTGAATCTTTGCCATGAATAATTGAGGCAGTTCTGAAGGCCAACCTGGTACTAGCAAGGTGTACCTAATAAAGTGAGCAGTGAGTGTATAGAGAGATCACTGAACACGTCATCTTGTCTGTGCTGTTAATTACATAGTTACTGTCACACAGTTAGAACTAAACAGAAGAAAACTGGCTTGATAAATAAATACAAACAGTTGTTACATATACCGTGCTGTTATTTATCTGTCAGTTTTTGACTTCACTTCAGTGCATGATGGCATACAGTGCTTGGATAATGACCACTGGTTTTACACTACTTTTTGTGAGGCAGTGTGGGTTGCTTTGAGTGTGCTATATAGGCTGAGTGAGTAATATCGGACACACCCCAGGAGGAGAAAAAAAGTCTAAAACCAAGAGAAGTCTGAAGCCTGAGCTTTTGGCCAGGTTCATTATGAGTACTTACCACTTTAACAGTATACCGTTAAAGTGGTTCTGTTCTGTTTCCTCATTTTCTGTAACTGTGTAACAGAAAATGAGGAAAATCATAAAACTTTAATGTTAATGAAGGTCTTTTCTGGCTCATCAGCTCCCACCTACCTAGTAATGAATGTATCTGGATACAGAGTTTTAATTGTGGGGGTGGCAGCATGACTCATAGTGAGTAACTGGCAACTGACTTGAACGTCATCCCAGGAGGGATGTGTTAATAATCTCCGACATTTTAAACAGAATAAATTAATCTCCACAGCCAGGTGATGTGGCACCGCATTGATTAAAGCTAGGCACACAGACCTTCACTTACAGGTTTCAAGACCTGGTGTAAGGTGGTGTTCTTAAGAAAAATGTACAGGAAGTGACAGAATCGGTACAAAATATGAAAAAAGTTAAAATTGCATTGAAGCTAATCTATCTGTGGCTGAGCGATGCCTTGCATCAGCTGAAATGGCTCAAAGTGCAGCATTTAATAATCAAAACCCCTAAATTTTCAAGTGACTGTCTGCATAAAGAGGTCTTTAACATGACAAATGCTTCGCTTCAGCTCAAACACAATAAGTGAAAGAATATACTGTGTAAGCCAACCACACAGACATGGCTACAACCACACAATTGCACCTCATGTGTGAAGTCACTCAGTTCATAAAGACCACACCATCTGTCTTCTTTGTCATAATTAAATCATTCAGGGCGAAATGTGGCTTGACTTCCTCTTATTCTGGCTACTCAGAAGCAAAAAACTCCAACACGGCCAGTGACACACTGCCTGTTGCTTTAGTTCAGCTGAATGACTCACAGCCCACATTGTTCCCCTGCCTCCTCACACATAATCCACATCCTGCCTTCCCATCTGTAAACTTGTAAATCAAAAACACAACACATGTCCATCCATATAAACAAACACACACACACACACATCTGAATCTTTGGTTTTTACGGCGTGCCTTTGATCTCAACGTGCAGGAGTCACAGGAAAAACGAGAGCACTCGCACAAACTAGTTGTTTCAATTAGGTGAAGAAATTCCCCCTGGCTATAGATCATCTATTTTCAGGCACCATTGTCAGTCTGAGCTCTTATCGCACTGGTGTGAAAGAAACACTGAAGCACCAGCCCCTTTCTGTCAGCATCTTTTTACAGGATAGTAACTCCAGCTTCTGGGCATCATCGTAACGGCTATATTGTTAGTGTTTCTTCTTGGGCAGCGTGTGTATCTGGGCCAAACAGAAGACCTTTAAAATCCCGCCATTAACCTGAACCATACTCTGTGAAAAAACCTGATTATAAAGCATGTTTCTCAATGCTATATACATTTAATTTTATTTAATAATGGTGTTTTAATGGTAGGGCTTGGGCTTTTTCCCTTTGTGGAAGATTATTTTGGAGACCACACTTTCATTTAGTTTATGTGTGGTGTAATAAAAGGTAGTAATCAATATGCCCGACAGGAGGTTGGAAACATTTCGATTCAATTCAATTCAATTCAGTTCAATTTTATTTATATAGTGCCAAATCACAACAAACAGTTGCCTCAGGGTGCATAAATATTTATTTACAGTCTTTAGTCACCATCACGGCATATCTACTTCCCCTAGTCCTCCTTGGCCACTGATTAGCACACCTCCAAATCTGAAACTTTTACACAATTTATGTCTCTCTAAGAAATGCTGTTGAGCCTGACTGGTATCATGGTCCGTCCAGTTACTGGGGTGCCCACCCGATGACCCCAGAGACTTTCTTGGACCTCTGCTACTTTTGACTGGTTTTACAAGGTCTGGGGAGGTGATTCACTGGAGTAGGCCTACAACAGAAAAGTGCAAAACTAGTGAAACTAGAAAAGCATGCCTGATGTCAGAACTACTCTAGGGGCCAAGGCATTTGGATGAAGAAGCCTATCTTGCTACTAAGCAGAGCCACAGTGTCTACAAACAAACAAAAAATAAAAACACCATAAAATAATCTGTAACCATTGATCTGTTTATCTGTGCAGGTGATAAAACAGTTTTATTGTACATAATATCCGCCTGATACCAATGTTATTTTGCATTATTTCCTCATTTTGTCAGTTTCCCAGTCTACACGTTATACCATTTCTTGTATATAGCTCTCTTGGGTGGTTTCACATGATAAAGGTCTACAAACACACTGATATTTGCTGTTTAGATTACGGTTTCACCCTCAGTAAAAATGCAAATTCTTTGTCAGCAGTTGTGTTCAGTGAACACAAACGCCGTAAAGAGACGTTTAATGGTAAATGATGATAGTAAAATTGAAATTAAAACATCAACATCTCAGCCCTGGCCCATGAACGTGTTCGTTTGAGAACATTTTCAGTGGATAAAATCACTTTGTGTCAGTCCTGCCCCACTTCCGGGTATCTTCTGGCTTCAATCTTGTTTCATAACGACCTTTCACATTTTTTTTAAACATACAGAAACTTTTTTTTATTCGGTGTCTTGCTAGATACTAGCATGTACAACGGTATTAAGCGGTTAAATTCTTCTACACTTGATTTTAAAAATAGACTACATCTCCCATGCATCCTTGCGGGCGTTACAGGACAAACGCTAATGCCATTTGTACGTGAACAAAAACTTTTAACATTAGATTTATATTTAGAAGACTTATGAATTCTGTTTATTTCACTAAATTCATATTTTCATTAGATTTTTTGTTAACTTTTTTTATTGTTTGTTCCATGCAGTCTTAAAAATTTTGCCTCTAAATTTGGCTACCATAGCAACTCTCTTCTTACGTCATCCATCCGGGCTCGACCCTGCTGCCGTGTCTTTGATTGGAGGGAAACCCCGTGGATGAGCGGGAGAGATCATCAGCTGTGCGGCCGGGAATCAGGAACAACAGCGTCTAACGACACAGGTTAGTTACATCTATTTACTGTTGTTGCTCGGTGGTATTTTTAACCAAAGAGTCGCTCCTTGTGCTTTTGTGGAGAGGGGAGAGGATCTTTTTAAAGCCTGCATTAATCGCCGTGTCTGGCGGCTGTAAGTGGAAATCGTTGATGCTCCGCGCTGCTCAGTCATTGTTCGGCGCTCGCCTGTCAGGGAAGCGTTGATTACGGCAGCCCTAACCTATCTATTTTGTTTACTCGCCGTTTTTAGAGGACACCTCTCGTCTGTGTCAGGTGGACTTTTGTGAATGGAGCAGCCTAAAATATGAGATTATTTGCAGCTAGACGAAGCGGTCTGGTTCGCTTTCCGGGAAGCGAAAAAGGGCGTTCACTGAGGACTGAACGAAGCGAGGCTCCTTTCATTCCAGTGACTGACTCAGTGACACACTTATCTTACGGTCGCCTGCAGCGTTATTAAGCGTTTCCCAAATTAAACGCAGAGACGGTTTAATCCAAATCGTTTATTAGGCGCGCTCTCTTTTTTTTCTTACATGGTACGAGCTGGGTGGGCAGGTGTGTGAATGAGTGTGACGTGAAACTGGGTGGCCGACATTCCTCAAAGGGGTGCAGGTGACTCGGTGGTGGGAAAATTTTTCACTCATTGTGTGATTTTGGAAATGCTGGACACATAGGTTTGGGGCTGCTGCTTCTTCTTCTTTTTTTTTTAAATTCAAGAGAGATTGGTAAGCAGGCTGCAAATCAATTTATTGCTTTTATATGGCAGGATCTCTGCTGTTACCCAGAGAATAACTTAAGTAAAAGGTTCTAGCTTTAAGGGGCCTACTAAGAAAAAACAAGTTACTCAGCATAGGTTACTGTACTGTTACTCTAGTCTATATTTTCTAGTAAATCAGACTTCTTGTCCTGCATCTGTCCCATGTATGAGCCAGTGATTGAAGCTACAAAAAAATGACCTGCAGACTTTTTTTTTTAATTTGGCAATTCATTATCTAAGTTAAAACTAAAGCAACTTCTTGACTGACAGAAGTTAATCTGTAACTGTTCTGAGATTAGATCAGGACTGTGGCATGCATGCTAACTGTCTGGTGGAGGAAAACGCACATTTGTGTCACCTAATGCTTTAGCAAATTGTGAATCAATATAAAATAATCTGTAGATTAATACACATAATGATTAGTGTCATCCATTGACCACTGATCTCCAGGGAAATGGCTGTTGTCTAATGTTCATTTTCCAGAGTTTCATGATCCCTTTTTTTTTTAAATTTAAAAAAAATTTTTTTTTTTTTTTTTTTTAAACATGTTGGCTGCATGTTTCCTGTAAGTGCGTAATCCATTTTGCCTATTCTTGTCTAAAAGGTAATGAGTCAGAAGAAGCCTGAAACTATGCCTGATGTGTGATTATAACCTGTGTAATTAAAACTTTCTTCATTGCATTTATAAGATTTAGATGCCAAATGATTTAGTCACTACTTTAAATCAAGTCTGTGCCCGATTGTGTGCAGATGAGCCAAGCAGATTGATTTCCAAAAAAGTGCTCTGCTGGTGTGGACACACCCAACTTTCACATGAATTCTTAAGAGATGACACACTGAGAGGGCTATAGCTAAAATAACACAGATTTTTCTGCATGTAATATAAGATATACATTTTCTATTTTCTCACAGTTAACTAATTACGGGGGTATCTTGAATGTCAGGTGTTTAATGCATATCTGGGTAATGGGGTTATGCTGGAAGAACAGCACATTTACCTGCACAGTAGTCCTCCATAATTCACCTCTGCAAATCTCTGCATCCTCTCTCCTTCCACCACCCACACATGGCAGTCATGGCAGACAGGGAGGAGCTGGTACAGAAGGCCAAACTGGCCGAGCAGGCCGAGCGCTATGAGGACATGGCTGCGGCCATGAAGTCCGTCACAGAGCTGGGCTCGGAGCTCAACAACGAGGAGCGCAATCTGCTCTCTGTTGCCTACAAGAATGTGGTCGGGGCTAGAAGGTCCTCCTGGAGGGTGATATCCAGCATCGAGCAGAAGACTGAATCCGAAAAGACGGCTGAAACCGAAAAGAAAGCGGCGCTGGTCAAGGAGTACAGAGAGAAGATCGAGGGGGAGCTTAAACAGATCTGCCAGGAAGTACGGGTAAGGAACAATGATGCTGGAGAGAAGACGTTATTCTTGAATGTGGTTAGTGGATGGTACAAGCAAATATGCATGCAGAAATTAAATAAGCCAGGTCCTCTTTGTATTCATGCAACCTACATTCAGATTCTGGCTGTAGGGATTGCGGCCAGGCTAAATCACCTTTGTTTTTAATCTTTTAAACAAGCAGCAAAAACCAAAGTGACAAACGGCAAACTGCTTCTCTTATGAATGAATGCTAACCCACATCCTTTACAAAAAGAAGAGAGCCATGTCTTTTACACATTAGTGACCCCTACAGGTTGTTTGTGATCCTTGTCTGAATGTGGAAGGGATCTAAAGGGGGACAATGAAAACCTGCAGCTAACAGGATTTAAATATTAGTAACAGTTCTCAGCATACAGCTGCTTGTCTAGGTTAATATGGCTTTGCTTCCATCGCTGTTCATCTCTGAATGTCTTACCCTCAGCATTTAGGAAAGTAAATGGCCTGTCTTACACAGTAGTAACTATGAACACCAAGCACCAAGTAGGCAAATGATGGCTCCTCATCCTAGCAGATGTTTGAATATCACAGAGATAAACTTTAGTATTTGGATAGTTTAAATACATCCTGTATTTGCCCATTCAGTGCCCTCCCAAACCTGTGACCCTTAAAAGGAAATTTTAACATATAGGCCCACTATCAAAGTCCATCTGATTCCATAGATACAAGTTTGCGTGTTGCAAAGTATATCCAGAAGAAGCTCTCTTTCATGTTTTATATTAACTTGTACACAGGAAGTTTTTTTTTATTTTTATTTTTTTTAACTTTGCTGTCCAATACGCTTTGAAATCACAGGGCATAAACTTGGGCACTGGATCACTTATAACTGCAGGTACAGTTGTGTGTAAAGTTCCACATGTTCTTTAGTTTTAAAGTTGCACAATTCTTTTTTTGCAGGACCTGCTCGACAAATTTCTGATCCCCAAAGCATCAGGTGCCGAGGGCAAAGTCTTCTACCTGAAGATGAAGGGAGACTACTTTCGCTACCTGGCTGAGGTGGCCACTGGAGACGAGAGGAATGGTAAATAAAGCACACGTCACACATTGCTGCTGATCTCACTTTTTTTTTTTTATCCTGTTGTGCAGTCACTCCGGGCCATGAGGCAGTAAAGGTGTGTCTTTGTGCTCAGGGTTCATGAAAACTATACAGTGGTCTGTCACGTGACCCTAGAACTAGTTCAGGTGGTGTTTGTAGCCAGGATACTGACATGCTTCCTGTCCTTGACCTACAACTGTCCGCCAAAATGCTGGCAAGAGCTGCTGCGAGGTTGTCATGGCAACAGCAGCAGCACCAGGGTGTTGGCTGCTGATAGCTGCCAGAAGGCATTTTAGATTTTTTTTTTTTCTTTTTCATTTATTAATTTTAGGAAGTTTTATAAAATTATTGGTTTTAGTAGCATATTCTATAAATTCCATTATGCACGATTGGATACTTCATTTTAGAGCTGAGCAAAAATGATATCAGATGATTTTACAGTTTGTTTGTTTTTTTGTGTAGCTGCTAAAAGTCCAGTGTATGATTTCAAAGACATTATTCTTCTCGTTTGACATATCTGCTTCCTGACTGTTTATTCGTGCAGAGATTGTTAAGCACTCACAAGCTGGCTACCAGGATGCCTATGACATCAGCCTAAAAGAAATGGAGGCTACACATCCCATCCGCCTGGGCCTCGCTCTGAACTTCTCTGTCTTCTACTACGAGATTGCCAACTTACCTGGCGAGGCTTGCAAACTGGCTAAGACGGTAAGAGCCTTCCTCTGTTTGCCGTCCTCCTCTTTAAGAAGCACTGTCGTCATACTCATGAAAAGTTTATTGGTACCTTTCGAGAACCAGGGCGCATTTTAACAGGTTTGAGAAGTGAATTGGGAGTGAAAAGGAGTATCTGAAGTTAATGTAGGGGGTGTTTGTCATCTATGTCCTTTTTTTTTTTTTTTTTTTTTGCTTTTCTTTCCCCTCACACCCCAATTAGTCATGACAGATGGTTGCCCCTTCTTTAGCCTGGTTCTGATAGAAGTCTTCAGCTGTTAACAAGGAGTCATTCCTCTCTAACTAGTGCTTGCTCATAAGATCACTGAATCGCCGGGGTTCTCGCTTTAATGTTGCAATACAGAAAGTCTTTGGATTACTGTTGTGAGCTGACGCTTAAAAAGTTTTCAATCCTGTTTTGTGGCCAAAGGTGTGTTTTAATGTTTTCTCTCCTACAATTGATGCTTTTACGTCACCTGTGCAAAGATTTAAGACATCAACAGCTCCAGCTTATCCAAACAGTGCAGCCATTCAAATCACCTCTAAAAATGCCATTTACCGATGAGAGAACGCATGTTTGCCACCATACAGTCGAAACGCTTGTGTAAGTTCAACAAGATGGCTCAACATTTGTTGTTTCAGGAGAATTTGGTGAGGCAATGGCTTTTGGACTTTACTTACTCTATAGTGCAGGTGGGGCACTGCTGACTTCAACTGCGGATATAGTTGGGTGGTGGAAGGAATACCTCGACGCCCTCCTTAATCCCACTGACTCACCTTCCGTAGAGGAAGCAGAGTCTGGGGATGAGGGGATAACTGACCCATCATTGGGGGTATGAGGTCACTGAGGTAGTTAAACATTCCTTGGTGGAAGGGCCCCTGGGGTGGATGACATTCGCCCTGATTTCCTGAAGGCTCTGAATGTTGTTGACATGCCTCTGAAATGTCGCATTGATTTGGGGCGGTGATTCCCATTTTTAAGAAGTGGGAAGAAGGGTGTGCTCCAACTATCGGGGGATTACATTCCTCAGCCTCCAGGTCAGGGATGAGTTGCTGCCCCCAGCGGAGGAGTTTAAGTATTTTGGGGTCTTGTCCACAAGTGAGGAAAAAGGGAGCAAAAGATGGATTGGGGCTGCGGCTGCAGTGATACGGATGCTGCACCAGCCCATCGTAAAAAGCGTAAAAGCGAAGCTGTCGAGTTACCAGTTGATCTACGTCCCCGCCCTCACCTGTGGTCACGAGCTTTGTGTAGTGAATGAAAGAATGAAATTGTGGATACAAGCGGCGGAAATTAGCTTCCTTTGAAGGGTGGCTGGCCTTTCCCTTAGAGAGAGGGTGAGGAGTGCAGCCATTCAAGAGGGGCTCAGAGTAGAGCTGCTACTCCTCCACATTGAAAGGAACCAGTTGAGGTGGTTCCTGAGCGCCTCTTGGGTGAGGTGTTCCGGGCATGTCCTACTGGGAGGAGGCCCCAGGGCAGACCCTGGAGAGGTTATCTCTCAGCTGGCCTGGGAATTCCTGTGTTTCTCCGGATAAGCTGGAGAAGATGGCTGGGGAGAGAGAGGTCTGGGATTCTCTGCTTAGGCTGCTGGCTCCAGATGAGCGGAAGAAAATGGATAGATGAGAATGTTACTGGCTTTTTGGAGGCAGGAACAGGACAACAGCCATCTTGAGTGTTCTGGAATTTTCTTATTCAGGACTCTTAAGCCCCATCCATGTTCCACATTGGAATTCTAGTGTATTTACCATGCCATCATGTATCAGTCAGTGGCTTCTTCGCCTGCCGTCAAAAGTTTGCTGATATTATGCTGTCTCTGGTCCTCACATTCCTGCTAATCTCTTCCATGTCTCTGCGTTGGTTTATATGTTATTCTTTAACCTACATGGTCACTTTGAGGAGTTCATCAATGAAAAGAATAACGACTCTTTTAAACCTTCTGCTTACTGTCCTCCATATAATTTAGGATTTTGTTGAATGAAACCTTAAATGATGGAAAAAGGACAGCAGTTATCTTTTTTTTTTTTTTTTTTTTTACTACATGAAATTTATTTAATTTTTTTATTTTACCTTTATTTAACCAGGAAAAGAACACATTGAGATTAAAATCTCTTTTTCAAGTGTGTCCTGGGC
>JAVDPK010000261.1:166705-188493 GCA_034780415.1 Cichlasoma orientale
CCGATAAATAAAAATTGTCTACCTCAATATAAGTTATCGTACGATTAATTGTTTTATTGTTTATCGCGACAGGCCTAGAAACAGCCATACAAATCTAAAGGATAAATTAGTAAAAGCAATAAAATCATCAAATGGTTGCTAAACTCTGTTACTAATGAATTACATTAATGAAGGTCCTATTTTATTTAAGTGCATAGCCTTGATTAATGTAATCAGTACTAAAGACAACAAAAAGTTTGTCCATGACTCCGTGTGACATTTTTACATTTTAGCATCCGACAGTGAGTGCAAGGGATGTCTGTGTGCCTGCCTGTTTTCTGACACAGTACACCAACCAAGTATAACAGGTATAACAGGAGTGATTGCTTGGCCATTGGGTCTCCCAGCCGTCTATGCCCACAACAGGGTGTAATCAAGACCTAAGAGAAAGACATGACACTTAAAGACTCCTGAAGTGAAACCTATGGGAGAATCCCGTCTTTATGACGTAGTGACCATTAAAATCAAAGTTAATGTAGATAAAGTTTGCCCAAGTGAGATTTACCCTCTATAAATGGCTGCTTGTTGTTGCTTTCTGTTTAGATTGTTTTTATTGTTGCCCTGCCAATACAAGCTCGGGTTTTTTGGAAGTACTGATGGTCGCCTCTGTCTCTTCCAGGCCTTTGACGATGCCATCGCCAAGCTGGACTCGCTCAACACCGAATCTTACAAAGACAGCACGTTGATCATGCAGCTGCTCCGTGACAACCTGACTGTGAGTGCCTCTACAATACTTGATTCAAATTTGGCTTAATGTTTTGTGCCACAAAGTTTTCCTCATGCTTATACGTGAGCACTAAATTCAGTATCCTGTGCCTTTTTTCTTTTCTTTTCTGCAGCTGTGGATGTCTGATGCAGGCGGTGACGGCGGGGTTGAGGGAGAAGAGGGGGAGCAGCCAGCTGAGGAGAAGAACTGAACTTCAGAAAAAAAAAAATAAACCCACTTTTTTTTTTCTTTTTACACCTCTCACCAGCCTAAGTTGTGTGTGTGGTTGTGTGTCCACATACATGCACAAATATGTATGTTTACACTCCACTCACAGTGTGTAAAGTACAGTATGTGTGCAGATACATTGAAGCATTGAAGTGTGCGCGTTAATCGTATCAACACCTCCACAGGGAAAAGAATGGAATAGATTGGGTTTTATTATTTTTAGTTTATTTTTTATTTTATTTTATTTTTTTACATTACTCATTGTGCGACCCAGTGGATGTTCATTTTTTTTTTTTTTTTTTTTTTAAAAAGAAAACTTTGTCTTTTAGTTAAGATGAGATCCCTCCTTTAGATCCAAATCTGCCCCATGCTCTTGAACCTTAATCACTGTAGCAAACTGCTGCTGTTGCAGGAAAGCAAACCAACCAACCTCGAAGTGTAACTTTGATAATAATTTGTATGTTTTTACTTGAACTGAACATTTACAACCTTTTTGTGACACTTTGGTCCACAAAACTCCTTTGAGGCACGTTTAAAAAAAAAAAAAAAAAAATGGTCACGTTAGTCTGAATTCATTACATTTTTACATCTGACAATAGCAGTACCCATGTACTGTTGGCAGGTTTCATTTATTACCATATTGCTTGTATCCACGCTGCCCTGTCAGCATCCAGTGTAGCAGGTAGTGTTTTTTTTTTTTTTTTTTTTTTTTTTTTTAAAATAAATGGATGGTACATGTGTCATGGCTCAGTGGGTTTTACAGTGCTTTCAGGCATAGGAAAGGTTTTCTATATGAATGACCACTTACAAAAGCTGTAGGTTACCTTTGGTTTGTTGAGAGGATTACATTCCATTTTACTGACATATTTTCACTATCAGTGAAACTTGTAGACTAATTTCCTGCGGTTTTTGCATACCACATGACAAGCTATATAGACAGCCTAAGATAAAGTGAACAACTTGATAAAATGGCTCGATACTGTAACTTTTGATATTTTATCTTTTCAGCAGTGCAGAGGATACTTTTGCCATGTGCTTTTATGTGGCTTTCTACTCTTTTTCTATTCAGGTGTTTTTTGTATTTTCTTTGTATTTTATTCCCTTATTGATTCTTGATTTGACTCCTGGAATGTATGTGGTTCTCAGTAGTCTGGTGTGAGGGTTAGGCGTGCTTTTAAAACTGGCAGTCTCTGCTTAGGATTAGGTGGAATACAGTTACATTTTTCTTCCTCGAAAGTACATTGTGAAAAGACGAAATTTAAAACCATGGAAAATATAAAATGAGAATTTCAGTCACTTGGTAGGAAATTGCATTAAGGCCATTTAGTAATCACAAAGTAGTGCCAGTTTCTTCTAACTACAGTATCTTGGTTTTAAAAAGATGGGATGCAGGATTCAGCGAGTAACATTCTTGGGTATGTTATTTGGTTATGTGCTTTCATGTAAGTGGAATTAAAACATTCAAATTAAGTTTGTCTGCTTTGTTTCTCTGCTCTCTTTACATATGTAATATGGATGGATGGGTTCACAGCTCTCACCGAGACAAACCCACACATGACCTGAGTGTGAAACCCCCGTTAAAGCAATGAAATGAAGGCTCGTGTGAAAAAGCTTTTCACAGGCTCCTGTGGGAAAAACTGAGCACACCTAATGATTCTGTAGCTTGTAGAACCACCTTTTGCTGCAATAACTTAAAGTTATCATTTTTACTGTATGACTTCTCTCATTGCTGTGGAGGAATTTTGGCCCACTCTTTACAATGTTGCTTCAGTTCATTGCAGTTTGCGGGGATTTGTTTATGCACAGCTCTCAAAGTCCCATCACAGCATTTGAATGAGGTTGATGTCTGGACTTTGACTGGGCCGTTGCAACACCTTGAGTCATTTCTTTTTCAGCTTCTGTTGTATATTTGTTGCTGAGCTGCTTGTGTTGCATGAACCAATCTTTGGTAAGCTTTAGTTGTCCGACAGATGGCCCCACAATTGACTGATCTGTATACCAGCATACGGAGGAGTTCATGGTGGACTCGATGACTGCAGGGTTCCCAGGTCCTGTGGCTACAAAACAAGCCCAAATAATCACCCCTCCACCACCGTGCTTGGTATGAGGTGTTTGTGCTGATGTGCTGTGTTTGGTTTTCTTCCAACGTGGTGCTGTGTATTATGGCCCAACATCTCTACATTGGTCTCGTCTTTCAAAAGGACATTGTTCTAGAAGTTTTGTGGTTTGTTCAGCAAACCTAAGCCTTGCTGCCATGTACTTTTTAGAGAGAAGAGAATATCTCTATTGGTAACCTTCCAAACAAATTGTGCTTATTCAGTCTTTTTCTATTTGTACTGTAATGAACTTTAACATTTAGTATGCTAACTGAGGCCTGTAGAGCCTGAGATGTAGCTCTGGAGGGTTTTTTTTTTTTTTTTTGCAATTTCTCTGAACACTCCATGATCTGACCTTGGGGTGAATTTGCTGGAACATCCACTCCTGGGAAGATTGTGATATTGTGTTAACACACCTGAATGCTCCACACTAGCAAACTGCCAAAGCCTCTGCTTTTTATAGAGGTGCATTTGATTGTGAGCACCTGGTTGCTACTTACCCTCTTAATTCCTATGGAAGCAGTAAGGGTGTACTTAGGACTGCGTAGTTTAGATGGCTGACGTGAATAAAATATACAACTTTGAATGAACTGTCACATTTAACCCTTTACGAGGGACACAATCTCTTACTCTTATCGCATCAATGCCTCTAATAAATTATAAAACAGTTTAAGATGCAAAATTAAAACTGATAATCATGGCACTGGAGACTTCTGGTTTGACTAGAGATGGATGTATGCCTCTCGGACTGAAAACACTGCCCTCTGCAGATAGTGATGAATGTGAAGGGCGGATGTGATGCATTTAGGTGCACCGTGGAACAAAATTGCCATTTGTTCCTTTTATATCAGGGAGTCTGTTTTTGATAAATGGTCCGTTTGTATAATGCCGTCTATGCTCAGTGCAGCTTTGATCGATATCATTTTTACGAGTTACATGACTAAATATGCAGTACGAAGGCTTAACAATGTATAACGGGGGGGTGGGGTGCATTCCTACATATCACAAGTCCTGAATAACCTCAAACTCTTCCCAAATGAGGGAGGGGTTTCGAGGGTTAGCCATACCAGTACTGAAGCTGGTGTGCGTGTACGTGAGAATATAGGCATTCATTCCCTTCCCTACCAGTTAATACTAATATATACATCACCACTTAACGGGGTTTTGCGGTGAGTATAATTAGGTATTTCGAGGCTTTAATGTACATTTTATATGATTTCATCATCACGCGTACACTTTTGGTCAACGCCCCTTTGTTATCTCCCCCCCCCCCTCCCCCTCTCCCTCGCTAAACAACCCTGATGATTGGTCCGTTGCAGTGACGCGCCCACTAATATATATAAGACAACTTCCTGACGACTTCCTCCCCCTCAACCCCGGCTGTTAGTGCTGTGTGAGTGCGTGTGTGCGCCTGAGCTCGCTCGGCACACGTTCTATAAAAAAATAAAAATACAAAAAAATTTCAAAATATAAAAAAAGCCAAAAAATCTTTTTTTTTCCCTTTTTCTTTTTGTAACAAGTCGGTGAAGCTGGAGTAGACATTCGAGGACTGGACGGTAACGTACAAAGAAGGGGCTGCCTAACATCGTTTTGATCCAGTCGACGTGTTAATGATTCAGAAGCGAGTCAAATTTGCTTTTATTTCTGCGTGTCAGCTTTGAATGACAGTTTTAGTCCAATTAGAAGTCGATGTTTTGCCATTTTAGTATCTCCATCTTATAAATTTTTTACCCGAAAACACTGCAACTAACAGACTAGTGAGCGATTGTATCACCTTTACCATCAGCGTTCTGCCCCGAACTGACGTGACGCTAGCCATCGTTGGAGAATCGAGCAATTCGCACTGTAGCCGAAAACTTTTTCTTTTTAAACAAAAAAAAATTTAGCTTGGTACGATTATTTTACTAGCCTCCACAGCCAAGGAAAATGAATCCCAGTGCTCCCAGTTACCCCATGGCCTCCCTGTACGTCGGGGATCTGCATCAAGATGTGACCGAGGCCATGCTGTACGAGAAATTCAGCCCAGCCGGAGCGATCCTCTCCATCAGGGTCTGTAGGGACATGATCACCCGGCGTTCCCTTGGATATGCCTATGTCAACTTCCAGCAGCCAGCGGACGGTATGTAATTTATTGAAATACCAGCGAAAAGTGTGCTTTATTTGTGTTTTTAAAAGTCGGTGACTAGTGAAAGCTAGCCTATTCCTTCTACACGTGACTGCGGCCGACATATTGTCGGCAGGGTCTCCTGGTGTGAACCTCCCAGCAGTGGCGTAGCAGCGCCGTGTCCGCCCAGCCCAGTAATGTAGCATTGCGCTGCAAGCTGCCAAGTGAATATTCAGTGCATCTTTATCTCTTTTCTGTCAGGACAACACCCCAACTGCTCTCCTTAAAATGTTTACACAACAGGTTAGAAGCTGTAGTAACATTTCAGTATTAGGGGAAAGATTAGTGTGCCAACCTGCAAAAAAGTTGGACTATGTAAAGCTTAAATATGAATGAGGGCTTTTTTTTTTTTTTCGTAGAGGCCACATATCTGCGCCCCTCCACCTCAAATAAACATTTTCTGCATACCATTGAATGATAAGGTCAAAGGGCTGACTTGGGCCTGGGTGTGTTTCTTTTCTAATCATCTACATGCATGGCCAGAAGTTTTGGCAGTCACGCAAATTTTGTTTTATTTCGATTTCTGTCAAATTTCCTCAATCTCACAATATCTATTCAATTTTGTGGCTTGTTATTTTTTCCCCCTAATTAATGTGCAGAACGGAACAGCTGCCACTCCTAGTCACATTGATTTGCTTTCTAATATTTGTGCTGGTCTCAGTTGGCTGAGAGTCAGAGGTTACTAAAGTATTTATGCTGATGTACTTGGGACCAGAAGGGCCAGTTAGCCTACTGTGAAGCTACCCTGGGGGGTGATACCTGAAAGGAAGACCAGGAGGACTAACACATGTTAATGTGCTCTAACACCATTACAGAACTACCTACTGTTTTTGATCCTTTGAAATGGCTCGGGACAAAACCTGTAAATCCAGTTTTCTCACATTGGTTTTCTAAAATAAATTGCCCTCCAGGACTAACCTGCATGCAATCTTATGCTAATGCAATCAAAGCGCCACACACAATAGATGACCCCCTCACATAATCTGACTTGATTTAAATAACCCCACCTTCCACCACCCCCTTTTTAGCTGAACGGGCACTGGACACCATGAACTTTGACGTGATCAAGGGGCAGCCTGTACGCATCATGTGGTCACAGCGTGATCCGTCACTGAGAAAAAGCGGCGTGGGAAACATCTTCATCAAGAATCTTGACAAGTCCATCGACAACAAGGCTCTTTATGACACTTTCTCTGCTTTTGGCAACATCCTGTCATGCAAGGTAAAGCCTTCCTGCCCCCTCTCCCTTTTGTTGTAGGTAAACCTGAAGCAGGGGGGATGGTTCAACAGGATGTGTGATTGTATTTGCATGCAAGTGCTCTGCTGGAGTCTCTTTGTGCTACAGATCTGTGAAAAGTCTTCTTTCATTAACACATTTTTTCACCCTGCAGCCGACACAAGAATACTCACGTCTGAGGTCATGTGAAGTTAAAAATGCATCATAGTTTGCATCTATAGTTGCCTAATTGTGTAGACATGTAAAAAGAAAAGCAGGTTATGGGGAGGAGAGGGTTTGCCTTCCCTACCCAAACAATGATTTTGTGTATAAAGTAACACAAGGATTAGAAATGTCCTCTTGATCCAGATAAAGAGATTCATTAGATACCCTGAGCATATGTGCTCATATTGTTTCGATTTTTTTCATGAAAACAAAACTTTATTACGGTTTAATATTTTCTAATGAGTTTTTGGTTTCTGTTTGTTTGCAGATTGGCTTTGATCCTTCTAGTTTTTGTGTAAAAATCTGTAGTTTTCAACTCTTAAGTGTTTTTGGTTTTTTAATAATTATAATATGCATAGCATTTGTCAGGGAATACTGTAAGAAGGTCACAATGCATATTACAACACAAAAACGGCACTTATTGAAGGCTGCAAACACCTAGTTGTAATTTATTTTTTGTGACCTGTGATTAAATTGGCAGCAAAGTCGTGTCACAAAAGGTCATAATGACACTGTATTAATTTTTTTTTTTTTAAACGGTTTGCGTGTGATCCTGCAGACCCTTCAGGTTAAGTATACTGTTGCTGCATGTGTGTGTGGTTTAAAAGCAGCATGTGTCCTCTCTCTGGAAGGTGGTTTGTGACGAGAATGGCTCTAAAGGCTACGGCTTTGTGCATTTTGAGACTCAGGAGGCGGCCGAACGAGCCATTGAGAAAATGAATGGCATGCTGCTCAATGACCGGAAAGTGTAAGTGAACGTTTTAACTGGCGTTGAAGTGATTGGGTGTATAATATCTGACATTTTTAATGGTTTTGTGCAAAGACGACTGTGCCTAGTGTACTGCTGTCATTCATTATAACTTTCACATTGTGTCTTAACCTATTGTATCCTAACTTGACAATTATGCAGTGATGAGCTGTACTAACTCATTTTTATTATACACTTGTAAATTTTTTAAATATCCTTTTAATGCAGATTTGTGGGCCGCTTCAAGTCTCGCAAAGAGCGCGAGGCTGAGCTGGGCGCTCGAGCCAAAGAGTTCACAAACGTTTACATTAAAAACTTTGGCGACGACATGGACGATGAGAAGCTGAGGGAGCTCTTCAGTAAATACGGTCAGTCAGCGTGTCCGTGTTTCTAGCTGATCTTTAAAATGCTTTAACTTGCTCTAGTGTTGGCATAAAGAGCGTCTTATCTGCAGAAAAACAGCATGGGTTTAAAAAAAAAAAGGCAATAAAGTTTCTTTGTTGCTTAGGCAATGCCATGAGTATCCGGGTCATGACAGATGAGAATGGAAAGTCTCGAGGCTTTGGGTTTGTCAGCTTTGAAAGACACGAGGATGCCCAGAAGGTGAGCCAACTTTATTTTTATTTTTTTTATTTCCCTTTTAGAAAAGGTAACCGCCAGAAAATGTCCACAAATTCCAGTCACAAAGTTGATGGATGTTTTCATGATTTCTTCAGGCGGTGGATGAGATGAACGGCAAGGAGATGAACAGCAAGCTGATCTACGTCGGCCGTGCCCAGAAGAAGGTGGAGCGACAGACGGAGCTGAAGCGCAAATTTGAACAGATGAAACAAGACCGTATGACTCGTTACCAGGTTTGTTTCTCTCTCAGAAGTCTACACGCAGACTGCAGCTTTGTCAAATTCAGTGCGCTCTCTTTGGTAGGCTGCACTGGCCAAAATGGCTGCAACAGTGACTCTGTAGTTCATGGGCCCCACGTTTCTTCACCGTGGATGCTGGGGATAAATATGTGCTGCAGACAAAAATATCAGTTATAGTTCAGTCCATTAGTGGGGCTTCTTTAAAATAGTTTGTAAGAAGGTACAAGCTTATTTTTCTTTATTTCCAGGGTGTTAATTTGTATGTGAAGAACCTTGACGATGGAATAGATGACGAACGCCTGCGGAAGGAGTTCTCGCCATTCGGCACCATAACCAGTGCCAAGGTAGGACCAATAATAGAATATTATGAGCTGGCATCAATGTTCTTTTAAGGTTTTATGTTACGATATTGGCAATTTGTGATTATGTGGTATTTATATAACCTTTCTCTCAGGTGATGATGGAAGGCGGGCGCAGCAAAGGCTTTGGCTTTGTCTGCTTCTCGTCCCCAGAGGAGGCCACCAAAGCTGTGACAGAAATGAATGGACGCATTGTAGCCACCAAGCCCCTGTACGTGGCCCTGGCCCAGAGGAAAGAGGAGCGTCAAGCCCACCTTACCAACCAGTACATGCAGCGCATGGCCAGTGTGCGCGCGGTGCCAAATCCAGTCATCAACCCATACCAGCCCACCCCGCCCTCTGGTTACTTCATGGCAGCCATTCCCCCAACCCAGAACCGTGCTGCTTACTACCCAGCTCCTGGCCAAGTGACCCATATCCGCCCGAGCCCACGTTGGACCACCCAAGGCGTCCGACCACCGCGTGAGTATTCTGAAGTTGTCCTTTTATGATTGTGTGTATTTACTCACATTTTAAAAGCGCCTGGAAAGTTTTGTTATATGAAAAATCTAAATTTTCTGTTATTTTCAGTAATTTCTTGTCCCCTGTAAGGCTAGAGACCTGCAAAAAATGAGAAAAGGCCACCTACTTGTTTTCTTATGTCTCCATCACGTGATTGGCTCATTAAGAGATTCACAGTAAAATGTTTGCTTTTAGATAATTTCTCTCGTCAGAAATAAAACAAGTGTGAAAATTGTGTGAGATGACACATTTTTACTGCCTAAATCTAGAAATCACATTCTGGAGTGTGTGGGACTTAAATGAAGTTACTATAAACTGGGTATGAATATGACCATTGTATATTAAAATTGTTTGATTTTGTTTGTCTATAGACCTCCAGAACATGCCAGGTGCCATGCGTCCCTCAGCACCTCGTACTCAAACCTTCAGCACAGTGCGGCCTACCTCCCAGGTGCCCCGCATGATGTCCACCCAGCGTGTCGGTCAGTCCACTTACATGCATGCAGTGCTCTTTCCATCTGCACAGAATTTACAGTTGAAGTCTGTGATTTTCTTCTGCCCGTCATGTATTTTGACCCTTCTTCCTCCCCCTTTTTTTTTTTTTTTTTTTTTTTTTTTTTTTTTTTTTGGTCTCCCCCAGCCACTCAGGCCATGGGCCCCCGACCAGCCACTGCAGCTGCCGCAGCAGCCGCTCCCGTGCGTGGAGTACCTCAGTACAAGTATGCAGCAGGAGTTCGCAATCCCCAGCAGCACATGACCACTCAGCCGCAAGTCACCCTGCAGCAGGTAGGAATGCTCATTTCCGGAATTACTGATCTTTTTCTGTCCTACATCTGAGGAAAAACTGGGATGTGCATTTAAAAATTTATTTTGGTCTCCCCATAGCCTGCAGTCCATGTTCAGGGACAGGAGCCTCTGACTGCCTCCATGCTAGCTGCTGCTCCTCCACAGGAACAGAAGCAGATGCTGGGTAAGGTTTAGTAATAGCTGTCCATGACTATACGCAGTGTTAGCTTAACAATAGCATTTATCCCCTGCCTCCCACTGGACTGAGTATAGACAGTGTCTTTCTTTGTTCCTCCTGTTTTAAATACCCCTCTTATCTGTCCCTCCTCTAGGTGAACGTCTGTTTCCACTGATCCAGAACATGCACCCCAGTCTGGCAGGCAAGATCACTGGCATGCTGCTGGAGATTGACAACTCAGAGTTGCTCCACATGCTGGAGTCCCCCGAGTCTCTCCGCTCAAAGGTCGGTACTTAAACATGTTAATATCACTCAGTTGATTCCCTTACGAGTCCTCCTGCAGTCGATGCTAAAAAGGAGGCCGGAGTGCTTGCTGTTGCTAACATCAGTTGACTTTTTGTGTTCAGGTGGATGAGGCAGTGGCTGTGCTGCAGGCTCATCAGGCCAAGGAGGCTGCCCAGAAGACAGTTACCAATTCAGCTGGTGTCCCAAATGTCTGAACCCAAGGTATGACTAGTTATTCAGAGCTGCTTTCACATGGAGAAGGATGGTGTTTTCAGTTCATCTAGAGCTTTGAATGTACCTAGCTTCTTGTACAGTCAAATAATAGTGCACTTTAAAATTGAATGTTATTGCAAAAAACATTTCATATACTAATTTTGTTTTTGTTTTTTGTTTTTTTTTAACAGGACTGGGGAACCTTGAGACTAGCTTCACTGATGGACAAAATAATTTCACAGTGAAAAACTTAAAAACACACAAAACAAAGTAAAAAGAAAATTAATATATAAAAATAACAGTGAAAACAAGTCTCCAGCCAGGCTACAATGAACAGAAACACCAGGTCTGGTTTGTGAATAAAGAGAAAAGTAACAAAAAAAGAGGAAAAAGTTAAAATAAAAAATGCTCAGTTTTGAGGAGTTTTAAAGGTGAATTCAGTGACAAAAGATTGAAAGTATTCTTTTCTGCCATTTTATCATTTTTTTTTTCTTAATGTTTGGGTTCTACAAGCCCGTTATTGTTAAATTTCCCCTGACCTTTGCTTGCTTGAATAAAACAAAATGTCTGTTGGCTATTGTGTTCTCATATAAAGGAAAAGCCTCGTACCGATCTGAGTCATCTCTATTTCACAAAATGAAACTGACACAGAAGTTGTGTTCCAAGTTTTTTTTATTTTATTGTGCTTTGTGACAGAACCAAAAAAAGTGTCAAATACTAACAAGTACTGAAACATATTTTGGGTCAGCCATCCAACATGAGCAGCTACAGTAATTCAGTCCACAACTAAAGTTGGTGATGTGGTGGCAGGTTGAGCTCTGCGAGCGGAGCTGAATTTTAGTTGCCAATGGCCCGGGCCTGTCCTGCCATATTCTGGATCAGAGCCTCCATCTGCTTCTGGAGGTTATCGAACATGGGCTGCATCTGGGCGGCCAGGGGTTTGATCTGCTCTTCGATGTTGGTAGCAGCGGTCCTCAGCTGATCCTGGATCTGAGAAGCCAGAGGCTCCATCTGGGTTTTCCTGTCCTCCAGGAAGGTCCTGTGGAGTAGAATATGATCAGTTCTATGTAAAAATCAGAAACACACCAGTCTGGAGGCCACGTGTCCTGGTAGTGTCTGTTACACAAGTAAGAAAACTAGAACTACTCAGAATTCAGTCAAATGCATTTATATTAATGTTAAGTGCATTTTAATAATGTAGGTGAAGCTCATACTGCTTGGTGGATCATATTTTAATATTTTATATTTTTGTGCCCAATAAAAGCCAAATAATTGAAGTGGAATAGAGCATAATAGAATGAGCTACCCTGCACTACTGCATCTAGTAAAAAGAACTCTGTCACAGTCTGTGCTCAGGGTTCTCTATCAGTGTTCTGCCTTACATGATTATGTTATCTTTACCAAGAGGTACAGAGGAACTGTTGGTATTTAAGTGGACAAAGGTCTAGTGAGGTCATCAGCCCTGTCTTAGTGTGTGTAGAGATGAGTCAGTTACTTACTGAGCCTGGTTTGCCAGGTCTTGGTTGCGGATGATCTCAGTCAGCTCCTGAGTCATTTTGTTCTTCATCTCCTCAAAATACTGACTGAGCTTTTCAAGATTGAAGGCCTCCTGTGCAAAGCTTCCTGTTGGTTTTTCAAAGAAAAATGTGTTGTTTTTTTTCATCAAAGTAACACACACACACACACAGCTATTTAATTAAAAAAGCCTAAATCTGCTCATACCTTGTGCAAGGGCGAGCACGACAACGGCGGCAATGAGGAAGAATTTCATGACTGCTGACTGGATAAGACCTACATAAAAAAAGAAAATTAACATTTCATGAGCAGTGTGTTAAAAAGCAGAATTCATCACTGGTAAAGTTGTGCTTTCTAGGAATTCCAGTCTGCTTCGTCATGTGGAAATGGAATCAATATTTTTGGTCACTGTGTATTTGTCCAGACTTTATCAGGCTCATCAACAGCCAGTGAGTATACTTTATAATCTCTAAACCTTTTAAATAATTTATCACAGGCAAAATTAAGAATAAATGTTCAAAACTGGGCATAACTGGTGATTTAAAAAAAAAAAAGTTTTTGCTCTTTTGGTTAACTGGAAAAAGAAATGTCATAATTTGCTTAAGGCAAATGAAAAGACTTCAGTGCTGATATTTTCTTCTATCAGTGCGCCTTGTCCAGAATTTTTTGTAAAAATCTAACTTTTAGGATCAATCCTACACATACAGGTACTTTAAAAAGGCATTTTCTTTACATTTCTACCATTTCTACTGAGTTAAAATGCAGTATTTGAAATGCGGTATATCTCTATCACTGCATTTCTGTAGCCTAATAAATGTTTATAGGGTTTGAGTTTTTAAAATAGCTGGTTGTGCTGCCTCCACCCAGTCTGAACTCTGCCTTACATCACTGCTAAATGCTGACCACTCAGATACTCCAAAGTGCATTTTTAAAATATATATATAAACACATAGACCATAGACTTTTTTTTTTTTTTTTTTTTTTGGAAAGGAGAGAAAAATATTTTATTCAAGCCCATAAGAAAATCAGACTCACCTGTGCTGCAAGAGAATTTGGACCGGATGGTGGCTTCACACAGGACTCTCACACTTCTTATAGCCCGGCGTGGTGACGCGTCCCTGTCAGACCTCGAGTCTGATTGGTTGAGATAAAGAAAGAAAAGACCAAAATTATTGGATGTTTAAGTTCTGACCCTTGCTGCTGTGTTTGCCAGCCGGGCAAAATGAAGCAAAGTCCAGCAGCCCCTCTGCTGACTGTCCAACACGAGTGTGCATCTTATCCTGCTGATTAAACAAAGCACCTAATCATCACTAACAGCAGCGACGTTACGACAGCGAGGCCACGATTGGTGACGTCAGCTTCAACAGATATGATAACAGATTGTTACAGAAGCAGGCTCGATGTCAGTGTTGCGCTCCTGTGTTCAGTTTTCCTCAAGCTGAGCTGTCACAAATTGTGAAGGCTCAGGGGTATATTGAGTATATTGAGCTCTTGTAAATAACTGGTTTATTGATGGCTTTGTGTGCTTTTAGGCTGAGTGCGTAAAGATCACTGAACTCCATGGTAAACTCTGGAGTTCTCTCTCTGAATCATCTGATTGGATCCGCTGGATACATCGGATAAATCCATGCGTGGTTCCCAGAGGTTAAATCTTAAAACTTGACATTTGGAGTTTATTTATTTATTTTTTGTGAATTTTCTAATAGCTCCCTCAGGCAGGGGGCGTTTCCAGGATTTTTGGATTGGGGTGGCGCAGAGCCACACACTGAAGCACAAGTTTCAGCAGCCTAGTTGTGTTATTTTTAATGTTCATCTTTGCAAAGTAAGGGAGTTACAGGAAGAAACAAGAGGCAACATGGTGACCTTAAACCACTGAATGCCAGTGACGATCAGCGAGTTCAGGGGCGCCATGGGTGAAATAACTTTTTTTAGTCAGTGGGGAGAAAAATATTTCAAAATTGCCCAATTTAGCTGCTCTTTAGGAAGCAGCATTATGAATTGCACTAATTTGTGCAAATGTAAACCTTCTACCTTTGGCTTACATCCAACAGGGTGTTATTGCCTCCAACCCATCTTTATAGCTGCTGTAAAATGATTAATTCCCAACCGCTTTCCACCCCAGCCAGTAATAAACAATCTCATACATGTGTTTGGATAGAAATATGTGAGCAGGGAGCATAAACAACATGAGCTGTTTAATAAACCTAGTACAAATGGCCTGTGAGTGTTCATCTGATGGGAAATGTCTGCGATGGAGTTTTAAAAATTCGATTTAGACTGTAAAGCTTTGATCACAACCAGATGTGGGAGCATTCACCGTGTTTTCAACCCAGCACATTCTCTGTCTCCAGCCCTGGACTGTCCTGTTGGCTTAAACTCTTTATGTCTCTAAAAAGTGCTCCAGACACAGGACCATCTGCTCTGTGGTATGCAGGCAACGTGAGGTTGCATCACTTGACATTAAAGCGTGTGCAGCAGGAAGAAGTAGCAAAAGTAGTTCAGCAAAGCTAAGACGTGAACAATGAGGGCATTTATTCAAAAAGATGTCAGCATGAAAAAAAAAAAAAAACTGGTAAGAGGAAAAAATGTGTCCTGATTCTGTCTTTTCAAAGCTTTGACCTCCTGAGGCTGTGGCTCATCCATAAAAATGATTGATTACATTAAGGGCTCAACTTAGCAGGAAACATACTAAGAGCTGTAAAAACAGTCAGTAAAACAGCTGCTGTTAAAGGCAACCCTGCACTGAGCTGTTTTCTTATATTAAACAGACAATTTAATGTTTTACCTGATTGTGGAAGAGCTACAATCATATATATATATATATGATTGTAGCTATATATATATATGTATTTATATATAAAATACACAGTGCATCTCAAAAAAGGGGGTTGTAATTTATGTCAGAAAGAATTTTTTTTATTTTATATTCATTATATGTAAAGTGAATTATTTGAAGCCCTTTATTTGTTTTAATTTGAATGATTATGACTTATAGCTCATGAAAATCAGAAATCCTGTATCTCAGATTGTTGATCAAAAGAGGAATTAAAATACGGAAATACCCCGCTTCTGAAAAGTATGTTCATTTATGCACTCAGTTCTTGGTTGGGGCTCCATTACCATGAATTACTGCCTCATTGTGGTGTGTGGCATTGAGGCGATCAGGCTGTGGCACTTTAGATCGGGTAATTCTCATCTGCCCCACAGACTCTCTGTGAGGTTCGGGTCAGGCGAGCTGGCAGTAATAACATGGTCAGCAAAATATTTGGTAGTAGCTTTGGTACTGTGGGCAGGTGCTAAGGGCTAGAACGGGAAATCAGCATCTCTGTAAAGCTGGTCAGCAGATGGAAGCGTGAAGCGCTCTAAAATCTCCTGGCGGACGCTGTGTTGACTTTGGACTTGATAAAACACGGTGGACCAACCAGCACCAGCAGCAGCAGATGACATGGCACGCCAACTCATCGCAGACTGCTGAAACTTCACACTGGACTTCCAACAACCTCTGTGCCTCTTCCTCCAGACTTGAGGACTTTGACTTCCAAATGAAATGCAAATTTACTTTGATCTGAAGACAGGACTTTGGACCTCTGAGCAACAGTCCAGTTCTTTTTCTCTTTTTCCCACTTCTGAGGTCTCTGGTTTGGGAGTAGTAGGAATGCAACAGCTGTAGCTTTCCTGAAGACAGCATCTTGATACACAGACACCTCCTCGTGAAGCTCTCCCAATTTTATGAATCAACTTTTCTTCACAACCTGTTGCTTTTGCACCTTTTCCTAAAACACTTTTCCCTTCCAGTGAACTTTCCATTAACGTAATTTGATACAGAATATTAGATGATTGTCATCTGGACGACTGTCAAGCAGGCAGTCTTCCCCCAAGATTGTGCTTGCATTTGATGAACTAGACTGAGAGATACACGGTATTTGTATAAATATTACAGAAGGAAAAAAAGAAATAAAAGTATGCGCAGTATTTAGGTCAGAGGATCACCCGTAACAGGTTTACTTGGACTTAATCTTGAAGCCTCTTGCATTAAAGTTGTACCCATTGTGGAGTTCAGTCCACGCTGAAACAAGACCCCGGGTTAAGAACAGAAAACTGGAGAACATCAACGGACAAATGTCAGAGGAAGTGAACATAAGCCAGAGACCTTCAGGTTATAAACTGGTGTCATGAAATGAGAGCACGCAGTAGCAAGTCACACACTCATTCACAGTTATGAAGCATGCATCTGCTGAAATCCTTCTGCTGTTTGCACACTCTGTAGTAAACACTCTTTTTCGATGTTTTTTTCTTGTCCTTTGTGAGATTTCCAGTTTCTCGCTGGGCTCTAATTTGTTTAAAATGTGCTTTTTAGTGGAAACAGATGAGGTTCAATCTTTTATTTAATGCAGATTCAGCTTGAAAAAAAAAAAAAAAGGACTAGTTCCTCCTTTGGACTTCTCTGGCTTCATCCCAGACCGCACAAAGAATGAAAAATGACACAAGACCCAGAAAGTCCTAAAAAACATTTAGGAGGCACAAGAGGAGGTCCCATTTCCTCTTCAAGTCTTTGTTCTGCTCTAAGTTGGTGGTCCCCCCCCCCCCCCCCGAGCTCACAGCTAAGATTCCACAAAATTGCATTATGTTTCAGTATTTCAAAGAAGGATCGTAATTTTTTTTTTTCCACCTCTTATCGAGTGAACTGAGTTGGTCTGATCCAAGTTTTAATCACATGCTTCAGCAGAACTGGAGCTGTAAACCCGCACTGTAGTTGTTCTCTGTTGGTGCCAGAGAAGAACAGAGCAGGCTCAGATTTCTCGGCTTGACATTTTCTGATTTTCCACTGATGCATTCAAGTCCTCTAGGAAAAATCGGAAATCCCAGAACAGCACACATGTAACTAAAAGCATATGGTACTTGTCTGTAACAAAGATGATTGCCTCGTTAAAAACAAGTAACATTTATTTTTATATGTTGTTTTAAGCAGCATTTTTTTAAAATTTTGTTTAATATTTAATATTTTCTGTTTAATGTATATATTAAATATGCAGACTATTAGACTGTCAATTTTTGTTTGCAACAAGTAAAGTTGAACAACCTCTTTTTGTTTTTGCTGACTGGCACAAACAAAGAAACCCTGCTTTTCTTTTTCTATAGAACCTTTCTACTCAGCTGAGCACCCAAAATAAGTTTATTTATACAGTGCTTTTATCTCTGCCTAAGTGCTCTCTGACATTTGTACACATACACATACAGGCAACTCAGGGCTCAGTATCTTTCCCTAGGATACTTTGGCATTCAAACAGGAGGTGTCAGGGATCAAACCTTCAACTTTCCTATTGGTAGATGACACGCTCTACCACCTAAGCCACAGCTGCCCCAGTACAAGGCGAATGCAGCACAAACCAATTGCAAGCTGTCTGTCGGTGCAGTGCCATTTGTTGGCTTATTATTTCTAAACCAGCTCAAAAATTAACATAAATTAACATAAAGCTTAATCAGCAGCTTTACAACAGCAATAAATAAATAAATAAAATACATAATAAAATAAACATGGAGTTTCCTAGTTGCAGAACATTTTGTGAGGTTGCATTACGTGCTGAATCTAAAGCTAAACATTATGACAATTTAAAGTCAGTGTTACTATTGCCCCAGGATGTAAAGCTTCCTGAATCCCTCATCCTTAGATCCTCAGTTAGGACGAGGAAAATGCTCCACAAAAACAAACACAGGGAAACAAGACAATAAACAGAGAACAGAGAAAGATTTATTTTTACTTACCAAGAAAAAGAAAAACACTTTCTCATTAAAAACACAGTCACTGTAACAATAAACAGAAAAGCTGCAAAACTCAGTAAATTACAAAGACTACCAATTTGCACATTAGAAACGTATGCAGCTGTACTGTAAATGCATTTTAAAGTGTAGTTATAGCAGAATACGAGGGGTCCTTGAAGGCAACAGTTGACTGACAATCCCGCAGCCTAATCCGCGGAGCGAGGATGCATAGCAGCGCCGTTATGTGTCGAATCAAGTCAGCTCAGTACTTACTTAGGCTGTGACTGACAAAAACCCTGATATACTTCGCTCATTCAGCCCTTAAAGCTCACTTTTTCAGCAGAAGCCGTCAGGCTGATCGCTACAGTTTTCCTCCAGACCGGGACTCCGCAGACGTTACGTCGGGACAATGGAATCTAACATTATCCCGGACAGTGTCCGCCATCAGAGGTTGCAGCCGGGGATCGGATTCGGTTCGGGAGCGACCGGGACCCTCCGCTCCTCTCTCCGGCCCGGGGTTACGGTCCCCATCGCGCCGTTGCTGTCCTCTCCGGCCTCTCTGGCAGCTTCGTCCGGGCCTCCTCCTCCGCCGCCCCCGCTGCAGCTCCACAGCCTGTACGGCGGAATAGGAGCGGGGCTGGGGCCGGGGGCTAGCGGTCACTGTAACCCGGGGAATCCGGCCGTACTGAAGGAGGCGGTGGAGGCTGTGGTCCGCAGCTTCGCCAAACACACGCAGGGTTACGGCAGAGGTAATGTCCGGCGATGACACTGTTCTGGAACTAGCGCTGTTAATGTGTGTCATACAGCTTCAGGTTAAAGCTGGGGAGGGGACTTTTGAAGAGCTGAAAACCACTTTCAGCTGCGCCATTTGTTTGGAAGGAAGGCATAAAAAAAGAAACTCCTGTAATTTTCACGTTTATCTCCACTGTGTAAATACACCATGCAGGCTGCAGTGGTAATTTGCACCTGATGCAATGTTACCGTGAAGTTTCCTTTGATATTTGCTCCACTCACTTCATCATTGGATTAAAATCCAGGGCTGCAGGGGATTGCATTTACGAACAATAAGCTATTGTTTGTAAATTGGCCATTGCACTCCTGTTACACGGTAAATAACAATAATGGACGCTGTGAAAAACCTTAATAACCTTGAAAAATGAAAGAGCGGTGCCAGTATAGTTTGTCAAATTGTGTCATATGCTCTGGTAAGAAATATAAATACAAAGTGCACATCATTAGTAATCTTTACTTGAAAGATGGAGTTTTATTTAAAGTACCTGACCGGTTTCTGTCATTATTCACCTGGAGGTCAGAGTTTACGCTCTTGAGGCGTGCCTAAAACTACCATCAGACCAAAAGCTTAAGCAATGCTAGAGCTGGAGCTAAAACATGTGTTCCTGTCCAATGCTAATAGGATTTATTTCCCAAAGATGGTCCCCATGTGTCGCCAGCTAACAGCCTCTTTCCCCCTGCATCCCATTTAGGCTTCTTGACACATTCCTTGGCAGCATCTTTTAAGACTTTTGGCAGTAAAACACACAAGATGATGTAATTAGGCTTTCCTATATGTTTCCTTTAAAGCGGTCATTAAGCTGTAATTTTAAAAGGCCTATTCAGTGCATTTAAAGAAGTATTATGAGAAAAGGGGCATCGTGTGCAAGTATAGCTCTTTGTGCACTTTAAAGTGGAGTTACAGGATGTTCTTTGACTGTAGTTTTTTTTTTAGGTTTGAGCTTGGACCAGCTCCACAATACGTCCTTCAATATCTCCCAAGTCTTTCCTGTCTTTTTCCACTTTTACTATGGAGGAAATTGATAAAAACAGACCAGAAATCCTTATTAAATCACTGTCATAAGCCTGAATTGGTGTGCTAGGCTCAGTTACTACACTACAGAGTACATTATTAAAGCAATAATTGTACAAGAAGTAGTTTTTAATAGTATTTAACTTTATACAAAAAGCATTACACAGAAAAAAAACTCTTTAAAACTGCACTAACTCTCACACACTTTAAGGAGCAAATTTAGGCTGTTTGGGTTTCATTAGGCTGTCTCTTTATGTAATCCCAGATTGACTTGACTTTGAGATCAGGGCTCTGTGGGGGCCTGACCATCTGTTGTGGGTCTCCTTGTTTGTCTTGACACTGAAGATAGTTCTTTACATCTCTGGCTGTGTCTTTGGACACATTATTTGTCATCCTGCAGCGTGAGCTTAGGACAGATCAGATGCTTCCCTGATGGAAAAGAACCAAAATATTTAGAGTGTCTAAACTTCCCAGGCATAGATTAAAATTGTGTTACTAATTGAAAGCACGAGAACAGCATACATGTTAAAAAATTATTTGGATTGTCCTTTAGGGATCCACACTATGGATCCCTAAAGGACCATAGTGCTTATAGTTTATAACTATAAGCCATATAGTTATAAACTATAACTATATGGCTTATAGTTTGTTGACAGAAGCTTCTTTTTAATGTTTGCCGAAGCTGGTGAGTCTCCAGACTTGTATAAGGGCGAGATGCAGGCTGCCTGTTCAAACAGTGAGAGGTAACAGCATTCAAATAATGTTGGCTGCACACATATTTCCCAACAGACCCCAAACCCAAGTAATCATTTATGACTCAGTTGCAGAGTTTGCAGCTTTCCATTGTTGTTTTTGTTTCCTCGTGGATGACATGAACTCAGCTTTCTCATATGAAACGCAGAGTCGAGTGTTTTTCTGTAAGCCGCTCCTCTGAGGTGATGCAGAATTTCCTCTGGGCAGCCACCTAAACCTTTCCGGAAAATGCTCTGGCATCCTGGAGACGACCTTCCCCTGCACCTTTCCATTTTTGTTTAGAGAGGATGTTGTAGAGCTCGGCTAATGGCTACAGACAAACACATGTAAACTGGACTAATGATGTAACAAGGCTTCTTTTATCTGTGCGTCCTGCAGTGAACGTGGTGGAAGCTTTACAGGAGTTTTGGCAGATGAAGCTGACCAGAGGAGCCGACCTGCGGAACGGAGCCCTCGTTGTTTATGAAATGGTCCCATCCAACAGCCCTCCATATGTTTGCTATGTTAGCCTTCCAGGCGGCAGCTGCTTTGGAAGTTTCCAGGTACAGTATCTGCTTTCTGTGAGCACAATTATCATGAAATATACAGTACTGTGCAAAAGTCTTAAGCCACCCCTCAGTTTTTTACATGTAGCTTCCAAGGAGCCAGACTTTCCTGTAATGTTTAAAATGATCTTGAACACTGACTCATTTTCAGTCCAGTCCTTGTACCTGATCATTTTCAGAGGAAATTCTTTTGTTTGTTTATTCAGTCATTTAACACTGGCCTATGAATATGTGTGTATACCTATGTGTGTCTACACATAACAGACAACTTAGAAAATTGATGGAATTATGAACGCGGAAAAGAACCATCCGATTTTGATCCACCATGTAATACCATCTGGAAAGCATGTGATTGGCAACAACTTTACTTTTCAGGATGACAGCGATCCCAAACACGCTGCCAATGCAGTAAAAGCATACCTGGATTGAAAAACACACACTATGAAACACTATCAGTCATGGATTGACCTCCCCAGAGCCGGGACCTCAACATTATTGAAGCAGTGTGGGATCCCATTGACTGAGAAGAAAACAAAAGGCAGCCAACATCCAAAGAAGAGCTTTGAATGTCCTTCAAGAAGCTTGGAGAACTATTTCTGAAGACTGCTTAAAGAAATTCTAAGAAAGCTGCCCAAAATTGTTCAGGTTGTGTTGAAAGTAGGGCTGTATCATATCATTCACGATAATAGCGGTAAAAAAAATCTTGCCCGGGAAAATAAATTATATCATCATATGCTAATTTCATGGCGTAAATACGTCACCCCACCACGCAGCGGATTATGTTCACGTGGGTCATGCAGTGTTGCC
>JAVDPK010000261.1:188697-201755 GCA_034780415.1 Cichlasoma orientale
TATATAGACGTTGAGCTAAAAAAAATATATATATATATATAGGCGATATATATATATATATATATATATATATATATATACATATATCGCCATTGAGCTAAAAAATATTGTGATATTATTTTTGGTCCATATCGCCCAGCCCTATGTTGAAGAATAAAGGTGTCATACTAAATATTGACTTGCAAGCTCGTTAGAATTCTGTTTTTCCTTGAAGACTGTATTTCGCTGCACCTTTTTACCATTTTCCTAGAAAAATATAAAGAAATGCTTGGTGGCTCAAGACTTTTGCACGTTACGATAAAAATGTCTTTGATTGGACAACAGTGAATGTGTTGTGGTTTGGAGCGACTCTTTTTTTCTGTTGCAAGCATTTCTGCTACCACAAGACCAAATATGGATGCAAGCTCAAAACCGCAAAGAGTCATTTAGAGATTGCCTGAGCTGTCGTTGTTTATTTGTGTTTCTGTCCATTCATACATGTTCTCTTTCCTGTTTGACAGTTCTGTCCGACGAAGGCGGAGGCAAGACGCAGCGCTGCCAAGATCGCCCTGATGAACTCTGTTTTTAATGAACATCCCTCGCGTCGAATTACAGACGACTTCATTGAGAAGAGTGTGAATGAGGCGCTGGCCTCCTTCAATGTAAGTTTAATAACCAAAGTTGTGTTTATATGACTGTCAGTCAGCCACAAAGGTCAATTTTTGTGGTTGTTGGCAACATGCACGTGGATAGTTGACATATAGTAAATGTTATGAAAGTATGCACAAATGTACAAGTACAAATGACCGATACTTTTGAAAAGACAATGAAGGAAAATTACACTGCATTGGACTGACTCCCAAACTCACACAAGTGCCAAATATGTGTAGAGACGTACAAGTAAGTAGCATATGTGAGGCCGGGCTGTTGTTGACTTGCATTAACTGCTTGTCGATGCACACAGGGAAACAGAGAAGAGGCTGACAATCCCAACACAGGGATCGGGGCGTTTCGCTTCATGCTTGAGTCCAACAAAGGAAAGTCCATGCTGGAGTTTCAGGTGCGTGTTTTAAGTAGCTTGTTTTTTTTAAATTTATGCATGTAATATCACTAACAAGGTGTGAGCTCAGCCTGTATGAATATGCCTTTATGCAAAACACATATTCATAAAGTTAGCATTTTTATGTGTAAATGCGGCTGCTGTTACACCCAAATTTCCCCTCTGTGGGACAATAAAGACTGTTTCTTCTTCTTCTTCTTCTTCTAAATGTTCATTCAGAAGTGATGATATAAAGTTAGTTTGGCCCCACAATGCTGAATTACCGGTCTCTTATTCTCGGTCTTGCTTGTGTTTGTCTTCCAGGAGCTGATGACTGTGTTCCAGCTGCTGCACTGGAATGGAAGCCTCAAAGCCATGAGAGAACGGCAGTGTTCCCGACAGGTACTGGATGAAGTCGAATCCCTCTAACAAATACAGTTGCTTCATTTAAGCAAATACAGTCATTTTTAGTGAACAAAATTCACACCGATCAGCCACAAAATTAAAACCACTGCCAGGTGGGGTAAAAAATGAGTGTCTCTACAATGCAATGTCCTGCTGGGAAACACAAAACACCCACCTTAACATTGCTCCTCACCACAACGCAAAATCTGCACAGGAACAGCTTGAGGAACACAGCCCCATTAGGTGGTTTTAATGTTGTGGCCAATCAGGCATTTTTCTGTGCGACAGGGCTGTTCTAGATAAATTCATCGTTATTTGTGACATCATACAGAGCTAATAGTAGAAAAAAAATTATCTCCACATACTTTCTCTCTCTTTATTTGAAATTATGGACATTTTTATTATGAGCAGCCACACTGCAACACTCTATACAGAACTGTGAAAAAGTCTTGAGCCACTCCTTATTTCTTTATATTAAGGAGCCAGACTCGTTATTGTTTTTTAAAGTGATCTTGAGAAATAGTTTTCCAGGCTTTCTGAAGAAAAAAATCAGAAACTAATCAGAAAGAAACTAATCAGAAACTGTCAGTACAGAAGAGGTCAGGAGAGAGATACATCAGCCAGTGTCTACAGCCTTATTGTCTTGGTTGGATCGTTTACAGACAGTGTCTCCAGTCAGTGATGAAGTCTTACTAGATTGAGCTGGAACGAAATGCAGATAACTGAGGGAATATCTAATCAAGGTTGTTTTCCACTATCTAACACTTAGCCGTGACTCTTTATGACTTTATGGCTGAACTTGCAGGAGGTGCTGGCTCACTACTCCCATCGGGCTCTGGATGACGACATGCGCACTCAGATGGCCGCTGACTGGGTGAACCGAGAACAGAGCATAGCGGGCACCATCGCGCAGGAGCTGGCCACAACCGAGCGAGAACTAGAGGACGCCAGGCTGGCGGGCAGAGAACTGCGTTTTTACAAAGAGAAGAAGGACATCCTGATGTTAGCCGTGGGTCAGCTCAGTGCAGCCAACACCGCCACTCTGCCCTCGCACTAAACCTATCGTCCAATGTGGAAACATGCCTTCACACTCCGTAGGATTCCTGGTAACAGTATTGATCACTTCACAGATGACTTCTCAGAACTTTTAGGCTTTGTTTTGTTTTGAGGACCAGGTAATCAAGCCTTGACTTACAGTATGCACATCTTGTCCATAAAACAAATACTATCCGCTATAGCCGTTACCTCTTTGTGCCTAGTAATTACAGGATAACAGTGCTTTTTTTTCCTAGATGCCTGTAAAAGTGCTCGGCATTCTACCTGACTGGGATTTACATGTTTGTTTGTGTGTTTTTTCATTACTTCATACTGTACTTACTCTGAGTAAACCTGCGGAGACAAAGCCTTCTATGATTCAGTGAATGTACAGGGCATAAAATGACCCACCACACCAAACGCTCACGAGGCATGGTTCAAGTGTTTCTTTTCGGATTTGGTTCGTTTTGCTTGCTTATAATACTTGGGATGATAAGATGCCAAAATGTATCGATGAAGCAAGAAGTCTGTGTAAAGCACAGGAACAGAGGTCACCCATTCAGCAAAAAAAATCACCAATGAAGGGGATAAAAGATCCCACCTAATATCACCGGTTTTCTGTAATGGGTGTGCAACCGTGTGCTGCAGGTTTTAATGGGAACATACTTTAAGCATCCTCAGATATTACCAGAATTCCAGTAAGCACAGAAATACACTTATTGGCTCATGTGATAATAATTTGTGCATTCTTTGCAAAAAACCCCCAAAACTGTCAGGTAATTGACAGTTTTGACAGTTTTGACAGAAGCTCAGGCTTAAAAAAAAAAAATTAAACCACCCTAGTCTGTTTTACGCTTGTTTTTGTTTGTTTGCAAAGGCTTTTGGCTTTTTTTAAGCTTCATTGTTTGCTTGGTTACGACGACACTAGCCGAATGTATATTTTTAATGCGCTATCAAATAAAGGGCCTGCAAAGCAACACAACTTAAACTACAAAATTGCTCTTGTGATGCAGATTGTGTTTGTGAGCTAGAGGAGGTCAAAGAGGCCAGTGTTTGTTAGGACTTAAATGTAGGTCAGGGTCTCAGCAGTTACAATACGGAGGCCAGAAAATGAGTTTGGCTTTTTTTTTTTTTAAAGCTGAACCATCGGTTTGGAGTCATTGCAGTCAAAACAGTGCCAGCTTCTGTGGTCTAAGTCTTCTTTTTGTGAGATACTGGAAGCAGAAATTGGGTTTTGGCAGTGTTGTTACGTCTACATGCCAAAAAAATGTAATATAACAGGCATTTATTACCCTTTTTTTACTGTAAATGTCATAACTTTATATTTGTCCGTCTTTATAAAATGCATTTTTATACGTTGTAGGGATAAAGGCGTTTTAACAAGCAGCATTAAAAAGACCCCCACGTAACCAGAGTTTTAATTGACGTGATATGGCTCTTTTGGAGGTAATGAAAGTCAAACAGCAGGAGGGCTCGTTCTCAGTGCTGAATGCTGGATTGTTAGCAGCAGAAACTGATTACGCAAACTATAAAGAGATGACGAATAAAGAATAAAGTACAGGAAGAGCTTTATTATTCAGATGCTATAACTCTTCTCTGGAGTCATTGTGCCTTTATGAAAATTGATAGCTGCCAATGTTTGGATGGTTGTCTTTACACTTACAGTTAATTTCTTACTGTTACAGCATTTTAAAGGAATAGTTCAACATTTGGGGGGAAATTTGCTTGGAGAATTGGATTGACGTCACACGCATGGTGGTCTGGTAAATATGAAGCTAAACGAAGCAGTCTCAGCTTAGATTAGCATGAAGACTGAAAACAGATGGAAACAAGTTCCCACAGTCAGACCGAAGGTAACAAAATCTGCCAAACTAATTGACACGCTATGTATTTTTTGTGTAATGTGTACAGAAACAGAAGTGTTAAAGTGACATTTCGCAGTCGTATAGAGGATTATGTGCTATTTCTTGATCTGAATCACAGACTGTATATAAAAGATGGACGTAGCGTCTCTGTCTGAAAAGTCAAGCCAGTGCAGAAGTGCCTTCCATCTACGTTCTCTCTAATCGTCAGCAGGGGCGACTCCTCAGGCTGCAAAGAGAAGTAAAGAAATGACTGACCTCAGTGAATACTTTCCTTAAGTGTTAATGGTCTCATTTGCTAGTTTCAAGTCCTTTTTAACATACAGCATGATGTCTGTTCGTAAATTATGATCTCATGTCGACTGTGATACAAGATGAAACAGGGTGTGCCCCTCCCCCTGTTGTGGAGGGCCGCACCAATAAGCTGAACTCAAATTTGCTCAATATTAATCTTATATCTTTATAAGCTTTGTGGGTGCGGCCCTCCACAAAAGTCCCGGTTTCTCATGTGGCCCCCATGGGAGGATTAACTGCCCACCGCTGCTCTAAAGTGTGACTACTTTGTACTGACGAGTTGTTACCATATATGTGTCCCTCAGTTTCTCAGTCAGATACACCACTTGTTTGTCATGCCTGCTATCAAGAAGGTCCAAAATGCCAAACATGAGGCTGCCAAACCAATGGGTGATGACACGGTGGCTACATCCATCTTTTATATACAGTCTATTGTCTGAAGCAGTAACTTAATGGAGTCTGCGCTGGTTAATACTTCCAGTGTCTGCAGAGTGGGTTCAGCCTTTTTGTTTATGTCAAATTATCAAATGATTCCCTTTAATTTGTTACATGCTGATAGATTACAAAGGATGTATTTAATATTACTACCTTTGGTATAAATTTATAAACGTTATATACCGTTTTTGTTTTTGGGGTTTTTTTGGTGCTCACTTTGCAAAATATGTGCAAGTATGAAAATGTTAACTTTGCTCGGTAAAGACCTTGCAGTTCTCTTCAGTAAATAGTACAAAGTTAAAATTGATTGAAAACGTCAACCTAATATATCGACGTTAAGATCTTTTCTTTTTGAAATGGGTTCAGCCAATTTTACACTTGGAACTAAACAGTTTCACAGGATTTCATCTGCAGAAATGCTGAGTGATTCTGTCGATGAATAAATTAAGAAACGTAAATGTGATTAATGAAGAGAACTCGACCAGTGTTTAAATGACCTGCTTAACAGGAAAGAGGCTGCAGATCTTGAATTGTGTGTTTCTTTTAAATTAGATGCTCAGCTTTTTTTTGTTTGTTTGTTTTAGCCATGAGCCGTTAATCTCAGAGCTCCTATTGTAAAAATGCCTTTGACCTTTCTTTATCATTATAAATGAAGTTTTTTTAAAAACAGGATATTCCTTTGCTATCCATTTGCTAAAGAAAACACTTTTGGTTCTTCATGTTCTTTTGCTTTGATGCGTGTTGATTAAGTTCTGTTTTTATATGTTTCATATTCTATACAGTATTGTTTTATAAGAGTGTTTCTTGAGGTCCTTACTGTTTGTATTTTCTATGAGCATTTTGTATTCCATGTTTATACTTTTAGTAGATTTATATGTATATGTAATAAATTTGCTGTTACAAATGTTATTACTGTGTGAAGTCACTGGTTTTCTGTGTTTACAAACTGAACTGAATTTCAAGGTCACATACACAGTAGTAATAGTTTAATACTATAAATGAATGAAAAGACATGTTTAGAGTGAAAAACACAGCTCATTCTTTTTTAATTAACAATAACTTTGCTTTCAAATGCCACAAGTAAGGCTTAGTAAAGATACCCAACAGTCTTAAAATACGTTTTAGGCATCATAGCACTGTTTTTGATAAAACTCAGTCAGTTTGAATCTGTAAATTAAAATTACAGAGCAACACTGGTGAGGAATAGACTAATTGCCTATTACCTGTCTCTTACCAGTTGTAATGAACTAATTGCCTCTTCATTCCTCAAACTCCCGCTGCACCCGAGGGCACTGTTTGGCCCTCAGGAGGGTAGTTCATTCTACCGAGAGAACCACTGAGTCCAATCTCCCGAATCTGCAGGACATATATATCAGATGATTCAGACCTAGAGCCAGGAGGATCACAGGGGACACTAATGACAACAGACTGGCTTCCAGGATGGAAAGAATGAGATGGAACTTCTACCCTCAAGCCATCAGTCTGCTAAATGAGACTACAACTTAAGGCCATCCCACCCACTACCTATCCCCTACTGAGCTACCCAACATTCTCCCCTTAACTATGGTTGAGCTACTAGTCAATTATGTTTGCTGTTATTCAATAGCAAAAAATAAATACAAATAAAAAGTGGATTCTTCTTGTCTTGTCTATGTCTTCTTCTTTGCTTGTACAGCTGTTCTGGTACATAAGCATTTCACTGCACATTACACTTGTATAACTGTCTATGTGACAAATAAACTTTAAACTAACTTTTAAACACAGTAATAAGCAAACCACCTGTATTTATTGTGAAGTTTTACTCTGGTAAATTGTGTCCAGAAGCAATAAAATAATCATCCCCTTCTAGTTAGACTGAGCTCGTTTTTCACATTATTTGCTCTAAAATGTAATAGTATAGCAGAAATTTTATTTTATTTTATTTTATTTTATTTTATTTTATTTTATTTTATTTTATTTTATTTTATACTTCCGGCACATAGCGGCGGAAGAGGTGGGGCTTCTTTGTGCAGCTCTATCCCTGCGTTGGTCATTCAATATGGCAGCGGGACCAATTTCAGAAAGAAACCAAGGTACGTTCATCATTAAACTGTCTGCTGTGTTTCGTTGCACTCCTCAGTTATAAATCTTGGGGCAGGTTTCACCAAAAGCTGCTCATATATGTTTGCTGACCGCCTCGTTTAGACAGCAGTCTAGTAAACAACCGGCGGATCACATGGAAACACTGCGCTGCCGTTAGCTTAGCATTTCGGTGATTTTGCTTTTTATTCAGACTTTTATTCCTTTTACTTGCCGGCTGTGTATGAGAGCCAAAATACAGCGTTGGTTTTTGGGTTGTTTTGAAGTGTGGTTCTTGTAAGCAAATTAAAAGCAGACTTAACGTAACAGCTGAAGGTAGCCGAGAAAGCTAACAACATAGCTAGTAGCTTCATTCGGCGATCACATTTTGCGATGCCTTATTGCACATTAATTTTGCAGTGATGATTTGAGTACAATTAATTGGATAAAGCTCAGCATTGTCACTGTGTGTGAAAAGGCTGAAAAAATGCCAAAAATTGTATTTTCAGAGGGTAAACAGTATCAATTACTCTGTAAAAATGACAAATCTTTAAACAAAGGTGACTAACTTGAAGAAGAGTTTAGAGTATTACATTAAAATGATCAAAATAATTAAAACCCGTATTCTCTCTTCATTTTGCAGACGCCACTGTGTATGTTGGTGGCTTGGATGAGAAAGTGTCTGAGCCATTACTATGGGAGCTTTTCCTGCAGGCTGGTCCTGTGGTCAACACACACATGCCCAAGGACAGGGTTACAGGCCAACATCAAGGTGAGGGGAGGAGAGAATAAAACCTCTCTAAGCATGTATTTCTGAAGGATCATCAAAAACAAACATGGCTAACTGTTTATACTCCTTTTTCAGGCTATGGCTTTGTGGAGTTCCTTAGTGAAGAGGATGCTGACTATGCCATCAAAATCATGAATATGATAAAGCTCTATGGCAAACCAATCAGGGTTAATAAAGCCTCTGCACACAACAAAAACCTGGATGTTGGTGCTAACATCTTCATTGGTAACCTGGACCCAGAGATTGATGAGAAACTGCTCTACGACACATTTAGTGCCTTTGGTGTGATCCTCCAGACGCCAAAGATCATGAGAGACCCAGACACCGGCAACTCTAAGGGTTACGCTTTCATCAATTTTGCCAGCTTCGATGCATCGGATGCCGCCATTGAGGCCATGAATGGCCAGTATCTCTGTAACAGGCCCATCACAGTGTCGTATGCCTTCAAGAAAGATTCTAAAGGAGAGCGTCATGGCTCAGCTGCAGAGCGACTCCTGGCTGCGCAGAACCCTCTCTCCCAGGCAGACAGGCCTCACCAGCTGTTTGCAGATGCTCCTCCACCGCCAACGGCTCCTACACCGGTCCTGACCACCCTGGGAGCTGGGATGCCCATGCCAGGTATGAGCGAATGACAGCTATTAAATTGTTGAGAGTGTATAAACACAAGTAAATTTTGCATCCGTCTTTGGGTATTTGAACACTGATGCAGGGAATTACAGAATGTTTCAGTCACTGATCAGGTAATACTATCACGGTACCATGCTGGAATTCACTGAGCCCCTGAGCGCGACCCATTCTTTCACAAATGTTTGTAGAAGCAGCCTGCATGCCTAGGTGCTTAATTGTATACACTTGTGGCCGTGGAACTGACTGGAACACCTGAATTCAGTGCTTTGGATGGGTGAATGAATACTATATTTAAACTATATTTAGTGACTCATTTGATCATTTTTAATCTTTTTTTTTTCTATCTGAGAGAATGATGCAGTCCTTGAACAATTATTTTAAATTTCAGCAGCTGTTAACCAGCTAGCCCCATCTTGTGCTCATTTTTCAAGGCAGTTAATTATATTGCTCTGTTAAACTATCAATGAAAGTGTATATGGCATCATTAAAAATTCATTTAGCAAAGCATGGGTAAGCCTTCTTTTGCACACATAGCTGCTGTTGTTAAACAGATCCTGTTTGAAAATAGACAGGATATTAAATCTGTTGCTCATGCTGTGCCTCCTGTACACACATTGTGTCCATTTTATTCCAAGAAGTAATAATTTTATTTGGCCACTGTCATATGTGAAAATATGAAAAAGGAAAAAGGTGGTGATGTAGTTGGGTTTGTGTGCTTCCTTTTGTACTTTGCTGTATGATCTGTAAACAGCAGCTGTCTGTGATTAATGGTATAGATTAGTGGTTGTCATGAGAGTAAATGCATTTCCATCATCAGCATTAAGATAATGTAGGAAATGTGTCTGTGCTGCTGTGACTGATACCTCTTTAATCAGTAGACGATAAAGAGATTATTTTTTAATTTAATCTTGATCAGTGTGTGGAATAAAGTGGATGTGACAGCCAGAAAATTGGTCTGTTAATGAAGTTCTTCATAGATATTACATTAGCTACCATAAGTGGTTCATCATAAGTCACGTTGCTCTGCTCAAATATGAAATTATGACTGACTTTGCAAATACAACCTGTTTGCGTGCAGGCATGCCACCTCCTGGAGCTTTCCCCCCTGTTCCTCCACCTGGATCAATGCCTCCATCAATGCCCCCTTCTATGGCCATACCACCAGTAGCTGTGACAGCTGGCCCACAGGGTGGTGGCGGACCTCCACCTGGACCACCACCCTTCCCTCCTGCCAGTATGCATCCAGGTAAGACTGCATTTATTTCTACATTAGTTGCTTGTGGAAAGTAATGCAGTAGTATGTTGTAAAAGTTTAGATGTGTGTGTTTGGATGCTTTCTGTAGTTGTTGTACATATGAGCGTGAGTGTAATGCCAGTTGTGGTTTACCTGTATTCTGCTTATTTAAATATACATGCAGTTTCACTGTAACAGTTTGGTCTTTGTGCAGAATTCTTAAGCTTGAGCTTGCATTGTTTCTGCCATGCAGGCATGCCTCAGATGCCCATGCCCCCTCCTGCTCCTCCTGGCATGGTGCCTCCGCCTCCTGCTCCACCAGGATCAAACCAACGGGCACCGCCGCCCCCCAGTATGCCTCCACCCCCACCTATGGGCATGCCTCCCAGAGCGCCGTATGGACCTCCCACAGGTATAAGCACTGCGGCGTGTCTTCCAGTCTTTGTTGTTTAATAAAAGTCTCTCTCAGCACAAAAGTAAGAGAAAAGCCATTCAAAGCAGTATTCTCTGTAAATGAATAATTGAAGGGTTCTCTCAATAACACAACAGATTTTATGCAGCAAAAATAGGTTCACTGTTTTAGTTTCAACACAGGGCTGATGTTGACAAAACCACATTTTGTTAATTGGATAATTTATCATATAAAGTAAACATTTAAGCCGGAAGATGATTTGGAAAACACTCAAATGTTCACTGACACATGCTGGTGCCTCTGCTGATGCCTGTGAGGACACGCTACTGTAATTTGTGATAGTCAAGATATATATATAAAAAAATTCAAAATCTATCACTGCTATTACACCAGCAGGGCTGTGGCAGAAAATCTGGGCTCTGATATCTTGGAAGCCATTTTCATTAGAAAGGATAAGGGAAAGAAATTGAATAAGGTGTAGTGTCATTGCCTTGCCCAAGGCAGCAGTTAGTACTGTTGCCTCACAGCAAGAAACTTTAATGTTTGAACCCTGGCTGTCCAGAAACATGGATGTCTCTGTGCCACGAAGAAGTACTTGGAGTGGCCTAGTCAAACTTTGGACTTGAATCTGATTGAGATGCTTTGGCATGACCTTAAACAGGCCGTCCATGCTCGAAAACCCTCCAATGTGGCTGCATTAAAACAAATCTGCAAGTGTGCCAAAATGCCTCCACAGCGATGTGAAAGACTCATTGCCAGTTATCACGAACGGTTGATTGCAGTTCTTGCTGCCAAGGGTAGCACAACCAGGTATTAGGTTCAGGGGCAATTAGTTTTTCACACAGGGCCAGGTAGCTTTGCATAGCTTTTCTCCCTTTAATGAAATCAGCATTTAAAAACTGGATTTTGTATTTACTCAGGTATTTTTGTCTAATATAAAATTTGTTTATGATCTGAAACATAATTGTGACAAATATGCAAAAAAGCAGACATCAGGAAGTGACTGAAGGTAGTTAAAATATTTAGTGTATAGAATAAAGTACTTATAGTAATCAGTAAGATGAGAAAAGCACTATATAAGTGCCAGTCCATTTCCATGTTCCATTGCCATGCCCTAGTTGATAGTTCCCACCTTAATGCCCCTTTTACAATTTCAATTTGACCTTGAGGAATGAAATAACTTTGATCATGAATCAACAAAAACTGACCTACAGTACCCAGGAGGCAGATTTTTAGGACAGTGCCTCAGTTTTGATTCTGAATTTTGTTCCTTAAGTGTCACAAAAGACTGTTTCTGTGATCCACCATCCAATCACTGTACAATATGAAACATGAGACATGAAATGATAGCAGAATATGTTGGCAGGTCAGCAAAATTTACTTCATACTGATTCCATAATCCATATTATTCCCGTGTTTTCAATGTCAGCAGCTGGGCTCACCTCAATTTCAGAGGTTTGTGATGCATAGGCGTGCCAGGAGTGTGGACAAAGACATTTTGCCACGTTTTAAAAGCATTTACGTATTTTTGTTACAGTGCTACAGTAGCGCAAAATCCCCAAAATTGTAATGGACTTGAGATTATTGTTGTCACACGGGGTCTAGACTCTCTCACACTGCACTAAGCTGCAGTAATGCAAAGTTAGTCCACAGTCTTGGTCATAGTTCAGAATATGGCAAGACATGAAGGAAGTATCTGCCACTGTACAATACCGTGCAGATGTGAGGAGAAAATGCTTGTGGAAAAATGCGTCTGCGTTGTTGGATTTGGGACATAAAAAGCTGGAAAAAAATTAAGTGAATTTTTTGTTGATTCTTGGTAACACTTGATGGCAGTTTTATCAGACTGTAACAACTACATTCTTTCTTTCTCTCAGGCCCTCCCGTCCCTCCAGGTATGAGAGGGCCTCCTCCTCCCATGCCTCCACCTGGCTATGGTGCTGGCCCTCCTCGTCCACCTCCCTTCGGCTTCCAGAGAGGACCTCCGATGCCACCGAGGCCCCCAGGTGTCCCGCCACGGGCTCCTCTGAGAGCGCCGATGCCATCGTAATCCCCATCAGACAACCGGCTACCATTTTGCTTTTTTAAAAACACATCTTTAGACCTACGCGATTTTGTAAGCGTGAGAGTAATTTAACCACCTGTTTGTATTTTTGCTTTGTTTTTGTTTTTTTGGTCATTGTACAGATGAGCAACAAATAAAAGTTTTAGTATGAATTTTGGATGTTTTTTACTCCGTTTTTTTGCTTTTGACAGCAAAATACAGCATCAAAGTAACAGCGACTTGTGGCTCTTAGAGGGATACAGAGGCCCGTTGGGTGATGCTTTCACAATAACAAGGTTTTACTCTGCTAGGAGCCTCAGTGGGCTTGGGAATCTGATGGCAGTAGGTCTGTTTGTTGAGGTCTCTCAGGAGGAAGAGAAAAGTTGCCATTAACATGTATTCTGTTGTATTCTGTTCATTGGCTGCTGACTTTCTGTCATTGCTTCAGTCAAATGTAACTGGCACTAGGTAGGTTCCAGCTGCAGTTTCTCTCCTGTATATGGCTCAAAATGTCTCGTGTGTATTTGGCAGCTTTAAATTTACTTAACCATCTATGTTCCAACCCTCACCTATAGTGAGGTTTTTGGGCTCTCCTTCAGAGTGGCTAAGAGTTGAGCTGCTGCTCCACATTGAAATGATAGCTCCTAGTTGAAGTGCTCTGGGCATGTTCATGTGAGGAGGAGGAGGCCCTGGGGTGGACCCTGGACTCGCTGGGGAGATTATGTCCTGCCAGAAGAGCTGGGGAGAGGGCAGTCTGGGCATCTCTGCTTAAACAGCTGCCCAGTGACCTGGACCTGGATGAGTGGATGGATGGAAAGATTTGGGGGGGGGGGGGGGGGTGTTT
>JAVDPK010000261.1:204676-215970 GCA_034780415.1 Cichlasoma orientale
ATCTATCTATCTATCTATCTATCTATCTATCTATCTATCTATCTATCTATCTATCTATCTATCTATCTATCTACAGAGACAGTTTCATTAGAGCCAGGCCAGTATTAATGCTATCACCGACAGTGTTGCCGTTTCCTTCTATCAAGATGCTGCAAAATGATATGTTTATAAAGAGGTGGTGATGATGCTCAGTGTCCTGAGAAAGGGTCACACCATTCAAAATCATCCATGCAGTTAGAGCACGGTTGCAAAAAGAGCCTCAAAATAAAACATTTATGTTATTTTGCTGTTTGATTTTGGCCTTGCTGATACTGTTTGATACAGACGTGTTCAATCTCGTCAGAATTATGGGCTGTGAGTAGTCCTGTCCAGGATATTATTAGGTTAGAGTCCTACAGTTTAGCCTGGCTGACCAGGCCTGGTAGGGTTGCTTTGATCAGTGCCAGTAAATCTGTTCGTCGCGCTGACAGTGATGGATCTGCTGCCTTACGACGGGAACTTATCTCCAGAGTGAAATTTAAAATGGAGCAAATTACCAATGTGTAATCGTAGCATCCAGGACAGATGCTGGCATACATGCAAACCATGTGTCCAAAATTAGTGCATGAGGCTAAGATGGATTTTTTTTTTTTTATTTTTTTTTTACCACAGGGTCATTTTAATCTTCTGTTGATTTGCTTGTGAAGGTTGACTCTCTATAAACAGATTTACCTTTTTCCACCTAACAGCTACCATTTTTAACTCTTTCCTTGCCAGTGATGAGCAATAAGAAGGAATGCCATGGATCAAAAATAGCCCAGATCATACACAGACTGTATATGAAAGATGGACGTAGCTTTCTGGTCTGAAAAGTGAATTTTTAAACCTGCATGCTTTCTAATGACCAGTAGGGGGCGACTCCTGTTGTTACAAAAAGAAGTCTAAATTGTATTAAAGTCTGTTTACTTATACTTTCTTAAAGAGTGTATGGTCTCAATCTCTAGTTCCATTTCTTACCAAATCTTTTTCCCCATTACAGTCAAAATGGACCTTAAACCAATGTATGCTTTAGGCTAGGCCTAAATTGCCATTGGAAAGCCACAGTGGATTTTAAATCAAACAATCAAGAGTAAAGAAGCTTCTTTCACCTTGTCACAAGGTGTAACCAGTGGAGGTAGCTCTGCTTGTTTGATTTGGTACATTTTTATTCTAGATGCCCTTCCTGAAACAACCCCAAAGTTGTGTCTTCAGCTGGAATTGAACCAGTGACCTTTTGTTTGCCAAGCAAGATTTACCCAACTGTAAACCACCACAGTAGAGAGCTGCAGAGCAGACACAGACACATGTACAGTAAACTTATCCTTCAAGTCCCAATCTATCATTGCCATAATTATAATTATATTTCACTGTTTTATTTCAAAGTATTAAAATAAATGTTAACTTACAGCAGTGATGACTTATATCCCAGTATTTGATGAACTCTTGTCCGTAGCTTTGTGTGCACTGTGTACCTGACAAACATTTACAGCTCCGTGAGGTCCGTTATTACCTGTCAGACCTCGTTTTAGAAATGGGGGCAAAAGTAACGTCGCACTGATGTCTCATCATCGTCTGTCCCTGCTTTCACTGCACCATAAATTCAAAGTGACAAGTGGATTTATTGCACGGCGACCCAGGGTGCAGTGTCTCGGTGAAAAAGAAGCACATGAGCCACTCGAACCGAACCGTAAAAATGTTCTTTAAACAGCACCTCTTTTTTTCTTCTTCAAAAAGCGACGTGACAAAAACAGATATCAATTTTAAAGCTTCTTTTCCCTCAATTTCAAGGCCATGTTCACAGAGCCATGGTCACATAAAACAGCTCTTCACCGTGAGATGAGGCACTCAGGGCATTTCTGCATCGAGAAGGATAAATTAGATCCACTGCTTTCAAGGCCTGATCTTTCACCCTGCAATTAATGCTCAGGCCTGTCTGTGACTCAGCAGAGAACACATGCTGATTGAGTATGGAGAGGCGACAGGGGTAATCTGGATGGACACCATTACAGGGCGGTTAAGTAGTTTGAGTGGATAAAAGGAAATAGAAAAATGAGCAGTTTATTTTATTATTTTCTTCTTTTTTTTTAAAGGGCCTCAGAAAAATATTGACAGGTGACCTGATCCTATAGATGGAAGAGGTAGGAAGCTGAAATACCATATGTTTCATCAGTTACAGGTTGAGTTACCTATCATCTGGTGATCTTTTGATACATCATCAGCCCGTTGTGTGTGTGTGTGTGTGCGTGCATGTGTGTATTTGTGCAGGCATGTGAGGACATGCATGAGATCTTTCCCAAATCAAAAGTGGTGAACTTAACTCATTATGACAGAATTGTTGCCAGATAAATTTTAGGAAAAGTCACCAGCCAAATGCACCTCGGTGAAACCCAGCAACCAGACACCTAAACAAGCATGCAGTAACTTCCACTACATCCCCATGGATGTATTTCTATTGGATTGAGATCTGGTGACTGTTGAGGTCATTTGTGTACAGTGAACCCATCCTCGTGTTCAGGAAACCAATTTGAGATGATTTGAGCTTTGTGACATCGTGCGTTATCCTGCTGGAAGCAGCCATGTGGTCATGTGGTCATAAAGGGATGGACATAGTCAGCAACAATACTCAGGTAGACTGTGGGATTTTAATGATGCTCAGTTGATACTAAGTGGTCCAAAATGTGCCATGAAAACCATCTGGTCTTCTGCTGCTGTAGCCCATCTGCCTAAAGGTTTGAAGTGTTACTGTAACAAGTGATTATTTGAGTTACTGTTACCTTTATATCAGCTTAAAGCAGTCTGGCCATGAATTAAACACATCTTCTGTCTAAAGAAGATCAAGTGACAGATTTATTTTGTGATGGATGTCTTGAAATCTTTAATGTTACTAGACTGGACTCTGTTAAAATTTTATGTTCATGAAATTTTCAGTTGGGTGAGCCAGTCTCTCTACAGTTTGTGGTTGTTTTCTGCCTTTTTCTCGTCACTTCAGTCAGTGGCTGTGTTCTCCCCCCATGGCCTGTCCCCATTCGGGCCTCTGGACCTGTGTCATTAAAATGTGTTCGTTCAGTAATCCATTAATACTAAAAGGTCACCAAAAATACAAATAGATGCCCTTAAAGTAGCTATCGGTTTCCCTGATAATTCCCCTAGAAAAAAAAAGCATATTTCCATTAAATGCCTGACTCATTATGAAACTAACCAATATAAATGTTCATTTTTTTTGCAGAACGCCTCAACCTGTTATCAGTCAAGTGAACTGGGAGTCAGCTCTTTATATCTGTGAGGTATATCCAACAAACTGAAGCCCCAGCACGTTCAGGTAGCCTGTCAGCTAAACTTTTGAACTCTTGTGCATCTTTTGTACCTCTTTAACATGGAGGACGGCTACCAAAACCGGACTGCCTTCATAAAAGGTGCCAAAGACATTGCCAAAGAAGTCAAGCGGCAAGCTTCTAAGAAGGTGGGCCGCTCGGTTGATCGAATGAGCGATGAGTACAGCAAGCGCTCCTACAGCCGTTTTGAAGAGGACGATGATGATGACTACCCCATGCAGGGAAGCCAGGATGGAGGCTACTACCGTGGAGACAGCCAGGCAGCCAATGACGATGAGGGTGGCCACAGTGACTCCACAGAAGGTCACGATGAGGATGATGAGATCTATGAGGGAGAGTACCAGGGAATTCCCAGGGCTGATTCAGGAAAAGGTAGTCTAGCAGGGGGTCCAGGATCGGTGAGAGCCGGAGCTCAGCAGTTCAGAGATATCGGTGTGTCCGAGGCTGAGAGAAGGAAGGACCAAGAGGAGCTGGCTCAACAGTACGAGACCATTTTACAAGAATGCGGCCACGGGAAGTTCCAGTGGACCCTGTACTTTGTGCTGGGGCTCGCACTCATGGCTGATGGTGTGGAGATCTTTGTGGTCGGGTTTGTGCTCCCCAGCGCTGAGAAGGACATGTGTCTGTCTGAGCCCAACAAAAGCATGCTAGGTAAGACTCTGCTCCTTCTGTTGTACATGTCTGGGTTTGGCAGGCTTATTATTAATTTTATAAATGATGTCGATAATCGATATATTTGTCCCTTTTCAACAAACCTCCAAAGTATTGGCTGCGCATCCAAGGCCTGATACAACTCATTCCTCTGTGGCATAGTCTTTAGTTCTCATCCAAGAACTATTTAAAAACCTAAATGAGTCACACTGTTGCTCTTGGCGACACGTTCTTTCAATCCCACATACAACATACTTGAAATGTTCACCAGAGCGTGAGATGTGTATTGACTCTGTGAAGAAATGTGTTTATTTATTTTTTTTTAAATGAGAGGGCCTTCACTTTTTAAACACAAACATTTACACACATATGCACACAAGTGATGCAATAACAGGTTCCTGCCAATGGTTTCATGCTGCCAGGCTGATTTAGATGGTAACGATACAACAGAAAACACAGCAATGTGGTGGGAAAGAAGCAGGAAAATTGCAGTGTGCTCATTCAATGTCAACAATGTAGATGCCATTAAAAATGCTTTCCAGATGTTTTGTAATAAAAGGTATTCCATAGAATAATTGTAGCAATAACGAACAATTCAAAGAGACTCCCAATTCTGAAAAAGTTGGGACGCTGTGTAAAATGTAAATGAAAGCCGAATAAACCCATATGATCTCTTTTTGTACCACACAGGAAACATTTAGCACCTATTGTAAAGTTATGCATTTTAACAAAGAAGCCTGTAGCTATAAGGTGGATATATAAGCTCACTTGATTTATGACGTCAGTAAATACAACATGATATATATATATATATTTGTAAATTATGGTTACATTAGAGTAAAAAAAAAAAAAAGACAACAAAGCAGAGAAGGCGGGTCTTCTTTGTAATCAGTAACTTGGTACTCTGTGATCGGTTTCTCAGTCAGGTCATCTCTTATTCCCATCAAGATGGCAACAATTAAAATGCTAAGCTCAAGGCTTTAAGGGATCTCATCAACCAATGGGTGATGTCACAGTGGGTACATCTGCATCTTTTATAAAGACGTTTGTGGGGATTAACCCACTTTTAGAGCCAACCTCAACTTGGAATTACATTTTTTAGCACTTCCAGGTTTTCTTCATTTTTCATCATTCAGCTTGCCCCTACACATGCGTTATTTACTCCCATGAATACGTAGGCATTTAGTCTACCAAAACCTACAGTGTCTTATATATACATATACACACACATATTTATATATATATGTGACCAGTTTTTAGCCCACATCTTCATTAGGGAAAGGGCCAAATGAGTCAAAAAGCTCTGAGAGAAAAGCTAAATCATTGTTGACTTTTATATTTTAATGGAGCTTTTTAACAAGGAGAAAAACCGGAAATGTCCATATTTATTATCAAATTATCAGTCTGATTTGACAAGCCTGAAAACCCTACAATCTCACAATTGAATTTTCTTTGCTCTCTCCTCAGGTCTTATTGTATATTTTGGGATGATGGTTGGGGCTTTCCTGTGGGGGGCTCTGGCTGACCGGATAGGCCGTCGGCAGTCTCTTCTCATCTCTCTCTCTATCAACAGCATCTTCTCTTTCTTCTCCTCCTTCGTCCAGGGTTACAGCACCTTTCTGTTTTGCCGTCTCCTCTCAGGCGTTGGGTAATAAAAAAAAAAAAATTATAATAATGATAATAATTCTATTTTTTTCCCAGTCTGTGTCTCTTGAGCTGATGTGTTTTTGCTTCACTGTAACACTGGTTATGTTTGAGTCTGGTCATTAATAGACAAAGTTAAAAATACAGTGCTGTGAAAAAGTAGGACCCCCTTCCGATTTTTCTTAGTTTTTTGCACATTTGTCACACTTAAATATTTCAGATCATCAAACTAATTTTAATTTCAGACAAAGATAACCCAAATAAATATAAAAGAAAAAAAAAAAGATTCCACAATGATAATGAGACTGGGCAATAATGGCATCCATGGGAGAGTTCCAAGAAGAAAACCCCTGCTGACCAAAAAGTACACAAAGCCTCGTCCCAAAAAAACATCTTGATGATCCCAAGTTGAACTTTTTGGAAGGTTTGATTCCTGTTAAATCTGGTGTAAACCCAACACAGCATTTCAAAAAAATAACTTCATGGCAACAGTCAAACATGGTGGTGGTAGTGTGATGGTCTGGGGCTGCTTTGCTGCTTCAGGATGACTTGCTGTAATTGATGGAACCATGAATTCTGCTCTTTACCAGAAAATCCTAAAGGAGAATATCTGGCCATCAGTTTGTGCCCTGAAGCTCAAGCAGCACACTTGGATAATGCAGCAGGACAATGATGTGAAACACACCAGCAAGTCCTCCTCTGAATGGCTCAAAACAAACCAAAATGACGATTTTGGAGTGGCCTAGTCAAAGTCTGGGCTTGAATCAGATTGAGATGCTTTGGCATGACCTTAAACAGCCTGTTCATGCTGGAAAACCCTCCAGTGTGGCTGAATTAAAACAATTCAAAGAAGAGTGAGCCCAAATTCCTCCACAGTGATGTGAAAGACTCATTCGCAGTTATCGCAAATTCTTGATTGTATTTCTTGCTGCCAAGGGCGACACAACCAGTTATTAATTTTAGGAGGCAATTAGTTTTTCACACAGGGCTGAGTAGGGTTGGATAGCTTTTCCCCTTAATATATGAAATCATTGTTTAAAAACTGCATTTTGTATTGACTCGGGTTATCTTTGTCTAATAGTAAATTTTGTTTGATGATCTAAAACATGTAAGTGTGACAAATATGCCAAAAACTATCAGGAAGGGGGCAAATACTTTTACACTTTGCTGTATGTCATAACTTCAGTATTATTCCCTTCTGAAAGTTTTAATATTTAGTCTGGCTGCACAATTTTAAATTCAACAGTAAAAGGATTTGAATGATTTGTGTGTAGCAAAGTGCTCAAACAGAGTTTCTCAAGTTTAGTGAACTGGCAAATTGAAAGGCTGACATCATTTCCATTTGGGCTCAAATCAGTCACTTTCCGGCTGAGCTCCTATGAGTTTGTTTTGCGCCACAGTGACGATGATCACACGAGCACAAAGAAACATAATATGTCGGTTTTGTTAAAGCTTTGGTGACTAAATGAAACAACAATTGCAGTATATTCAAGGCTGGAGAGAGACTCAAGACTTGGAAAGTTTTGCAAACAGTTGCTTTAGTCTGCTTTACCCTCGATATGTAACAGTAGAGAGCGCCTACATATACATGCATATATATTCAAAATAGTGTCAATATTCATAACGCACAAACAGTTCACCTCTAGGCTCAGTTGTTTTCTGAATTTTGCAGGATCGGTGGCTCGATTCCCATCGTGTTCTCCTACTACTCTGAATTTCTGTCCCAAGAGAAGCGTGGTGAGCACCTCAGCTGGCTCTGCATGTTCTGGATGATTGGAGGAATATATGCATCTGCCATGGCCTGGGCCATAATCCCACATTATGGTGAGTGCAGTGATCAGAATACAGAAAGTAGAAAGTTATGAATCCTTGCTTTCTCTGTCCACGCTGACGGATCATATTTAACAATATTTGTTATTACTGTGCTAAATAAACTGGATTTAGCAATGTTACAGCAAAAAAGGGGGCCTGCCAGATACAAGTAAAGCTCACTGAATTTCATATTATAATCGCTTTAGTTTCACATTATTAACATGCAGATAAATATTAACAATCCCATAAAATGTTGATATTTTTGGAGCAGTCAGCTGAAATGGCTGGGGGTAAAATGTAAGCTGAAGCTTGTTTGCTAGAAAGTGATCTGCCCAGAAACCATGCACCGAGGGTGACCTCTGACTTCCTTGGAGAACATGTTTCATATTGATTTTTTTTTTCATGTTTTTTTCACTGCAGTGAAGGTTAACTATTCGGAAATGTGTGCTCATTTCTTTGTGTTGGCTTGCTTTTTCCTTTCAGGATGGAGTTTCCAGATGGGCTCGGCGTATCAGTTCCATAGCTGGCGCGTGTTTGTGCTAGTGTGCGCTTTTCCATCGGTTGCAGCCATCATTGCCCTTAACGCCATGCCAGAGAGCCCACGCTTCTACTTAGAGGTTAGCAGATGTGCTCGTTTAAGCAGTCGGTCTCTGTCTTACGGTAATGGCTGGTGATATTTTTCTCATTATTAATGCCGTGCGATTTTCAACAGAATGGCAAGCATGATGAAGGCTGGATGGTTCTGAAGCAAGTTCACGACACAAACATGCGAGCAAAGGGATACCCGGAGAGGGTGTTTTCTGTAAGTATCATTGAGAAAATGGCAATCGAAATCTTTTAGATAGCTCTCAGTAGGGAGATGGGAGGGAGAGGGAGACTGAGGGAGAACAGTCTAGATCTCTGGGCTAGATACTAATTGGCTACCGGGGGTGTACCCCAAGTTTACAGTAAGCTGCATAGAAATAAAAGCCACAGTCACCTTGGATCACAGCTGATGACTTTTACAAAAGAAATTGACTTTTATTTGATGCAATGAAAACCACAGATTGTATATAAAGAATTAGTGTAACCACTATGACATCACCCACAGGTTTGCGGCCCCAAGTTTGACCGGTGCACTGTTGGCTTTTAAAAGCCAGAAGATATATTTACATTGAGGTTTCTCACGTGATGTCATGTGCACATTTCTCGAGAATTGCCCGCCATATTCGATATGATACAACCACTAGTTTGTAGGGAAATCTGTATTCCCCGACTGGATGGGAGCTGTCCCTGGAGGTTGCTGGCTCTCACCGGGTGAACAAGTATGATTTTCCACACTATGTATTTTAGTGAAACAAATCAGGAGAACTCCTGCTTCATGTAAAAACACAACTTTCCCCGTCACAGAGATCTTTATCAGGCTTAAGATTAACAATAAATGTTGAACAAACACAAATAGTCTTAATAGTTTCTGATTAACACTGTGCTCATTATGTCCTTTACCTCTGACTGAATTATTGGTGGGGACTTTCAGAGAAACTTTTCAGAAAGCCTCTTGTAGTAGTTCAGTTTTTTTTAGCCAGTCTTCTCTAAAATGACTTTTGTAACTTTGGTTCAAGGTCACCACAATCAAAACTGTGAAGCAGATGGATGAGCTGGTGGATATTGGCACAGACACTCCTGCCTGGCAGCGCTACAGACTGAAGATTATGAGCCTCTCCCAACAGGTGAGTGAAGTTAGTTAGTTAAATGCAGTTTGCATACATTTTATTTAACCTGCAAATGCTTCTCTTCTGGATTGGTTGGGTTTGTTTGAATAACCAGGAGATTTGGTACTTTGGAGGCACTTGTGAACAAAAGCGGCGACTGAGGGCCAAGTTTTAAAAGCGTGAAATCGATCGCACTAGCCGAGATCGCAGGTTCCTCAAAATTACAGTTATTTTACAAGAGTGTTGAAGCTGAGGCGCGTTACAGCTCAGAGCTGGCTTTAAAAAGCCTCAGTGGATACAAGCAATGCACATGCAAGCACAGGTCGAAGTAAATCCAAGTGCAGCTAAAATATTTGTCTTTAAACATGTCTTTTTCCTTTGGATCGTCTTTGATTTTCTTTGGTTTTTTTGAGTATATTAAAGGCGTAATAAGCTCCTTGCTGCAGCATTTGTTGATGTATCCACATGCAGACTTTCTCTGTCCCTTTTCTGCCCCCTGAATTTAAATTCGGTGACAAAAACACTCGTTTAGCTCACAAACACGGTGCATATTTTTCTAGTCATTATCTTTTGTGTGTGTGTGTGGTTATATTTGGCTTTGATGTGTTTAAACTTCTGTTGCACTTTGTTGCAGCACCGCTGCTCTGGGCAACAAACTGCGTGCCTGATTTGAATTTGCACGCAGCCTACGTTCTCCTACACACACACACACGCCTACACACTCATTCTCTGCCTGAATCAGCTTCTTGTTTACCACCTGCTTAATGCCCACTAAAAAACTTGAAACAATAAGAGAGTTGAAGCACTGTATTGAGACTAAAGCTCTTGTTTCATGTGGAAGCACTGCGGTGCTCCGAGACGCTTGATGTGTTTCTTTGTTTTCACTTGCTGCAGATTCGGAATAACATCCTTGCCTGCTTCCGACCAGAATATAAACGGACAACCTTCATGCTCATGGCTGTTTGGTTTTCTATGTCTTTCAGGTAAACTAAAAATTCCTGTCTCTTTCTTTGCCGCCTCCTGTTTTCATGCTCCGTTATTTCATCTCTCTCAACTCCCGCAACTTTCCAGCTATTACGGCCTGACCGTGTGGTTCCCGGACATGATCAAATACATCCAGAAGCAGGAGTATGAATCGCGCACGAAGACCTTCACTAAGGAACGAGTGGAGCACGTCACGTTTAACTTCACCCTGGAAAATCAAGTGCATCGCCAAGGATACTACTTCAATGACAAGTAAATTTTGTTTCGGGGCAAAGTTAATTACTGATTTTGGTACCAGTGTAGAGAAGTTTTTTTTTTTTAAATATGCAAAAAAAACAAAACAACTGAAAAATGTTTCTGATCACAGGTTCCTTAACCTGAAGATGAAGTCCATGGTTTTTGAAGACTCTGTGTTTGAAGAGTGCTACTTTGAGGACATCACCTCCACGCACACCTTCTTTAGAAACTGCACCTTCGTTGCAAGCTTGTTTTATAACACAGGTAAATATGATTTGTCATTTTATTGTGCTGTATCTTCAGTCCTGGTGTGCAGGAACTTTAATGAACGTGATGAACCTGCTTTCCACGCCTGCTGCAGGTTTGCTGTTAAATGTCTGCGTACCACATAAACATCGTGCACTATATGGACAAACGTATCGGGCCACTCCTCTTAATCTTTGAATTCAGGTGTTTTTAGTCTCATTGCCACAGGTGTGCAAAATCAAGCACCCAGCCATGCAGTCTGTCTTTCATCTGAGAAAGAAAGGGCCGCTCTGAAGAGGTGGCGAGCGGTATTATTGCAAAGTGGAAGCATTTAGGGGCCATAGCACCTCAGCCATGAAGTGGGAGAGCATGTAAAGTTACAGTGGGGGGGTTGATGAGCGCTAAAGCGCATAATGCATAAAAGTCTCCAATGCTCTGCTGACTCAATAACTGCAGAGCTCCAAACCTGCTCTGGCATTAACATTAGCACAAAAACCGTATGCTGGGAGCTTCAAGTCTTGGCCATTCATGACCAAACTGCCCCGGTAGGTGTAATCATATTACTTTTGTCCATATAGTATATCTGCAGAAATATTCTTACAAACATCCATCCATCCATCCATTTTCTTCCGCTTTATCCGGGGCCGGGTCGCGGGGGCAGCAGCCTAAGCAGAGAAGC
>JAVDPK010000261.1:216070-231323 GCA_034780415.1 Cichlasoma orientale
AATTTGCCATGGGAGACCCTACCAGGGGGACAAGCCCCCAGACAACATAGCTCCTGGGATCACTGAGACACACAAACTCCTCCACCACGATAAGGTGGCGATTCACGGAGGAGATTCTTACAAACAAATAAATAAATTATGTGGCGACATATCAGGATGGTTACATATTTATCCGACTTCATTTATTAAATGTCTTTGGGACTTTACCAGCTATCCTAACCACCCTTGGTTTGCAGAGCTTTTAAAGACTTTCAAGGTTTGATTAATAACAGCAACTACTGAAAGAGCAACTCCCTTCCCGTGTGTGTTTGTGTGTAAATGAATTTGACGTAAAACAGGGAAAAACAAGAAATCCTCACATGTGAGATTACCTGACGCGGTGTAGCATCTCTCGACAGGCTACAAATACAATCATTTTGTTGATCATTTTCTGGAAAATTGTGCCAAAAAATAATTTTGTTCATTGTTTTTCAGATTATTCGAGAAATGCTTTCATTTCACCGTCAAGTTAAAACAAAGGAGAGATAAGACACACCGTGTGAGTGGCAGGATTGGCTGTCTAACAGTACCTTGTCAATAAGAATAAAACAGATGTAAGAATGTGCTGAATGGCTGATCAGAACCAGAAATTACCCCTTTTGCGGAGACCAGATCATTTAAAAAGTAACCGAGCCGCGTGCGGTTTGGATTTCCGCTTGCGCTTTAAATCAACATGTCACATTCAGACCTGGGAAACACATCTGAGAAGCTAAAAAGAAACAGTTTCTCTGCAAACATACTGCAGCTATCTTTCACAAGCTGTGGCAGATTTATCTTGGTTTAGTTTTTCTGCTGCTTTTACAGCAGCTGTAGCTTCTCCCGGCCGAAGCCAGCAGTGCATTCTTTTATGTTTGTGTCATTTGTGCATCTAAAATGTTATGACTGTTCAGCACTTTTATGGCTGACTCCATTTAATAAAACTGTTATTGGTATGGAAGCAATTTCAGCGGTGTCATGAGAAAATGAAATGTCGTCTTCTGCGCCCCTACAGAAGTGTAGAAACCCGTCTCCTGACCTTTTCTGTCATTTTTCTGATGATCGGAGATGCTTTCTTTAATGCTGTTTTTGTGTTTAGTCCCTGCCTAAAGTTTTTTTTTTTTTTTAATTAAAAACAGATGCTGGTGTGGGATTGGTTGTGTGGTGGCTGCTGTAATGCCCTGGCTTCTTTTGCTAAGGGATTATTTAATCCCCTCCTTCCCTGTTTGAGGAAACCAAATCTTTTATGTGAAGACGTAGGTTTGGTTTGAGGTACAATGAAGTCAGACATTCTTCAAGATGCAGCATAAATCTTTTATGTTTTCAATTCTCTAACTAAAAAACTTAATGTTGTACCCTTACTAAGTTTTTCTTCTTTTACCCGGAGGAGAAACATGCACAGGAGATGAAAGGCTCCTCTTTACCCGGTGGAAATTGCAGCCTTGCATTTCTGTCAATCACTTCCTCCCAAATTTATGAAATTATTTAATCATTCTGACATTTTTTTTTCCTTTTGCGGCTGCAGATTTGTTCAAATACAGATTCGTCAACTGTAAACTGGTCAACAGCACGTTCCTCCACAACAAGGAGGGCTGCATACTCGACTTCAGCGACGACTTCAACAATGCCTACATGATCTACTTTGTCAACTTTCTCGGCACACTGGCGGTGTTGCCTGGCAACATTGTGTCAGCTCTATTAATGGACAAAATTGGGAGGTTAAGGATGCTGGGTAGGTTAATCTAATCGGAGCAGGGAATTCAGTTATGAATGCAGAGATGATTTAATTTGATGTAATTCTGGGGCCTCTTTTCAAACAGCCGGATCCAGTGTCATATCGTGTGTCAGCTGCTTCTTCCTGATGTTTGGAAACACTGAGTCGGGGATGATTGCCCTCTTATGTCTGTTTGGTGGCATCAGCATCGCCTCGTGGAACGCCCTGGATGTGATAACGGTGGAGCTCTACCCCTCGGATAAAAGGTAACATGAAAGCAGCCGCTGAGGTTTTTGTTTTCTGATAAAGAGACTAAAGCTGGGTCTCCATGTCGACAGCCCGCAGATTCGGGTCACGTGAGGCAACAGCGGGGAAAATTGTGCACGAGGGCCCATTTGTGTCAGAATTATGTTAATATACACGCTGTGGATAATGATCGCTCATCTGACAAAACATTTGTCTGTGCCATCCTGCTGTGTTTTCTCTCATTTTGTGCTGTTAGGAATGTCGTCCTAAGCTGAAGGCGTTTGTAGAATTCGCAACCGGAACCTGAATGTGAATTTTTATGTCTTCATTTTTATTTGTAGTTTCATTTTATCTGATTTTTCTGGAGACAGAAAGATCTTCATGCAGGTGGACCCGTTTCTATATGCCATTAAACATTTATTCAAGGTATTTGATAGTATGTTTTCTTTAAACATCCATCTGTCCTTTTTCTGCCACTTACCTGGGTTTGGATTGTGGGAGCAGCAGTCTAAGCAGAACTGCCCAGACCTCCATCTCCCTGGCATCCTCCCCCAGCTCTTGCGTGGGGACACTGAGGCATTTCAAAGCCAGCTGATAGACATGTCCTTGGTTGGCCTCGGGGCCTCCTTCCTATGCCCAAAACACCTCACCTCGGAGGCACCCAGCAGTCGTCCTGGTCAGATGCCCAAAACCACCTCAGTTGGCTGCTTTTGATGTGAAGGAGCAGCAGCTCTACTCCGAGCTCCTAACCTTATATCTAAGGGAGCGCCTTTTTGAAGAAGCTCATTTTGGCTGCTTGTAGCCACTATCTCGTTCTTTCGGTCACTACTCACAGCTTGTGGCCATAGGTGAGGGTAGTTACATGGATAAACCGGTAAAATGACAGGTTCACTTTCATGCTCAGTTCTGTCTTCACAATAACAGACGACCACTGCCGAAGCTGCACCAATCCATCTGTCAAGCTCCTGCTCCACTCTCCTCTCACATGTGAGCACGACTCCGAGATACTTAGACTCCAATTTGTGCAGCAGCTCCTCCCTGACCCAGAATGGTAATTCCACCCTTTTTCAGCTGAGGACCATGCCCTCAGACTTGGATGTGCCAATTCTCATTCCTGCTGCTTCACATTTGGCTGCAAACTACCCCATTGTGAGCTGGAGGTCACCGCCTGATGAAGCCAGAAGAACCACATCATCCAAAAAGAAGTAGCGAGGTGATTTTGACACCACAAAACTGGAAACCCTCTTCCACTGGGCTGCACCTAGAAATTTTGTCCATCAAAGTGATTAACAGTACAATACACTTAATGCTGGCCAGGCCCACCTGGAGTCAGTTTCACACTGATTACCTCTACAGTACCCTTTAACGTTGCCTTAATCCAGCAAAAACGAAGGCGTGAGTGATCAATACCGTTACAAACCCTCCTCACTGGATAAGTTGGTGAAACTCTACACTCTTTCTCCCTTTCTTTTTGTCTACAGGACCACAGCATTCGGCTTCCTGAACGCCCTCTGTAAACTGGCAGCCGTGCTGGGGATCAGCATCTTCCAGTCATTTGTGGGCATCACCAAGGCCGTACCCATCCTATTTGCCGCTGGCGCCCTCGCTGCCGGCAGTTTCCTTGCTACAAAGTTGCCTGAAACAAGAGGTCAAGTGTTGCAGTAAAGCAGACGACCAGCAGAGGGCAGCAGAGTCCAGCTGGAGTTTGTGTTTAACTCGAGCCCGAACATCCCTGAGAGCTTCAGCGCTGCTGTCACAAACCAACAAAACAGACTGCCATCCCCATTGTAAGCCCAGAATCCTTTGAAATGTGGATTGCATCATTCAAAGTCTATACAGACACGCAGTGATTAAAAGAGGAGAGCACACAGTAGGTAGAAAAAGATGATGATACATTTGTAATAACTTAATTTCCACTGCTTTGTCAGGTATTTAAAAAAAAAAAAGATCTCTTATGGAAGGGTCCCTCTTAAAGGCAGGATAAGACACCCACAGATGTACAGTGACACAGAAGGATCAAATGAAGAGAGGAAACTGAAAAAAGCCATTTCTGAAGGAACGAGAATGATTTAGTCGGTGTATGTGGTGAGTTTTCAGATGTGATTGTGCCGTTTTCTTTCTCGTCTGTCCTCGACCTCAGTGACTGCTTACAGTGCCGCTGTTTAATGTGCTGTGACGTTACTGGAACAGTTCAGTTTACATTTGCATCCAGACTGTTGCTCATAGACTTGTTTTCAAAAATCCTCAAAATGAATTTCAGGGTGAACTTATTTTCTCTAAAAAGGAAAAAAAAAGAAAAAAAATGGCCATGACCCTTGATCACTGCCTGACCCGCTGAGCGCTGTTATTCTCTACCAAATACTGTTAAAACATTCCAGTGAGGCTGCATTTATTCAGACACAAAGAGTTCAAGTGCTTTTGTCCCTGAATGATTCCAGTCCTCTGCTTAGAGCCTCAAAACAGGTGAAGATGCATTTCACAGGATTCTCTGTTGTAAATGGGAATAGTTTGATCCAGTCCCTCAGTGTTTGGTGTTAAACCGATGTTTTCCCTCCGTGTCGTGTGGCAGTTTGACGATGTTCTCGAGGAACGTCTGTGGGACGGATTTTGGTCAAGTGCTAAACGCGAGGGCAGATACTCGCAGTGTCTGCCTAAATTAGTGGTGTGGCTGTGCGTGCGTGTGTTTGTTTGTTTGTCGTGTGATTTATTCATTTAAATTCCAGCGTTTCATGCAAATGAAAGCACAGACCATATTTCTTCACTCTGAGAATTTTAATGCCTAGTTAAAGCATGCGAGTCTGGTACAAGGTGTAATGTTTGAGGATTGTTCGGATAACTAATGAACATCACAATGTGTGTGTGGTACTTTCGGCTGCTCCCTTATTTCCCACAGCAGATGGATCCGCATGTTTGATTTGGCACACTAGCTTGTGACCCCCTGAGGTCGGGTTTGTGTCTCCTCCTGGTCTCATGTAATTTAAATGCATTAACCACCGCTCCACAGAGCTACCAAGGAATGAATTATATCCCCATTTTTTTCATTATCCCGTTCACCCCCTTTTAAGGAAAACCCAGATATGAACCAAAACCCCAGATTTGAAGAACTTACACCCCTGGTATGCTTGTGGTACATACAATGTAATGCACCTCCATCCTATATGAAAAGCAGTCATGCACCACTTGCAGCCTGCAAGTGGAGCATGACTACTTTTCATATGGTGCACCACATTCACCATATTCATAAGCACAAATCAAACGGGAGAACAAGAAGCTGCAGAAACAGTGACTGATTAGGCAGAGCGACAAAAAAGGAAAAGAGAATTTTATTTTAAGGGCTCCTGTTCAGACATTCCCACACTCAATCCATTCCTGCCGGCAAAGATTGAAATTATGTGACTCGTTTTGTTTCAGCGGTTTTTATGGGCTCTTAGTTTAAGAGTAAAAACCTGCTGTGATTTTGATCTGAAATGATCAGAATCACTCTTGAAGGAAAGCTGATTGCGTACACTTTCATTCTTTAAAAATGTCGCAGTATTTTAGTATCATTTCTCCAAAATGTACAATATGTGTGCCGACAATCAGTGAGAGAGTGTGACATTTTGACCGAAAAACGTCCTCTGGGTTGTGTGTGTGTGTGTGTGTGTGTGCGTGCGTGTGTTAGTGCGGTTATCAGCCCCTTCTATAGTAAACTTCTGGTACCTTAGCTTGGCATAAAGCCTGTACATGGAGGTGGACTGCTAGTCTGGCTCTGCTGTTTCCCATGTTAAGTTAAGCTAAGCTAAGCTAACCGCCTGCTACCTGTAGCTTCATATTCAGCCTATACAGACACGAGAGTATCATCTTCTCACTAAAGAATGCAAATGAGAGTATCTCCAAAATTAATTTTGTTAAAATCGCTCTTCAAATCTACATGCTGAGGATCAGATCTGAGGGGTGTACTACGAAGCAGGATTATGTCGAGGTTAAAGTCAAAGTTTTCGGTCTCCCTTTGTCTGTGTATCTTTACCTGGTTGTATCACCGTGGTAACTTACGCTGAAGTGCTTCATTTTCACCGATTCCTGGTGGAGGAATATTTTTTATATGTGCAAGTTTAAGGTTTGCAGCCATCACATTAGAAATAAACTGCAGCACTGACAGCGTACTCAGCTTTAAAATAATGAACTAAATCCCAAGATTAACCAGTTTTTTTCCCCCCAGCATTAATCTCTTCTCTTATTTGCAACAGTGTTGCATTTTACTGTCATATTTTTTATGTTCTTTATAGATTTTTTCAAAATCACCATTTTATCATCATCATCATCTGATGTGGAATGAGAGTCACGTGATGTGTGAAACACCCCTTTTTATATGAGCGCAGAAAGCACGGCTTCACAAAGTCGATAGCCACCGTCATGATACCCGTTATCTTCAACTGGAGGGGGGGGGGGGGGGGTTTGGTTTTGTTGAGCCAGCTAACACAAAGAAAATCTGGCTGTGTTGAATAACTTTTGTAGTACACCCCTCTGTTCTTTGCTGTTTGTGTACAAAGTTGTGCGTATTTAATGAACAGATTTGTCCTGTCTTGTTCCTGTTGGAAAGATTGTTTAGATCTGCATGTGTGGATGTATGTGTGTATGCTTGTGTGTGTGTATGTGTGTGCTGACTAAATCGTCTGTCACATATTTTTCTACTTTCTTCTGTTGCGATGTTTTCATCCCTGTGATGATTACAGCTCAGTTGGGGACCACGGAGTATATTTACACTATGAAAAGGAGAAAAAAAAAAACAAGACCTAATGCAATATATGCAGTGTAGAATTCAGTGTGCCGTTCTTCATAACAGACTTGGGTGCTCTTTTGCTGACACAGCCTTTGAAACAAGTCCCATGAAAGGCAGCCAGAAATAACACACGGTCTGCTCCTCGGTTTAGAAACGCGCAAAAAACAACAAAAAAACAAACAAACAAAAAAAAAGGGATCGCATCTTAAATTCATAAAGACGGCTTCGCCCCTTAAACCTTCTGTATTCAAACGATTGTGACGCATGTTCGTTATCGTATTGTCTGACTTCTTGGACGTCCTGTATGCCAGCTGTTTTTGTCTAAAGCAAGAACTAGTGTTTTCATTGTTGTATGATGACATAGATTTGTTGCTTGCAGTGATTGTTCTTAATCAAAGTGGGGTTAAAATTGGTGAAACTCGAGTACGTGCTCCGAAAGTGAGTTACTGGTGACTGTGCTCCTTGTTTACCTTGGACCCAGGTAACCTATTTTTTTTTCTCTCTATATATGTGAATATACATGCCTGAATTTCTGAGGAGATTGCTTGAGATCTTGAAGATAACTGTTGGCCAGAAAGGGCAGCACACTTTTAATGAAGTGACATAAACTTGTTTGTTTATGTGAGTCTGTATTAAAGGGGGAGGTTTAAGTAATGAACTGGAGGAAACAGGAAGTCAAAGTCAAAAGGACCACGGGTTTAAACTCATCAAAAGAGCGCCCTCTGTCAAATTGAAGCTCCTGTCCAAGCTGTAAAAGTTAACGGATTAATGTTACTATGTGTAGAATTTCATTCTATATGCATATAAATATAAATATATATAAATATATATATATACATACATGTATAAACTATAAAAAGTTACTGGTTTGAGTTTTATCTATAAGGAAGGCAGTGATATTGAGTGCGGTCAAAATAAAGCAAACACCAGCCTGAAGACTTCCCCTTAACGACGGCAGTCTGTTAAAGGTGTGGGAGAAACACCTCCTGCATCGACAAAGAGCTGCAAGAATCCATCGCTGTAGTTTGGACCAATGGCGTTTCCGTTTGTTTTCTTTAGTTTGACTCTGAGCTGTTTATTATCTCATAAAAGTTCTACTCTAAATGTGAGTTCAATTCAAGATTCAGTGTACCGTGTGTAGAACCTGTAGATGTTTGTATGTGCAAGTATGCAACTTGTGAAACAAAAGATTAAGGAAAACTGTTCCAAAAAAAGTTCGATATGACACAAATCTATTGTGCGTTGTCTTTGTGTTTTGTAAATGAAGACTGAACATCTTGGTAAATTCAGTATTTATTACTTCTGGATATTGAGAATATTTTAGTGATGCTGAAAAGGTGCTGTATTTATTTTATGTGAGAGTTGTTCATTATGCTGGGATTCGCACTTTTGTGCCGTTTATCCAGTTCTTTGAAGAAAATCATAATGGAAATAAAACTTGAAGAAAGAAAACCAGTGTCGTGAACTCGTGAATAAACTTCTATTTATTAAAAAAAAATTTCTTTATACTTTCAGAGTACAACACTGTGCAAAAGTCTTGAGTCTTCATTTTATTTTGCTAGGAAAATGGGAAATAGGTGCAGCAATCTATGGAAACATATATGGAAATACAGTATATATATATATATATATATATATATATATATGATGGTACTTTTTTGCGTTCATAATTCCAGCTATTTTGACAAGATCCCCAACACCACTGACTGAAATGCAGCCCCAAACTATGACAGAGCTTTCACAGTGTTTTACAGATGGCTGCAGACTCCTTCTCCTGACCTCCTCCGTGCACACTGATGATTTGAACCAAAATTTTCAAATTTGGATTCATTACTCCATCAGACCTGTTGCCATTGATTTTCAGTCCAGTTCTTGTGTAATTCGGCATACCTCAGCCTTTCCTCCCTGTTTCCCTTCCTAAAGAATGGCTTTTTGACAGCCACCACCATGCATCTCTCAGGTTCTGTCAGGTCTTTGCTGGATTTTTTTCCCATCAGATACATGTGTCTGCTGGAGATAACTTTTCAGGCCTGTTTTTCAACAAATTTTTTGGTGCTCTTTGGGCATCACCTTGTTGGTGCCAAAATACAATTTTATGCCTTTCAAACTGCATTGTCATGGCAAATTCAACTAACGAAATGGAAACAAATGATATATTCGTGTGACAGGCTGCTAATAACAAAGTGCCCAAAGATACAATTTAAAATTGGTTCTTTGCTATGTTGTCTGTTGTGCATAGACACAAACTGGTTCATCCATTGAGCTAGGATCCTTTTTATGCTTGAATGATTCATAGGTCAGTGTTAAGCGTCTTAAACAAAACGTTACTCTGAAAATGTTCAGGTACCAAGGCTGGAGTGAAAAAGCAGCCAATGTCCAAAGAAAAACTTTGAAAGAACTTTATCGGTCTGTCATGAAGCTGAGCGTGAAAGCGAAGCTGTCGATTTACCGGTCATTCTACATCGCTACCCTCACCTATGGTCATGAGCTTTGGGTAGTGACCGAAATAATGAGATCGCGAGTACAAGTGGCAGAAATGAGCTTCCTCCAAAGGGTGGCTGTCCTCCCCCTTAAAGATAGGGTGAGGAGTGCAGCCATTCAGGAGGGGCTCAAAGTAGAGCCGCCGCTCCTCCACATCGAAGGAGCCAGTTGAGGTGGTTTGGGTGTCTGACTAGGATGCCTCCTGGGCACCTCTTGGGAGAGGTGTTACGGGCATGTCCTCTCAGGAGGAGGCCCCAGGGCAGACCCAGGACACGCTGGAGAGATTATATCTCTCCAGCTGGTGGAGGTGGCTGGGGAGCGGGAGGTCTGAGCTTCTCTGCTTAGGCTGCTGCCCCCGCGACCCGGGCCTGGATAAGTGGAAGAAAATGGATGATTGATCAGCTATAAATCAAACTATGTGTATAGCACCTTTGACACAGTAAGTGCAGTTCAAAGTGTTTTGCAGATGACTTGAAGGTTAAAACAAATTATGCAATAATGAGCTATTTTAAATGAAATTAAAAACAAAGAAATTTATATAAAATAGCCTACAATTATAAGAGTAAATCAAATAAAATTGAGAACAATTAGAACAGACTAAATTATAAAGTAAAAATATAGAAAAATACAAATTATAATACAATAAAAAGAAAGCTACATCATAAAATAGAAGAAAGTGTGTGATAGTGAAAAGACTTCAGTGTAGAAAAATAAAATACCAAATTAAAATCCAAAAATAAATATTGAATAGTTTTAAATAGTTAAAACTGTAAATAAGATATCAAAGTGGCATTAATTGTACATATGCAGTCAGAGGTGTGGCTGAAGTGACAGGTTTTAACTTCTGTTCAGATTTCAAAGCTTCCGGCAGCTCTCAGGTGGCAGACTGTTCCAGCAGACTGGGATGTAAAAGCTGAAAGCAACCTTTCCAAACCTTTTAAATGATGGTCCAATGCAGTGGTGTTATGAGATATCATTAGGCAGACAAATACCATGAACCCAGTGGAGAGCAGAAAAATCCAACAAGAGAAACAACAGCTGTGTGAAGACACTTGAATTAAACAGCATTATCCTCATAATACCAGATACCTAGAGGCAAAAGCTGTGTAATGAGTAGTTTCATTTTCCAGTGTGAGGCAGTGTGCTCGATAAATATAAGTGAAGAAAAAGGTTGGCTTGGGCTCATGACTCATTTGCGCCCCAGGGTCTGTAACTATAGGATCTGGGTATGGTTGATGTCACTGCTGCAGGTGTGTATTCTGCATCCTTTGCTTTTAGCTCAAACAGGACGAGTCCCATCCACACAGGTTCTTTGTTGTACTTTTTTTGGACTCAGTGTAACCACAATCACTCTTGGGGAGCCACTGAACTTCCTGCTAATCCTGTTGTACAGAAACTGGCTGCAATTCAGTGAAGGGTGCAGCAGGTGCTGCTCGTGAGAGTCGATAAAGGTGAGTGACGATCTAAAGAGCCCGTTTAAACTTCTGCTGATGTAGGCCAAGGGTAGGAAGAAAGATTTCCAGGGTATGAACTTGCTTTGTGATACAATCCCTGCATTGGGATTTAAATAGTAAAATCATAAAATTTCTAGCTTGTTAAAAATTTAATTGATCCAGTTTATTTAAACACATAAAAATATACACCCCCCCCCCCCCAAAAAAAAGCACCCTCAAAATCACACAAAAGGAAAACAAGCATTGTGAGCGATGCCACACTGGTTGTTCCTGTTCCGGGCCATCTTGATGTAGCCTTTTTCTCCGAACTTCACACCCCAGCTACAAATGAAGCAGTTACACTCATGAGACTCAAAATTAAGGAAATACAGTGACACCCCCCCCCCCCCATTGTCCAAAAGATTCAACCTGTTTTTGACGAGCCAGTAGTCCTGTCCGTTCTCACTGCCGTAACCCACCACCAACGCACCATGGTTCACTTTCTCAGTGCATGTGTTGTCCACGTACACACCTGTTGGTCATGTGAAGCAGGTGCACAAGACAAATATAAAAACCCCAACTAATAATAAATCTGTGCATCATTTGGGTGGGGGGGGGGAGGGGGAAGTAACCAACCATGACGGTAGAAGTGAAACTGTACACTGGAAGCGTCAACTGCAACAGAGATGGGGCCCACAAGAGCCACTGCCTCCTTCAGTGCAAATTCATCCCCTCTTGGTAAGCAGTAATACCCTGAGCAGTTAGCAGCCCGGTACAGTGGGTTGTACTTGCACTGATTATGCTGAAAAGGGATATTCAGTTGAGTTATTAGATGCTTAGACTGATTAAACTTGTATGTTTCTCATGTCAATCTGCAGACAGAAGTTTGACTCACCTTTCCGATATAAGGGTAAGCATCTTCAGAGTCAATGCCTTTGTTGTCAATAACATACTTGAAAGCCCTTGCTATTAAGCCACCATTGCACCCACGGTTGCCATATTCTGTGGTGCAATCGATCAAGTTTTGAATGCTGAGAGATCTCAAGATGCCTGTTGACTTTTTAAGTTGCCCTTCCAGAGCTCCAGCTGCACTGAAGGCCCAACAAGCACCACAGGAACCCTGAGAGAAAAGTTGCTTGTGACACAGTTCAAAAATACAGATGCTTCCTGTCAAGTGTGTGGATATTCAAGAGGACCAGCTAGAGCCTCACCTGCATTTTGACTGGAGTTACAAGGCCTTTATCCCTCCAGTCCACTGAATCTGGCAGAGAAGTATTAACTCTTATGGAGCTTGCAGTAACTGTGTCCAGGTCAGATGGTACTCTAGTGCCCATGAGTGTGACTGTGATCTCATCAGGCGTCTGCAAACAAGAAATAGCACATCATTTTATTATAAGAGCAATAAATGGAGGTCAATAATGTGGAGCGTGACTAAACTTCATAACGTGTACACATATACACATTAGCCAGTTAATGTCAATGATGACTCCATACAGTAGTTTGAGGAGAATGCTCACCATGTCTCCCAAATGGTTCATTGCCAGTTCATAGGTGTGCAAGTTCAGAGAAGCTTCCAGGTTGTGGAAATTAATAATTTTCAAGTTCTTTTCCCAAATCTGTCTCCGTCCCAACTCCTCAATCTGGAACATTAAAGTTAGTCACATCTTTGGGTAATTTTGTCGCATACAGGTTGTGGAACCTGTTCTAGATTAAGGCCATTATGCTTAAACCAAACCCAGCTGCAGAGCCACATAGACTAGCAAATTCAACACCTTTTTTTTTTTTACCTGATAAGAATATACTTTCTTATGCACTTTCTTCCACAGCTCCCAGTGTCGGTCCGTTTGTGAACTGATATCGGCCGCTGCGAATCCACACAAGATGGTAAAAAGCAGGCTCCAAAACATTTTCAGGACCTGGGAAAAGAAGAAACCTTCCAAACAGAGAATGGAAAAACAAATGTTTTCAAACAGACTGCAGCATGGCCCCTGCTGTTAAATGGACAGCTGCAGCAGCAGCAGAGTTTACAGGTGATATCAATTTACATTTAGAAGCAGCTGAAGGATATTACCGCTGAGAAAAGCTGTATTGTGAGCAGTCCACATGTTTGCAAATGAAAAAAATGCATAAATTATCTGCAGTTCAGATCATTTGACAAACTGGAAAAAAATAGCTTTATCTTAAACTGTCATCATACATTTCCCCCCAGTCTCACTGCACACCTGCAAATAATCAAACCCGCATTAACCGATTTACTCGGTTACTTAGTAACAAGGTGGCAACAAGCAGTGAATATAACTCTGAAAACACATCCAGAAGTTACAGAGGCACATTATTATTCACTGCTGCTGGTCCTGGCTTCCTGATGAATGTACACTCACTGGCTGCTTTATTAGGTACATCTGTTCAGCTTGTTAACACATATCTCTAATAACCCAATCATGTGGCAGCAACTTGATGCATTTAGACACGTAGACGTGGTCAAGATGACCTGCTGAAGTTCAAACCAAGGGACATTACATAGAAGGGGAAATAATGGTTCAGTGGTGGTAGCGTGTTGGTGGTCTTTGGGCAGCTTTGGACAAGATGTGCAGAAGAGCATCTCTGAACACACAACATGTTGAACTTTAAAGCAGATGAGCTATAGTGGCAGAAGACCACACCGAGTACCACCGCTATCAGCTAAGAAGAGGAAACTGAGGCTACAGTTTGCATAGGCTCATCAAAACTGGACAATAGAAGATTAAAAAAAATGTCGCCTGGTCTGATGAGTCTTGATTTCTGCTGTGACATTCAGGTGGTATGGTCAGAATTTAGTGTAAACAACATGTAATCATGGATCCATCCTGCCTTGTATCAGGGATTCAGACTGGTGGTAGTGTAATGGTGTGAAGGATGTTTTCTTCACACACTTTGTACCCATTAAGCATTCTTTAAAAACCGCAGCCTACCTGAGTATTGTTGCTAATCGTGTCTATTTATGATCACTGTGTACCCATCTGATGGCTGCTTCCAGCAGGATAACACACCATATCACAAAGCTCAAATCATCTCAAACTGGTTTCCTGAACATGCCAATGAGTTCACTGCACTCAAATGGCTTACACACAGTCACCAGATCTCTGTCCAATAGAGCACCTTTGGGATGAGGAGGAACGGGAGATTATCATCATGAATGTGCAGCTGACAAATCTGCAGCAACTGTGTGATACTATCATGTCAATATGGACCAAAATCTCTGAGCAATGTTTCCAGGACCTTAGTGAATCTGTGCCATGAAGAATTAAAGCAGTTCTGAAGGCAAAAGGGGTCCAACCCAGTTCCAGAAAGGTGCGCCTGATGAAGTAAGTGCAAATCCACTATTCACTCTCTCTAGCTCTTTTTGTCGCCATCACCTCTCATAGGAAATACCAACACTTCGGTCGAATCTCTCCACTTTGGGGACCACAGAGATGCTCCTTGTATCCGTCGGCTTTTTGGTGCTGGAGAAGTTTTGGACAGTGGGTTTGTAGAGCTTTTTTTTAGTGCAGTGATAGCAGGGAGAGTGAACCAGCGAAGACATTAAAATTGAATCGCTCACATCATCTCTGTTGTGTGGATTTGTGTTTAGAAAATGTACAAATTAGTGGCTGTTGTGCATAAATATTCAAATGCAAGGCTATTTTCACATGGCACAAAATGTTATGAATCTCCCATCATTTGATGATCAGTACTATTTGACTGAGCAGAGAAAAACTTCAGATTTCAGTGTAAAAGCTGACATTTAAACAACTGATGTTTAATTTCCATGTAACCCTCCTTAGTGTTACTAAACAACTAAACTCAGAGTCAATAAGATATTTCATCTGTTTATTTCTTCCATCATTGTTGTGACTTATTAAATCAGTGAAGTTGAACACGCACACACTTGTAAGTATGCAGTTAGAAATTCAAAACACGAGTGAGTAAGGCTTCCAAAGTAGGTACAGTGATTTTTATTTTCAGTGGGTTCGTCTTTCAGGGTAGCATCTTCAGCTCTGATATTAAATAAAATACAATGAGACAGACATATGATCCCTAATATTAATTTAAATAACCTAAGTTCAGTTCGTGGGCCATATTTTCACAGTGTAGGGTAAACCGGAAAGCTGGCAATGCCGCAAAGGTTATTCTTGTTCCGGGCAAGCCGAATGTAGCCTCCTTCTCCCCACTCAGTTCCCCAGCTGAAATGACAAAAACATTCACATCCACCTTCAAAATGTCAGAAATATTTTACAAGTCAGCAAAGAGAGGCAGCTTTACCTGTTTTTCACAAGCCAGTAGTCTCGTCCTGCATCTGTGCCATAGCCCACAACTAGGACAGCGTGATTTATCAACTTCGGGTTGCAGCTGGTAGCGTCATATAAACCTAAAAGAAACAGATGCATAAGTCCAGTAACTGAGAAAATTAAAGTTCAAAGTGACAGCGGTATTACTGCCAACTGCTGATGGCTGACATGCACAGCTAAGGGCTGACAAACCTGAAACCACAGCGGTGGCTTCAGCTTCACTCTCAAAGTGAAGCTGAAGAACCACCAGACTGAGCAGCGGGAGTGTTCGATCGGAGCTGCAGTCGCCGTGGCCTCG
>JAVDPK010000262.1:0-21064 GCA_034780415.1 Cichlasoma orientale
CGTGTTGGGGGTGGGTGGGGTCTTTGATGATGGAGGCAGCTCTCCTGCGGACTCTGCGATGGTAGACGCTCTGCAGACATGGTAGACATGTACATTCATTGGTATACACTATATGGACAAAAGCACTTTACCAACCTTTCAATTTACCAACTGACTTGCAGTGGTGGCATCCGATTACCATACTGCATTCAAACTCAGTAAACTCTTGGAATGGCCAATTCTTTCACAAATGTTTGCAAAGGCAGACTGCATTGCTAGTTGGTTGAGTTTATACGCCTGTGACAATGGGACTAAAAACGCCTGAATTCAGACATTAAGAGGTGTGGCCTAATACTTTTGTCCATGTAGTGTAATTTAGCCATACAGTGTAATTCTTTGATTTTGCAACATACCTCACAGTTGCCTTTAGTTTTGTGCATCTAGAAATCATGTATTGGATTGCAGTCAGTTAATCAGTCAATTACAGATACTCCCGATCTCGAACTTGTTATGTGTATAAAGCGCACCTCGACTTGACCTGCCGTGTTTGGAGGAAGAGAAATGCTGAGTATGACTGTGGTTGATTGGTTGATTGTGGTGCTTTTCAAGTGAGCAAACTTACAAATTTTTCAGGGGTTAATCAAATAATTATTTCCCCCACTGTATATTTTAATGGTGGTGTTTTCTGTCTTGCAGAGGGCAGCCTTTGCTCATTTTCCAGAGTTGCACGACTTTGCTTTATCCAACGTTGCAGCAGTAGACACCCGAGAATCCTTGACCAAACAGTTTGGGCATCTAAGGTAAATAGAAATATTTGAAAAAAAATTTAAGAAATAAGGAAGTAGCATGTTGTGAAGGATTTGAGGGGAGGATATCCATCATAACTAATAAATTAGCTAGCGACAGAACATTGTTTTAGCTGGGAGGAATGCAAATGTGTAAATATTTTGCATATTAATTAGAGGTCAGTGACTGTTTTTGGTGTTTATCATTCTGTTTTATGTCCAAGAACCTTTGGACTTCAAAAGCTCAAACTCCCAATGTATAGGTCCAAAAGAATTAGCTGCTAGCAAATTGCTACCACCTTCAGAGGTTCTCCTGAGCACCGTAAACAACAAGCTACAGTTGAAATGAAGAAGAAAAAATGAATAATGTTGTTTTTAGCTGACCACAGCAATATAGTGGGATTTTTGCTTACACAACAATCCCCCCAACTGAGGCCCATGTCCATGATTATCTTTCTCCTGTGTTGTAATACAGCAGCTCCACCATTGCCGTCTGACTTCCCTGCTAAATGGCAGCTAGTGAACCCTTGAACAGGCAGCTGGTACCAGCCAGAGAAAGAGGCACGCCTCATTAATCTAATCGATTTGCAGTGGCTTGAGAATAAACTCTTGGAACAGCTGTGTTTGTCAGATCATATTAGCTTGCCAAAGAGCCAAAAAGCACCCTCACTTTGATGAACTGGCCCGTGTGTGTGTTTTCACTTGTTCTTATGTAAATGAGATTGAAAAGAAATTGATTCATTAGTAATTTGTAATTGCTTCAAGGTTGAACCTTTCTTTAAGTTGACATTTTCAAATTACTGACCTGAACTATTTTTTTTAAGGTCTTTAAATCAGCGTTTTGGCTCTGCATTGTGCTAAGTCACTGACTGATTACTGTTTTGTTTGTACAGTATGGGAGTTCTTTATTTGTCACAGTTGTTTGAACAGCTCAAAATTTGTCTTAGCTGGCAGTGTTTCCATATACATATTTTTTTCCCACTTCAGTAGTGGATTATAAATGCTTAAACCCCACACTAAATTTCTTTGAATCAGGCAGAGGGATATGAGCCAAGCTGAGCTGAATCAGGTAAAGACTTAGCTGAACCATTTCATGCATTTCTAGGAGCAGGAGCTCTGCTCCTTTCCCCCAGAATTAAGGTTTTGAATATAGCAGGAACTGCATTGTTCACTGCTCCACAACTGTCACCGAAGCAGCTCCTGGGTAACTCCAAATATATACGATCAGATTTAACGAGGCACTTTTCATCCAAACAACTCACGCTAATGCCAGTTTATTCCAGCTGTGCTACCCATGGGCTAAGCTCCCAGTCACCTGCCGCTCTGAATTTATCCGCTAAGTCCCCAAAACACACAAACACAGCATTATTGCATAGCTAGCCCACACTTATACACACCCATACTATTACATACACACAAACATATATAAACACGTTTTTTCAGGTATGATAAAGATGTTGAGTGCCATTTCAGGTCAAAAACAAATTGATAATCAAAAAAGAAGCCATTACTGTGAAAATGTGAAGAGTCAGCCATCACTATAGAACACATTAAAATAAGTAGTATGAATAGTTGACATGCCACTTGTATGGATGCTTAGATTTTATAGATTTAATCTTTTATTGAATCCTGGTATTTTATTTTTATTTTGAAATTTACTTAGGCAAAAGCATTAAGCTAGCTTAATTTTCAGTAAATTTGGGCAACCATAATAGTGTTTATGAAAGTTTATTTTTTGCCTCTGGGACAGCTGTGGTCAATGGCATGATGTTTTTAAGTGTTAAATCACACCTTAATATTGCATGAAATAGTGCTGATGGCATGTTGTGAACATATGCTCTGGGAAAAGAAATAAACCTGCTTCACTTACATTTGGGCTTTGCTTTTCCCCACTTCTAGTATGAAGTAATCCGCTCAGTGAGATAAGAATTTCTAAACCAAAACAAGATAAAATTGTTGCAGCCAGGGGCAGTACAACAGTGACCTCACTTAGACTGCTTTTTAGTTTTAGTTTACTTTTTTCCACTGAGTTATCGGTTCTGTCACTAGTTAGCTCGCATAAACTAATTTAAGGCTTTTAGCGGCAACCAACCAGCCAACCCAGTGGAGTGGAACACTCTGCAACCTGGAGGGGGGCGGGGCATGAGATGTCTCATTCACATTTAAACAGACCGCCCCAAAACGAGTTGCTCTAAGACGCGCCTCAGAAAAGGTGTAAAAGAGGGGTCTGTGGAGCTACAATAACGAGGAATTCAGACCAAAGCATTGCAGTTCTACTTTGTATAGATCACAAGTGAATGATATACATATGAAAAAGATAGGATTTAAAAGCATGATACGTGCCCTTTAATACATGTAGTGGTTAGTCCAACCATCAGCCCCACCTATCCTATAAAATGTTGAGTGAAATTCTTAAAACTTATCTAAACCTTTTTATTTAGAAACTGATTAGAAGTTATTGGCCAAAGGTATGATGGTGAACACAGGACACATATTTGGCAGTAACCTGAGAATTCTCGGTTTTGGTCCGTCCCCCCCCCCCCCCCACTCAAAAAAGTGTGTAGACATGATACACAGTAAACCTACCTTAGACAAACTCCTGTTATGCTACCCATTCTTACCGCACCCTGCCAGTGGCTTAGCTGTCAGCACCCTTGTTGTCTGACCTGGTCTAGCCAGCTGCATTACTTACAGTGAGTTGTTGTGCTGCTGTTATTTTGTTGCTAAGGGAAGGAATGTCCACATGATCCATGGCAGGACATCCACTGGGCCACCAAACTGCATCATTGGCAGAATTGCCACCCCACTGCTCAAGCGGGGCATCACAAGTAGCAAAATGCATGCACATACACGGTTACAGTTGGTCTGTCCACGTGTGGCTGCTCAGGCCTGTCAAAGTGTGTCCAGCCCTTGTCCCTTGTTGGGCACCAGACCCTGACTGTGTCACAGTGTGTCAGCCTGATTAAAATAGTTCTGTATGCAGAGAGCCACACCTCAGCCTTCCGAAGCGGAGATGGGCTTTGATTTTCATAATCCTGTCTCATCAGTGCACCCCGACCCCTTAACACACACGCTGACAGAGCAGGATTGCAGTGTCAAAGCAAACACAAGTACTTTATGCTGCAGTGTTAATAAGCACAAAGACTTTGTTAAGGCTCTTATCCTAACACATTCACAGTGTTGCCATTTGAAAAAAATCTCTGAAGAGATGTTTTCCAAAAAAAGAGTATGAACCTAGAACCGTTAGTATTTACAAAAAATGACCAAACACAACATATCAAATGTTGCACCTATGAAATCTTACTGCTTTTATTCATTTTTCCCTTTTTTGATGCTACCAACATGTTTTCAAAATGTTGGGACAGGGGCCGCCATGTAGTTTCACCATCTTCCAGCATTTGAAAACCAAGGAAAATATTAAATGATCGGTGTAACTTTGAAAATAGTTGTACCCTCTATTTCTTGATGTATAATTTCATCCGCTCAACACCTTGTTTTTTCTTTTAAAATAGTTAAGCACCTGGATTCTTTTACTGCTCTTGTCATATGTGCTAAATATTGTTTGGCGTTATCTTATAAGTTGCTCGTGGCGTGTGCAGTACTGCACCACCATACCATCTCAAATGCTGGATTTTGAACTGTTTGCTAATAACAAGGTGGATGGTCCCTCTTCTCTGAAACACAACATCCACGAGTCTCCAAAAAGAACTTATAATTTGGAATCGTCAGACCGCAGAATGGTTTTCCACTTCACCTCATTTTGAATAAATCTGTTCTAACAAAAGGTGGCAGCATCACTTAGTCTTGTTTAAATTCGATTTTTCTCTGCATCGTAGAGTTTAGTCACTACAGACTGGTGTCTTATTTTAAGTAATGCAAGATCATGGCCATTCAATATTGTGTAAGGTTCTTTGTACTTGTACTAAATTCTTTGTACTTGTAGTTTAATAAATACAATTAATTGTTGAACAGTTTCCCCAATAGTGTTGTACCCCTCCCCATCTTCTAAAAGACGTATTACTTAGTAAAAGGAGTAGCCCTATGGTTATTCCTGTTGAAATTTTAATCACTTGAGTCTTTACCAAATCATTAGAGTAATTACTTATTATTTATCTCTGCTCGAGACCAAAGTGTTAGCTTCTTTTTTTAACCGACTGTTGACCTTCTTTCTCTATAGTCCCAACATGCTCCACAAGGTGGCCTCATATCTGTGCCTGCTGCCTGAACTGCCTGAAGGGCAAGACACCACTATTGAGAAAGAGGTTCTTCTTGAATTGCTGGTAAGCGCGCTGTTGGCTTTTATTGGGTTATCTGTGCGAGCATGTCAGTTTTTTATGATGAGTTTCTTGAAATTTAAAAACTGAAAAGAGAAAAAAACAAACAAACATTATGTTCCTATTGTTTTTCTGTAATTCAGATATTGAAATATTTATTTGTAGGCAATGGTTAATGCCTACGACCTTTAAATTAGTAAAGCTATACATCAGAAATTGGCTATATGTCAAGTGAAAATATAAAAGCTGTATCAGTGGTGTTTATAAACCACTTTATTTTACAAAACATTCACTGGTCACTTGGCGATACGGTATAATAGGTTTGGCTTTTATATTTTAAAGTAATTAGTCTCTTGACCTTCAAATACATACAGTATTCCCATTTCACTGCCCTTTCCCCTGTGAATTTGCCTTCTAATCCAATAAATGCTTCATGTGGGCATTTCTGTAATGTTGGGTAAATTATAGACAGTACTGATTAGATGGAGAGCCATTTATTTCTTTCCTTTTATGGAATCTCTTGAAAAGCCAAAGCTTTGATTGTGCTCTCTGGTTGCCCTTCCCTTGCTGTCCTAATCTTCTTTTTAAAAACCTCTCCAGGAATCTGGTGGACCCTTGTTCATCTAGTCTCTCCAATACACACTTACCTATTCATTGCAGACCTCTTCTTCAAAGTGGTTGTTACAAAGCTGTTCTTATGCACAATTACCCATAAGAAGTGATGGAGAAGAGCTGTTTCTTATTCATCTGATTAAACTTTTGCAGGAGACTCTGTCAAGGCTCGTTAAAAGGGACTCTGTCAGGGTTGTAGTTACTACAACTCATAGCAAAACAGTCATGCACGCTACTGAGCACAGTCATAACAGACACATATCGGATGAACCAGCTGGACTCATACTGATGTTTAAAACAAAAATTGGGGTGATGGCAGATACCTGTAACATTTTTTTTCCCTTTTTTACAGTTTATTGTTGTTATCAATAAAGTGTTTCAGCTGTGCATTACGTCTTTGAACATCTTCCCAGTGCAAAATTTGTCTGACACATCAGATAAACATCAGCCACTAAATAAATAATAATAATACTAAATAGTCCGCGATCAACTGTTTGGGAAGCACAGACACTCAACCATGAAGTGTCAGACCTTGTCAAGTTACAGAGCGGGGTCACTGAGTGCTGAGGCGCAGATCCTAACATTCTCTGGCATTAACATCAGCACAAAAACTGTGTACCCGGAGTTTCATGGCGTGGGTTTCCATGGCCAAGCAGCTCCTGTTGGTGTAATGTGTGGGTGGCCCAGTACTTTTGCCCATATAGTGTAGATATGTATAGCAGAAGAAATCAACAGCCAAACAGAAGAACTATATTTGTTTTGAAGAAAAAAAAAAAAAAAGGTTGTAACTTACTGGTTTGAGTCATCTTTATTTCTTTTATGTCTTCTGGTAAGAGAGAAAGTAAAGATCCTAAACATTGGTGCCAAATGGGCAGTGCAGCGTTTGTTTATTGCCAGTTTCTCTCCAAACATGTTCTCTGTGTCATTCTCTCGCTCTTGCTGTTTCCACATGCAGGTGTCTCGTCATGAGCGCAGAATCTCTCAGATTGAGCAACTTAACCAGATGCCCCTTTATCCAACGGAGAAGATAATCTGGGATGAGAACATTGTGCCAACAGAGTATTACTCAGGGGAAGGTGTGTTTTATTAATGAATGTGTGAATTGTTACTAAGTTGGCACGTCTGTGCATGTGTCTGTGTGAGTTGACATGAAGTAGAGTATGTACTATTTTCTCTGTCTAATCTGTGGCTCATATATATATATATATATACACACACACACACACACACACACACACACACACACACACACACACACACACACACACACACACACACCCCTTGTTATTTCATTTCATATGCTAAGGAATAACACTGGGCTTTAACTGACTTTAGCATCTAAACATACAGTGGTCAGTGTAAAATCAATTAATGAATGAATTCATTAAAACTTTTTTTTTTTTATATGTATGTTTGTGTTTTATCTTTCCAGGCTGTCTGGCTCTACCAAAGCTAAATCTCCAGTTCCTGACTCTCCATGACTACCTGTTGAGGAACTTTAACCTCTTTCGTCTGGAGTCCACCTATGAGATCAGGCAGGACATAGAAGATGTGATTTGGCGCATGAAACCATGGTGAGATGTCCTCACTTTTGTTGGCAGCACAGAAAACCTGATCCATAGTCCCTTGTTGTTTTCTTGGCTAAAATATGATAACATCATTGAAAGAATAGTAAAACATATAGTTTGAAATAGGACTGATAAACATTAGTGTCTCCTTTAATTCAAAAATAAAGCATTAACTAATCTACAGCACACTTTGTCTTTTTACTTTAATAAATGAAGATTTGTATCCTCTGTGTACCTCTCACATGGTGACAGAGCACAGTGATAATAATTTATGGCATTTGGCACACCACATTTTAAAACCCATTGCTTAACATAATAAGTGCTCCCATTATGTCAAGTTGGTGTACCAACTTGCTTGTTGTTCCTGCAGAAGTAAATAAGTAAGCAGTAGTGCCATGTGTTGCCCCAAATCCAGCTGATTTTCATTCTTGACAATAGCCCACAGCACTTGTCTTAACTTCTTGTTGTGTCTGTCTTTCTAACAGGCAGTCAGAGTATGGTGGAGTGGTGTTTGGAGGCTGGGCTAGGATGGCTCAGCCAATCACCTCTTTTTCCATAGTTGAGGTTGCCAAGCCCAACATCGGAGAGAGCTGGCCTGCTCGTGTTCGAGCTGATGTCACGATTAACCTCAATGTACAAAATCACATCAAGCACGAGTGGGAAGGTAAAAGAAGCTGACCGTTATACTGTCAAACAAACAGATTACAAAATCAAACCTCTTATGATGGATTTCCCTCCCTCCAATTTCATATTGCCTTGGTATACTTTTAGCTTTCCTGTTTTTTTAACCCCCTTCTTTATTGAGTCTCTGAACAGTTCTACGGCGGTTTATAACCACCATAAAGTCTTCCCTCTACTGCTGTATTCTATCCCATCAGGCTCATGACCCTTTTTTTCTGCCACAGAGCCTCTTTATTTTATTTCCTGGTCGTTTTTTTCCCCTTATCTCTCTGTGTAGTTGATGAGGCAGCTATAGATAATGTCAACAGAAGCTTGATGGATGTGATTCACTGGGAGCATAAAAAAGCACACCAAATTCTCTGACTGGCTGTCTGCTACAGCTTTCCAGAAAACAATGCATATTGGATTGATTACTGTCAAAAATGAATGTACAGAAAAAAAATGTAATCACTAGATTTAAAAAAAAAGATGATTATCCACTGGATTTAAAAAAGAATATATATGACTGGCATCACTATTTTCTCTACTGCTGCATTTGTAGTTATTTTTTGTAATTCAGTGAGTGAGAGATATTACTTCCATTCTTTACTTCCAGTAATTCTTTCCCTAGAGCTTCAGGTTTTAATGATCATGCAAATGTTGACAGGGTGGTTCATCTTCTTCCCCCACAGTACTACACACTCTCATTTCTATTTCTAAGTCATTTCCTTTCCTTCTTTCCCATAAACCTTCATTTTCCCTGTAGGTCTGCGGAAACACGATGTTTGCTTTCTGATCACGGTGCGCCCCATGCTGCTCTACGGCACACGTTTTGACCGGCGTCAGCCATTTGTGGACCAGACTGGCCTTGTGTATGTGAGAGGCTGTGAGGTGCAGGGTATGCTGGATGACAAGGGGCGTGTCATTGAGGAAGGTATGCTCATATGTGTTTCTGCCTGCATATATAGGCTCACACACAGCAGTGACACCTTACATCCATCTTCCTATCAGACCTGTACACAATCAGCCCTAGCAGCTAATCCTCAGGAGAGGGTCAGAATGGTGTCGTCATGGTGGCTGTCACAGTGAGACCTGGCTTTTTTCACCTTAAGACTCCATTACCTTGTGGTCAGCAACAACACCTGAGAGCTACTGGCCCTGCCCTTTGTTCTATTTATCAGATTTTGCAGAGGAGGGGGGCTTTCTAAATAGACATGCTGGAGAATGTGTCCTGCCAATGCTGGCTTGGTTGAATGTTCAGCTTCCCAACAGGGATAAACGCTACTTAGGCTTGCTGTGTGGAGGGGAGATGTCATATAAATCACTGGGCAGTTGGTCAACGTATGGGGGGGGGGACACACAAGACAACGTGCATTTTGGGACACTCATAACTGACTGACGTACTGTCTTTTAAAACTGTACTGCTCAAATATAGAGATTTATGATGTATGATGTTTTCAATGTGTTCTCGACCCATTCAACTTCAACAAGGTATGTCCCTTTAAATGCCTTTTAATAACTGACAGCCTAATACAATGGCATAAATATCTGTTATAACAGCTGATACACTTTCATCCAACTGTCTACATTGTTACTGAATAGTCTTGAGGGTGTAGCTTCCACTCTTAAGCCATCACCATGCTCATTTTAGTGAGGTGGAATTTATTGTTCCCCACATAACTGTGCACATTTGCACTTGGGCACACATGTCAGAAACAGACAGGATGGGTTTCTACTCTGTGCCCTGCAGCTCCACACAGAATCTATTTAGAAATCTGTGATAGCTGCACACATAAGCTTCCTATGAGAATAGGCCTAAAGCTCATGGCCGGTCAATCAAGTGTCACCACGTAATTCCTCTTCCTGAGGAGGCATTGAAAGTCTTAGTTAGCTCTTTTTAAAGAGGCTTTTTTTGTAATAGGCATTAAATTACTCTGGTTTTATATCTGAGTATTAGCCAGTTTAGACCCACTTAACACTGACCTTTATCCTTTTTCTCTGTCCTCAGTTTTACGGTCCTGACCTATACTTAGACTTTCTTTAGACTGTGTAAAACTTTGTAACACTGTTTTTAAAAAATGCTACACAGTTTCAGATTTATTTTTTAGGTTATCATTATTTCACTGCTGTAATAAGTAATCCTTGCTACTCTGGTCCAGGTCCTGAACCAAAGCCGAAGCTGCATGGAGATGTCAGAACATTCCGTGTATGGCTAGACCCAAACCAGTACCAGCAGGACATGACCAACAGTATTCAGAGTGCCACTGAAGACCCATATGAGACCTTCAACATCATCATGAGACGCAAGCCTAAGGAAAATAATTTCAAGGTTTGGATTGCTTTACCTTCAGACCTTGAGCTCTGCTTCTACTAGCATCACCCTGAGTGATGTATCACCCTCTTTAGTGTTTTAGCTCTCAGGCTGGGGCCGGGGTGACTCTGAGGTTGCCGCTCAATCAAGTCTCTTTCAATGATCCCCTTAACTCTTGTTTAAGGCTCTTCTTGTGGCAGCAAACTCGCAGTGTTTCAAAATGTTATGCTTTCTGTGGACAAGCATTACTGTGGTATACAGTCAGTATAACAGGCAGTTGTCCTTAGAAATTTAATAAAATGCTAAACTTTCCTCAAGCTTTGATTTTAAGGCCTGTTAAATAGATTTCGCATCATGGAATTCGGGTCATGATGAAATCAATCGTGTGAGTAAGTGAGACTTTTATTAAAAATACCAGTTTTATGTAGCTTTGCTCCATTAAATTGTTAACTGGCACGAAGAAAACGCTTTGCTTTTTTCCCCTCCCCACATCTCTTTGAGAGCTTTCATTACAACATTGTCAAATCTGCTATTTCTAATTCTGCACATCCATTTCTGTCTTTCACAGCCAGAGCAATTACAGATGTTTTTGAAGTATTCCTTTTTCTGAATTTGAAAAGCGCAGCAACTAACTGGTATTCAAGCAACATTCCTATCCAGCTTTGAAGCATGACAGACATGAAAGTAAACACGCTTACCCGTTTGATGCACAAAATATTAAACAGTTTGCAGCTCATTAAAATATAATTGACAGACTTATAAATTATCTGCTGTCCCGTCAGCCTACCACAAAGGTATTATTATCCAGCTAAACTGTCTTTTCTGGGATGGATGTCTGTTTTGTGGTAATCTCATCTGTAACACGTTTCTCTGTCTCTCTGTCTTAGGCTGTGCTGGAGACCATCAGACATCTGATGAACACAGAATGTGTCGTCCCAGACTGGCTTCATGACATCATCCTAGGTTATGGTGACCCAGGCAGTGCGCACTATTCAAAAATGCCCAATCAGATCTCGACATTGGACTTCAACGACACCTTTCTGTCACTGGACCACTTGCGTTCATGTTTCCCTGGTTACATCATAAAGGTCGCTGAGGAGAACCCTGAACTTCAAGTTCCCCCATTCAGGTGAATTTTAAAAGAAAAATGTTAATCAACTTTAAACATGTCTGCATGTGTAACTATATTTATGTACTTGTTATAATAATGCATGTATGGTTAATATATTTTAAGTATTACATGATACATTATATTTGTCCCTACTTTTCTTTCTTTTGCTTTACCAGAATCACATTTCCCACCTCAAACACAGCAGACAAAGGGAAGAAAAGAAAGGCTGATGAAGAAGAGGAAGACAAGACCTTGATTGTTGAACCCTATGTCACCCCCAACCGTGGGCCATATCCTTACAATCAGCCCAAACGGTGAGCGATCAACACTCATACCTTTCCATTTATCATTTAATGAGATTAAATGTAAGCTAATTGTACAAGATGGTCAAACTCCTTTAGTCAGTGCACTGACCTCTTTTTTTTTTTTTTTAAGGTAATTACACCTTCTACCCACATGATATAGTACACTAGCATATTATTCTTGAGTTCCAGGCCTAATTGTGTTTTATAATGTTATGTTCATTAAATCCTTAACCTTTGATTCAAAAACTTAATGTCAGTATAAGCAGTGTGGAGGTGCAAATCTCTAAGCTATGTGTATTGTAGGTACCTTACACTGAGCTACTGATCTATTCTGATTTATGTGTCCATGATTGTCTCCATGGTATCTGATGTGTTTTGCATGTCATGTGGTGGTGGTGCTTTGGTTGTTGTTATGCCCACATTTATAGATGAAAATTTAAAGGTGAACAGAAGAGGCTTTAATATTCCCCTACTAATTACAACACCCCCAAAATAATTGTGCTACGGGAAAAGTTACAATTCATCCTGTGCTGCCTGAGCAATTTCAGTTTGCAGTTTCATATTTAAATCTTGATAGCAACAGCATGTCTGTGGGGAGGCCCTGACTTAGCAATCTTTCAGCGTGGTTTCCAAAAGCATCTCAACACTTGCAGCACAAAGCGTCTCTTAGAAAAACAAATGAAGTCATTTGAATACAAATGCGTTTAAGCTTCCAAGGGTATTCAGCATCAGATTGCTTGATTCATAAATTTCAAGTATGTACATGTCTTACAGGAATACAATTCAGTTCACTTCTACTCAGATTGAAGCCATTCGAGCTGGGATGCAGCCAGGACTAACCATGGTAAGGATTTAGTGTTTAGTGTTTGCTGTTAGGAATTGATCACTGTTTTAAGATTGAGTTGAAGCTGTCCATATTTTTTTTTATGTATTTGACAAAAAAACAAACAAAAAACGTTCCCTTATGGCCGTCTTGTAGAGTGATGGCAAAGTTGACTGAAATGGCCTGTGTACTTGGCAATTAAATAGTCACCAAAAACTAAAATAAGATTGCATTCACTAGTTGGCATGCACATCCAGAAGAAATTTCACTGCTTTTTTTTATTTTGTCAAAAGTTGTTTAACACACTGTTGTGACAAGAGTGCTATTCTGTTGTGGTGACTGGAAACTGGCAGTGGGATCTAAGTTATTTATTGTCCAGCTAGCTGAAGTAAATATGGCAAGAAGGCTATCAGCAGAGTCATAAAACAACTCTGTATGCATGCCTTCCTCTGCCACTCACTTCACCCCTTCTAACCTTTCTTCTTGGCATATGTAACAGTCATTAGCAGCCATAACAAGCACACACTACCTCCTGGTCTGCCTAGCTTTCATGTAGAGAAACGAAGGAGCTGATTATGCACTGATTTATGCATGAATATGTAATTGTGCTTACTAATTTTAGCAGAGATTACTCACCTGAGAGACCCATACTAAGACCAACCTGTTTCATGAATATTTATTTAGTAAATTTAATGTGCTGTTCCCCCCAGTTAAGTAAATATGAAGCTTATTATCATGGTAACTTGTATACCCGGAGGCTTAAATATTTATGCCTCCTATATTCCTCCTACAGTGTTCTTCTTTGTTTTAGTGGCTCTCTTGTCACAGGCTATGCCTGTATGTGCATACCAGTGGCCTAGCTTTACCTTTCTGTTGTCTGCTGAAAGGTTGCCTTTGCATCTTATCTATGTCCTACAGTTAAAATGCTTCAGTACTTTGACATAATCCCTTTTTTACTTCCTGCCTCCAGGTTGTGGGACCACCAGGTACTGGAAAGACAGATGTTGCTGTTCAGATCATCTCAAACCTGTATCATAACTTTCCTGAGCAGAGGACCCTCATAGTCACACACTCAAACCAGGTCATTACCACACACACACACATACACACACACACACACAGCACCTACATACAAGTCTTATCTCTGAAAAGTTTCCCTAACACATTGATCAACTAAATGTAAAGCCGTCAAGAGAATTTAAAGCTTGTGCTCAGAACTGCCCATTAATCAGGCAAGAGTCTTATTCTAACCATGCAGGAGAAATTAAAATCTAAGCTCCCTTGTGCCCTGGTCTTCCCCCCTCAGTATTTAATCATAAAGTAATCTGCTGTTGCTTTAAACTAGTGGAAGCATGCCAGAAGGAACCTTAACCACCAGAAGCATAGTTTGATGATAATTATTCTCCTGCAAAAGACCTCTACCCCCTCCCCAATTATTTTCCTTGCAAAAGTTATTATAGCCTGCTAAATACTTAATTTAACACCAATATATTACATATAAATGAGAGATTTTTATTGTCTTATTTGTTTTGTTTGTTTTGGTTCATTCCACACCAGGCTTTGAACCAGCTCTTTGAAAAGATTATGGCTCTCGACATTGACGAACGCCACCTTCTGCGTCTGGGCCACGGAGAGGAAGAGCTGGAGACTGAGAAAGACTTCAGCAGGTGAGGACAGCAGACGACAGGTGGAAAGAAGACATGCGCGCGCGCGTGCACACACACACGCAAATAGGTCCACCTAAACAAACAGTAAAGCATATGTAAAACCTGAGACATGAATTCCCGCAAGTGCATTCAAGAAATAAAAAGAATTACAGTGTATCTAAATTGCAGAAGCAACTCACAACACACGTACGTTAATGCTGTTTCCCACATACACAGTGAGTCTGGGCCAGTACATTGACTGGGCTGCTACACTCATATGTCAGGATTAGGACCTGGTTTATTTTCATTAGGTATTGTTGGACTCTCAGTCCTTTCCACCAGCCTAAGGGATCTGTCTCAGCAGCCGTGCACTTAGAGGCAGTGCATGCCCAAGTAACCCATCCATAGCTATTCTGGACCACAACAGTTGATTGGTTGGTTCTACCCCCTTTTGAAAATAAATTTTAACAAGCTAACAGCAGACCATGTATAGAGAGTTATTTGGATTTACCACTGTTTGAAGTGTTTGCATATTTCCCTAAATATTACAGGATATTAACTGGTGCAGCACCAGGTGATAAGTCATTGGTGATCATGGGTGATAAGTCAGATGGGAAAGTAGCTGTGGTAATGTCCCTTTCATACCCCAGGAGTACACAGATCCATTTAATAATTAATTTACAACAATGTGATTGAAAAATTAAATACGTTCATAAATAAATAATATCATGAATAAATGCGCAGAACCTTAGAGCATTTATTTATCTCAGATCATTAAGGAGCCCTTAAATCTTCTTAAATCAGTGGTGATTCACATTATCTGAGTATAATCAAATACACTCAACATGCAGGTTTAACACTAGGTGCTATTCATTATGTAAATGGTGGCAGGACACAGAAAAAAAAAGCCTCAGATGATGCTCACCAGTGCTCATAAGGAAGTCCTGGTGTTTCCCAAATATCTTGCATATCCTTGTTCTTAGTATGTCTAATGCCTTTAAGGATAGTGACTCAGTACTACTGGGTCATAGTGAGATGGGAGAACAAAAGAAGGTGGGGTCACTATACACATGGCACACTTCAGGAAGCCAGAGTATCACAAGGTACCCAAAACACGCACAGGTTTACATAATTGCTAATGTATTTAACACCATTAATGAATGAACCAGCCAGAAACTTACTTTTTTTTCTCTCTCGCAATCCTTTTCTGCCACCTCCTGAATATAAATAGCTCATTGTCACTGAATATTAAATCATTTTTTATGCTGTTACTATTTAAAGTGTTCTTATAGCCTACATTGTTAATTACCATCTCATCCATCCATGGCACTGAGCAAATTGCACCCTATAGCTCTCAGCATTCCTAAAGGAGCAAGGGAGGGGTTACACATGCCTCTCATTTGCTTTACCCTTTGTATGACTGCTGCCTAGTGAGAGTGGATGATTGTAGTGTGAATGATGCTGTATGGAAACTGGGCATCTGCACATGAAGGCAGTCTCATGCATTCTTAAATTATGCAGTAGCACAAGACATAAAAGAAAGAGCTGTAGCTAGCAGCATTTAATATGTTCCTGCCTGCCTTGCTGTCTCACAACAACATGCAGACTCCACACTTCTTCCACCCCACTGACACCAGAATGAGGAGACAGCCAGAGAGTTTTAATTAACACTGTATATGAGATAAAAAATGGACGGCAGTGCTTTTCTGAGTGCTTAACAAAGGGGAAGCTACAGCCTCAATTAACAATGCTCCCATGCATTTCATGAAAAATTCTGTGCCATTTTAATGAGGTTTTGAAAGTAGATCTTGGCGGCAGCTTAGGGAAGGCCATGTTTAATTGTGGAAAAGTATTTGTCAAGAATGTAGCGTGATTCCAATTTAAGGCACACTATCCTCATTCAAATTTAACTGTAGGCACTGCTGCTGTGTGCAGGTTTTACATGTATCAGAATTTACCAAAAAAGTAAGGCTTGTACATAAATATACAGTGCACCTGTACTGTACTTTTTTTTAATTTATTTTTTTTTATCTATTCTTGGCTTTGGTTGAATGTATTACAGGTGTGTCATCCTAGGAGGCAAGGTCACTTCTCGCTTTTATTTAATTTTACTCAGGCCAAACAGGCAGAGCAGTGTGATCGTCTTTGAGTCATCTGCTGACTGAGAATCTTTGGAGAGGGTTTAAAAATAGTGTTCACCTCTAGTATTACCCTGTAACCCCTCCTACTTCCTGCCTATTGTCTCACTGCAATTTGATGACATTTTTCAGCAGTATTGTTTAGCTGCATAATGAGAAGCACGATAGAGCCTAGTAAAAAAATGTATGTCCCCAGGTGACCATAACCAAACAGCCAGTATTCCACACAGTCAAGTCAGTAATCTCAAGGCCCTGTCTCACATTTGCAGGCTGAGGTTTCCTTCTTGATTGCTCAATTGCATGTAGGCTCATTTAACTGCATGCTGCTGTGAGTCATACATGCAGGTCATGTGGCATGCTGGTGTAGGTCATGACCATTGTTGGATTCATTACTCACTACCTGTTTATTTATTTATATGATCAGTGTTTATTTATTTATATATAGGAAGCATGATTTCTATTAAATATCACTCTTGTGTCATGTTGTGATAATTTATTACAGTTAGTTGTAACTGCTTCCTTACAGGGGTTAACTGTTAAGATTGTTGACTAACACCACTGTGCTGTCTCCAGATACGGCAGGGTAAACTACGTCCTAGCCAGAAGACTGGAGCTCCTTCGAGAGGTTGGAAGGTTACAGGAGAGTTTGGATGTCCCAGGAGATGTTTCTTATACCTGTGAGACAGCTGGACATTTCTACCTTTACCAGGTAAGACTGTACATAGGTGCAAATTAAATAGGTTTTCCACTACAGACATTTTTGTGGATCTTTGGATCTCAGAAAGTACCCCTGTAGGAGCTCAGAGCACAAGAAAAAAATTACCTAATCTGGAGATAGGTATTTTTCATGGACCCAAAAATTGCAGGAGTGAAGACTGCTGCTACTCTCTCAAACGTCAACATCTTAAAAATTTACCATGCAGGTGGACACAGTACAGCACCCAGTCCTTTTCAGTTTCCTCCATTTCTTTTTTGTTTTGACCTCACACACGTAGTTATAGATATAACTTGTCTTTTTTTTTGGTGCACCCTGTCAAGGACAAAGCTGTCACAGAATCATTGCATAACCTCATGAACACACGGCATTGGAAACAGAAAGGCCTGGTTTTCGAGGCGGTGTTGTAAATGTTCGAGCCATGTCATGTCTGTTCCTGCAGTGAAAAGGGAGTATATGTTTTTGTGACATGGAAAAAAAAAAAAAGCAAAAGTGTGATGTTGGATGTTTCCATGTACCTCTAACTGTGCACTTTTATTCATATTGTGTATTCCAATCTATCATACAAGAAAAAAAAAAAGCCTCCCTAACCATCCTTCCATTCTAAACCTCCTATACATGTGCGATTTTGATATTAATTTTCAGATACAGTTAAAGGAGATATTCTGCAGAAATAATTAGAATGGATTTCTGTAATGACCGCCCTGCTCCTCAGACTGTTGATGAATGAAATGCAGACATTATTGAAGTTTCCATTCCCCCGACACTCTGCTCTTTCTGTCAAGAATATAAATATTTTGAAGCATTCTTAATTCTTTCTGTTTATTCCTGCCACCTCATCATTACTGTCCCCTCAGGCTGCCGGGGAGATTCACCTGCTGGCAATTACCTACTGCAATTTCCCCTGTTTCACTAGAATGGTTCCAAAAATAAACATTTATGACATAAAGTTGCAAGGTTGCATGTTCAGTGAGAGCTAAAATAATGTTGTGTATTAATATTCTTGCTTACTCCTTTAATTAAAGACTGTGATTGAATCTCAGTTGTTCAATTTAAATCTGTTGTGCAGGCAATCAGAACCGAAATTATTCAAATAATAGTGTCACTGTTCAAACATTTTCAGACCCAATTGTTCTTTGTCTTTTAAAGATGTTGGCAAGAGGTTGTTAGTATAGTGACAACTTGACCATGAGCATACTTCCTTGATTATTCATGTGAATGTGAGTGATTGTTGATAACAGTGTCTTTGCACATATCATTAAGGTTTCCATGGTAGTCCTAATAGTCTGTGCAGACAGATACTTAACATGCAATTAAGCTGAGTCCTCTAGCAGACTCATTAATGCTAGCCTTAATGTTGTTTTTTACAGCTGTATTTTTTATAGAAATAATCTACCCTGCTGTTTGGTTTTGGTTATTAGATGCTCAGCAGGAGCACCTCAGTGAGAGTGAGGCTCTCTCTTCTCATTTGTTCATTTGTGCTTATTTATCTATTTAGCTATAGTCTGGATATTTTAGAACAAATATAGGATGCACATTTAAGCTTGGCAGAGCCATGCAACTCTTTCTGCCGTTTAGAAAATTGTTGTACGAGAACATTCGAACATCAACTAAGTGGAGGCTTGTGCACCGTGTATTCCCATATAAGAACATCCCCTGGTCATTTTCTTAATGTAGTGGCTAAGTGACAGAAAGAGTTAATTAGTGGTGGCCCAAATAAAAATGCTGAAAACTCTAACATTTTATTGGTGTGAACAGTTATGATTTTCTCATTATTTCAGTGCCACCTCCCATGCATAACAACCCGATTAGAACTTGCTAGAAAAGCCCCACTCTGTTGAAGGTGAAAAACACATGGAACTCAAACCCGTATAAGACACGGGTATCTGTTTCTCAGGTGTATACTAAATATCACTACTGGGACTCTTTGAAAGGGTGTTTAGTGACTGCTGTCTCTCCTCACAACAGGTGATATCCCGCTGGGAACAGTACATGAGCAAAGTAAAGCCTAAACAGGGCAAGAAAGTGGAGGTGGAGGCTGTTGCTGCACACTTTCCCTTCCACAAATACTTTTCCAATGCTCCTCAGCCTGTGTTCAAAGGTCGGTCATATGAGGAGGACATGGACATCGCAGAGGGCTGCTATCGCCACATCAAGAAAATATTTACCCAGCTAGAGGTAAGAAGGTCACAGGGCGAAGAAGTACAGTTGCTACTTGAGTTCAAAAAGCCAATTTAGTTTTATTTATAGATGATGCAAAATTACATGTAAAACCAAGGTTTATTTTTAATTACAGCACAAATTCAACTTAGCAATAGCAGAAACTCACATATACCAACTGCATTTGATCATTTTTATACCAGCTGCATTCCACATTCTCTCTTGCACAAGTAACTGCCTTCCTGGCTCCCACGTTAAGAGATTGTTGTAGGTTAATAGTGACTATCCACAATTGTGGATGCATTTTTCCCAGATTTAATTATTGCTTTGCATTTTATGCCTGTAGATATGCTTGCTTGTGGCTTTGTGTTTTTCCCTGTCAACTCTCTTTCGCACCCCTTCACACTCACAAACACAGCTGAAGGTCTGTTATTATTCCTTCTCAGCCCATCGACTGTTTCTGTAGGGATAACAAAAAACATTTCAGATTTATGGGAACACCAAGGTGGTCTCTAAAAAGCAATAAAAAGTTATTGGCTAGAGGTAATATCCCAACATGTGTTGTGACCTTGATTTATCTGGCTGGCCTCTGTATCACTGCATCACAGCACCTCTCCCTCCTCCCTGAGCCTCACCCATGCTGCAGTGTAATCTGTACACCCATTAAGAAGTATTGCTCTATGTGGTGCAGGGTAGCAGGAGCAACATTATGCTGAATATGCTTATCTGTCTACCTTTTCAAATGTAAAAGCAGTTTTGAATAAGCTGTCATAGGAAATATCCTAAGAATTTATTGCTAGGCAGAGACACAGTGTGCCTACTGCGTGCATGTATAGACATCTGCTGTTTACTGCTCTGCAATCCCACCACATCGTTCCACTTTTTTTTACTTATTTTTGGTTTCCTCTTCCTTATGTTTTCAGTGTCCATGAAATCTTACTGTCTTAATATCATGCCTCAACTCCTTTGGTGGCATGGTGGTTAAAAATAGACTTCATCAATATTCCATGTTTTGATTAGTTTAATATTAATGCTAAAATAGTAACACATTAAATATTTATACCGTGGTGCTGTCCGAGTCTCCTTTCCTCTATCCCTCCCCTCCACAGCTAGTGTACCAACCTGAAAATAGCCTGCCTGTTTACCCATACTCCTCTTCTGTGCATCCCCCTGCAGCTTTCTGTAGTGCCATCATATCACCACTCGGAAGTGAACTGATTTGTATTTTAGGTTATAAAAAAAAAAAGCCCGTAAATTTTCCTAGTGTAAACCATGTAAGAAAATCTTTGCTAAAGTGCTCCTCATGCTGCAGCTACTGAAAAACAAAATACACCCCGTATATTCTGCAGAAGAGCCCTGCGGCTGGCTAGTATCTCTCTCACTGCATCATGGGAAAAGAGGACTCTCACTTCTAATGAGAGTAGAATGCAGTGGGATTATGTTAATTATACATTTTATTAAAAAGCAAAGTACTGTAAGTTTCCAGTCATTTAGATGTCCATCATGACTTTGTTGAAGTTCAGAATTGTGGTTCATCTTCCGGGTGTCACTTTGAATTAAGCACTCCAGCAATGAAAAGTAGAGTCAATTGGAGATATTCAAAAGCCTGGATGAAAGATAAGCTACTCATGCTGTATCATTATGTGCTGACTACATTTCTGAATATTGAAGTGTAAGGTTTTATTACTTTACCAAAGATTTTTAAATTATCCATTTTTTTTTTTATGTAACATATCAATCTCAAGCGATGTCATTCCTGACCCTTACTTTCTATCCCTTTTCTATCATGGAAGGAGTTCAGGGCCTTTGAGCTGCTGAGAAGTGGACTGGACCGCTCCAAATATCTGCTAGTGAAAGAAGCCAAAATCATTGCCATGACCTGCACACACGCTGCACTCAAACGTCACGACCTGGTGGAGCTAGGATTTAAGGTAGACTTCTGTCAGTTGAAAAATAAAGGATATATGTGTGTATATA
>JAVDPK010000262.1:21164-48856 GCA_034780415.1 Cichlasoma orientale
AGAGAGATAGATAGATAGATAGATAGATAGATAGATAGATAGATAGATAGATAGATAGAGAGAGAGAGAGAGATAGATAGATAGAGATATATATAGGCTGTAATTTATTTAAGTATTTAAATATGCCAAAATGAATATTTTCTTTATTAGTATGACAACATCCTGATGGAAGAAGCTGCACAGATTCTGGAAATTGAGACCTTCATCCCTCTATTGTTACAGGTGAACCTCTTTTGACTAGACCCTAACTTGTAATTATTAAGTTGTAACACTAAGACTGAAAGATTTGACTGTTATTCTTTTCTGAAAAATTACAATAAAACCTGTAAGGGATTGTCACTGTCATAGGTTTTTGTAGCTTAATCTTTACATCAGTACTCAACCCTTTTCAACCTGACTTTCCCTGTTAAGGTGTTCCTGATAGGCTCGTAAAATGATGTTGGTCTTTGGTAGCTGCAACTAACATTGTGAGTTGTAATTTCTGTGTACGGGCAAGATCATTAGGCACATCAGCCTATCCAGTAACCTTGCCAGAGCTCCTCTCATTATCCCTCCTCACCACAGAGCCAGTAGAAAGTCACGGAGCCTTTTGCCAGGATCCTTATCCTCACCGTCCCTTTTACTACCAGCTATTCATTCAGTGATTGGCATTTAAATAATTCTTAGACAATGGTTGAAATTTTAGATTTGTATGAGGACCAGCTCCAAATAAGAATAATACATTTGGCAATATGACATACTGTATGTGGATATATGTCAGACTTTGCATGCCAGATGTTGATTTGTACAGCTAATACAGCCTTTACACTTCTATTTATTTATTTATTTTTTTACACAACTTATCCTTCTCTTACTTGTGTTCCCCTCTCTGTAGAACCCAGAGGATGGCTACAGCAGACTAAAGCGTTGGATCATGATTGGCGACCACCACCAGTTGCCCCCAGTCATCAAGAACATGGCCTTCCAGAAGTACTCCAACATGGAGCAGTCTCTCTTCACCCGATTTGTCCGCCTGGGAGTGCCCACGATAGACTTGGATGCACAGGGCCGTGCACGTGCAAGGTGGGTCACCAGGCAAAATACAATCACAGTATCCAGAGGGTCGTACAAGGATAAAAACGTTTTTAACTTCTTATAAAAAAAATAATGCCTTAAACATGTTTTATTGTGTACAAAGTAGTCAGTTGTCCAGCATTTTGGTGAACAGTCAGAACCAAATCAATTTAATTTAGCTTATTTAATTATTGAGCCATTGTGTTGCTTTGTAATGGAGAAAACATTCATGCAGTAATGCTGGGTGAGCAGGATTGTCAGGCTGGAAATGATACCTTTACTGGATTTACTGAGAAGAGTCGTCTCACTGCAGAGCATAACAACATAATCAGAATAACACCTGTTAACATGGTAACATGCATAAAAATGGCAACACCAGTGAATAAAGTTTTCCATCATTTTGTGCATTAAGTGTTTCAAACATGGTATGAATTAAGACACTGGAATCCAGAGTGAGCATTGTGCAGAGTGAGAAACACTAATGTGTCTTAGGCTATATATATCAAATCTGCTTTTGTAGATGCTAAAAGAACATACAGTACCAGTCAAATGTTTGAGAATCAAGGTGCTGCTGGTGTCCTGTTAGGGAAACGTTATTACAGTAACACACATGTGGCCTAATGCGTGATTGTATTGCTATCCCACAGCCTGTGCAACTTGTACAACTGGCGCTACAAACACCTGGGGAACCTGCCTCATGTTCAGCAACTTCCTGAGTTTCAGGTACCCAACCCTGGCCTGACCTTTGACTTCCAGCTAATTAATGTGGAGGACTTCAATGGGGTGGGAGAATCTGAGCCCAACCCTTACTTTTATCAGGTTAGTAGTTTCCACAAATAAACATATTTAATGTAATGCTTACATATACTTGTATGCCATTTAGGGAACACGTTGAAAAACCTCTTAATACTAACTTAAAAAAACAGAACATATGATTAATAATTTCAAAAATAGAAATGGCCACATGCAGAAACATTGGAATTTAATACTAAAAGTCAAATAATTACTACTTCAGATACTATGCTGCCTACAGTATGAGCTACTTCAGTTGAAATAACTGTGAATATCCCGGACATAACACTGTTCGTATTTTGTGCATATGTATCACAGCTACAGAAATTGTTAGAATAGCTGAAATGGTTCATGTTAGACAAGTTGTGGAAGTCCACGCCTTTACAAAGAAACACACTCGCACACATTATATATTCATTACTCTGCTTAGTGTGCAGCTAACATTGGCTGTCCAGCACTAGTGGGTTTGTCCTTCACAGCGGAAGACAGACTGTGTTTCATCCTGACATTGCTGAGACACGAAGACTGTGTCTGGGCATGGGGCAGGGTCAATAGGGGTGTTTACTTTGGCCACATACCAGCTCAAGAGATCAAATCTTAGTGTTAAATAAAAAAAAGCAAAAAAACCCCAAAAAACCTTTATTTACATTTTTATGGAAGGTTTTTGAAATCTGCACATCTCTCCATCAAGAGAGCTGATAGAAATGTAAGTAGATACTATAAACAAAATATCCCCCGCAACTTTAACGAGTTTGTAGTAATTAGACCCAACAGCACTGGATTTCAGGTAACAATTATCCCGTTTAATCATTGAAATATCAAATTGAAGTGTTAAATTTAGAACCTGTTTACCCATTAAGCGTATCACATTGCTTCATGAATCTGACCACTACATTTATGCTGTGCACACTAAAGTCCCTGAAGCTTCTTATTGTTCTTAATTCAGCACCATGTGCAATTCTCGCGGTACCAGGTCATATGAATCTCAACTTCATTTGCCATTCGAGTCTCCTCAAGGGACTCACCAGTATCACTTATTATGCTTGACACACACACACACACGCGCGCGCACACACACAGATGCACTTTCCTGGAAACCAAACAGGATTAAATTGACACCAGAGGAGCAATTGTATCCAGTGCACACTGAATACATGTCACAGCTGAGCAAACACTGCCACAACCACTGCTTTGTGCTTACGCATGAACTGTGCACAAACCATACACAAATACTGTGTGCACAATCTATAGTGTAAAGGGTGTTTTCCTCTTGCTTTGCCTCATTTGCTAAAGCTCTTTCCATATTGAGTCTCAGCCAATTGATAGTACTTCACTGTTGTCAAATGGCTCATGAAGAGTAAGATGCTTATCTAAAGCCACCGCTTCTATTTGAAAATTGCCTCCCTTAACCACTAGGCTTGTTAGTGTAGACCTTTCTGCTTTACAAGCTACATTTTAAATTGCATAAGAGCAATGGTGGATTTTATGTACAGGTACTCTGGATTTATACCTCTCATTACCAATAATGTCTTTGTATCTACTTTACAGTGCAACTGTATGTAACTCTCTCTCCTCTGTCCCTGTTTGATCATTCTATCCTCTCCAGTCCTTATGCAGGCATGAACCACTGATCAAACTTCAGTAGGTTAGGTCTGACCTTGTTATGGTAGCCAGTTTCTTTTGGGGTTTAGGCTTTTGATCTTATGCATGTTAGACATGCAAATGAAAGACATAAATCTGTAAATGTCACAGATTTTTACTTAGATGTCTATTTATTCTTTATATGCAAAAGTACTCACTCACCCATCCAAATCATTGAATTGAGGTGTTCCAATCACTTCCATGGCCACGGGTGTATAAAACCAAACACCTCAGCATGCAGACTGCTTCTACAAACATTTGTGAAAGAATGGGTCACTTCCAGGAGCTCAGTAAATTCCAGCATGGTACCGTGATAGGATGCCCCTGTGCAATAAGTCCAGTCATGGAATTTCCTTGCTACTATATTCCACAGTCAACTGTTAGTGGTATTATAACAAGGTGGAAGCGACTGGGAATGACCAGTGGACCAGTGGAAGCGACTGGGAATGACCAGTCCACTTGTTCTCTGGAGTCCAGTGGCATGTCGCCACTGGACTCCAGAGAACACATCTCCATCAAATCATGCTTCTCTATCTGGCAATTCGATTGACGAGTCTGGATTTGACGAACGGTACTTGATCTGACTGCGTTGTGCCAGGTGTAAAGTTTGGTGGAGGGGGGATTATGGTGTGGGGTTGTTTTTCAGGACTTGGGCTCAGCCCCTTAGTTGTAGTAAAAGGAACTCCTAATGCATCAGCATACCAAGACATTTTTGGACAATTTCATTCTCCCAACTTTGTGGGAACAGTTTGGGGATGGCCCCTTCCTCTTCCAACATGATTGCGCACCAGTGCACAAAGCAGCTCCATAAAGACATGGATGAGTGAAGGTGTGGAAGAACTCGACTGGCCTGCACAGAGGCCTGATCTCAACCTGATAGAACACATTTGGGATGAATTAGAGGGGACACTGTGAGCCAGGCCTTCTCATCCAGCATCAGTAGACCTCACAAATGCGCTTCTGGAAGAATGGTCAAAAATTCCCATGAACACAGTCCTAAACCCTGTGAAAAGCTTTCCCAGAAGCGTTGAAGCTGTTATAGCTGCAAGGTGTGGGCCAACATCATATTAAACTCTATGAATTAATAATGAGATGTCACTCAAGTTCACTATATTGCCAAAATACTTTTGGCAATATAGTATATGTGTAAAATGTGCATTTTTGGCTTTTGCAATATGAGTGTGGTTTTATAAATAATCTTTAAATATAGAGGGTAACAAGTAACATTTTCTATGCTAAATCCCCCTTTTTTGGTCAAATATGTTATGATCATTAAATGTTTGTGCCATTTGGAGGCAGGTAATGGGGGATGAAGAACAAAGGATGTCATTGTTTTTGATGTACTGACTCCAGTGCAGCTGGATCGGGAACTGTTGATGAATTTGCATGCATTATTATCAAAGATGCGAGGCTGCAGTCCACATTTAATTGAAACTGAATGAATAATACATGACGTTTCCTTTTTTCTTTTCTTTTTTGGTTTCATTTGAAGGGCAAAATGTAGCCTTGGAACCAGGATGCACAAGCTTAGGAATTTGTTGATTGTAAAGTTTCATGAATAAGTTTTACATGCATTCATATTAGGAGGAAAACTTTGAAAACTAGGTCCTGGAGATTTGTAATGCGAAATGAGAGAAAATTATTTTAAATGGGTGTATGTGATTGCTTGAATATATATTTTTATCTCATTGTTTTCCTGTGATGTACATAAATGGTGACAAAAAAGGGGGAAAAAAAGTCTATTTCTGTTCTGGAGGTGAGCATTTTATATGCACATTAGGTAACATTTTTCATGGTTTAAATGCTTTTCATTGCCAGTTTCTGAACAATTGCAAAATAAAAAGAGACTGTCCCTGACTTTCTTGGTTGCCTCAGACAGTCTGGGGACTGATGTGCATGTGAAAGATGAGGTTGTGATTTTCTGTGAAAATCCAAAGGATGTGAGGTTTACACTTGCTTCTGTTGCTTCAGTGACTCTTTTGTACTCACAGTGTAAAAACAGTGATCTACAATAGCGAGTGGTAGCTTAGCAATGGACTCCTGCATCAACAGTTTGGCAGCTAATTATTCCAAATTAATTAATCTGCCAATTTTTCAAGCTAAACTTCATCAGATTTGTGCTACATAGCAAACTTGCAGCCATAGACTAGCTTGTTAACTGTGTCTTGCCTACTTCCCCAAGTAATAAGTGTTGTGTTTAGCCATTACTAAATTGTGTAATTTACTGGAAGCTATGTATAAATAACATTTGCCTTCTATAGTAATAAACAGGCAGTTAGCCAACTCACTGTAACTTAGTTGCACAACATTCAACAGCTTTCTCCTGTCAAAATAAACTTTGTTGTTGTGAAACTAGTACTCAGCTTACAGTATATGCTGGTCTCCTTACTCAAGTACAAAACACATGACATACAATAGTATATAATGGTGCAGGACAGGCTTATTTTTGCATCGTCACTTCAATAATATAATGTTATTCTTACCAGTGCTTCTATCTCTCTCCCTGTGAAGAACCTGGCAGAGGCAGAGTATTCTGTGGCTCTATACATGTACATGCGTCTGTTGGGCTACCCTTGTGACCGCATCAGCATCCTCACCACCTACAATGGACAAAAACACCTGATCAGAGATGTCATCAACCAACGCTGTGCTGGAAATCCATTCTTTGGTCAGCCCCACAAGGTAAGCACCATTTGAAACAAACCTCTTGAAAAGTTTAAGAAGCACTACACTTTTACATATCATATGCACAAACAAGAGGCTATTAAATATTCCAATGTTAAGTGACTGTAAAATTCAAATGGCACATAAACATACTTCATTATTGGAGGTTATTCATAGCAAGTACTGGGCTTAACAGTTTTGCTAGTATTCAGTCATGTATAATTGTTGCAGAGTACATTTTGGAGTACTTTTTAACTTCCAAAATGTGCTCTTGTCACTTTTTACATGCACTGCATTTCATTTACCAACACTTAAACGCACTTGATTATACATGTGTGATCATACACTTGCGGGTGACAAATTTGTTCTCTCTTGTGTCAAAGGAATCCATTATTCCACTGGACATGTTTTCACCATCTATATATGCGTAGGGCTACAGCTAGTTTGTTGAAGATGCATAACACACACGACATGCACATGTTTCTTCACACCTCTGGATGCCAGCTGCGGTTAATGCACCAACCTCTTATCCTCCATTGCACTGGGAAAGATATTCACAGCTCTCAAAGCCTCTTGCAAGGATTTTCAAGTGTTTCTGCCACTCATTAACATTAATGTGTAAAATCTTCTCTTTTTCTGTTCAGTTTAAGTAGTTTTATATTTGAACTGGAATATATCGTTGTACAACTTAAAGTAATATTTTAGTGTTATTATTCATGCTGGGTAGAAGAAAGAGAGTGGTTAAAGGCAAAGAAAAATACAGGTGTGTGCAAGCATTTGAAAAAGTTGTTTGAATGACTGTGAATACAATGAGAGTGTAAATTCTGTGCTCTGTTCATCCCTGAGGGATACAGTTAGGTTGTTTTCTTCTAGCCTGTATTATTCCCCTGAACTTCTCTAGTCTCTCCTCTTTTCCTTTCTTTACAGCGTGTTAAGTCAGCAACCCGCCGGCACAGTTTCTCATCCATTTTCTGTTTGTACTGCTAAATGCTTTTACTCACTAGCCTCAGGTTATGCTTTCCTCACTCTTCATTCTCTTTCCCTACACACATTATCTCACCTTTCTTCGGTCTCTGTTCTTTTAGGCTTTTCACACACTTAAAAGTGTCGCAGACTATTTTGGCATTCCAGTAAGACTGGAGTGAAAATGCCATATCAACAGTTATTTGGAGTGTTGTTATGTCAAGTAGCATAGGGTCAGCAGCAGCATGCCTTCAGTAATATTGCGATAGGTTCGGACATGCATATTTTTTGTGTTTCTTGTCCAGCATGAGTGCTGAAGCGAAGTGGGTCTCCACACTGACTAGTATGTCAAAAGAAAAGAAAAGCTTGAGTAAGAATCCAGCAAGGTGTCATGGTATATTCTCTATGTCTATGAAGTCATTCTATATACAAATGTACTTTTTATTGCCCACGAATGCCAGGAAAATGTCAAATGTAATGTTCTCATTCCTAGCATTAATTTTAGTATCCCATAGTGAGACATCTCACTCATGCCACTTTGAGAACTGGGGTTACGCAAGTAACCTGAAGTTTTTGCTTTTCTCTCAGTATTTTGTGAACTTTACCTCCTCACCTGCGACACCGAGTTCAAAGCTAATTTGTTACTACTGAGTAGATAAAAGTGAATCAAAATATACAGAGGTCATTTTGTCCAAAAGCAAGCAGGCAAGATACAGGTCCTTCCTAGTAAGACAGCAATTTGGAGGGTAAAATAATGGTTTATTGTACCATTCACAGAGATTGGGTCTTCACCGATTCCCTGCTGTTGTGTATGTATGTTTTGCTGTGCAACCCTACCTTGTTGCTTTGTTTTGAAGTACATTCCATGCCCTGACAGCTAGCCAAAAATGTTGCTTAGCCATGTAAAATGTCCTGCAATGTCAAGACATAAAGCATCATTCATTGTGCTCATGGCCTTAGTCAGTATGCATACCCAGTAATAAAGTGACAGGAGTGACAGGTTGTTAGATTTGCTGAGATGAAAGATAGCCAGAGACGGAGAGAGATGAAATAGAAAGAGGGACTCTTGTGGGAAAAAATGCTGAGCAGCTGAAAGGTCATAGCGCTGAGCACTGTGTCCACAGTGTGTCTGACAACGTGTCACAAAGGGTAAAACAGCGCAAATGTCAACAGCCAGCTTACTTTACTGTTATAACTTTAATTAGAAAGAAAAGTAGATGAAGGCCAGTTAGCACCAGTCACAGTTCCAATGTCAAGTATACTCACTTAAGCTTTTTACTGAATCCCAAACAAGTATGTGGGCAATTATGCATTTTTCCTGTTCTTTATTTTATTCTGTGAATTTTACAGAAAACATTTCATTCTCTTTTCTTTGATGACAAATTTTAAATATAAAGATTGTATTTATTTTCTGAACCTTGCTCCAAAGAAGTGCTGGAGCTCTGACCAACTGTCAGTTTAACTATCTAGTTAGTAAGAAGATACATCAACTGGGTCAAGGAGAGATGAATGCAAAGTGACAAAGTACCTATTTAAGGTTTCAGTCCTCATTCTGAATGACCCTCTGCAGCTGTCTAACTCTTCTACGTGACCATAATCTCAGTCTTCATTTACTGAGAGCAGCAGCAGCCTCTTTTACAACATGAAATCTGTGTCCAGAGCCAGGACGTTTTACAAGCACATATGATGATATGGCTGACAAAGGTGTCTCAACATTTCCCAGCATCGCAGCTTTTAGACAGATCTGAAATCCTGAGATACATGTTGACCCGAACGCACAAGCAATGCAAAGCTGTTAACTCTGGCATCCCTGTCATTCCGCCTGTGAAAGATTGAATAATCCAGTGGTCTGACTTTTGCACATTCCCAGCAGTAATTACCATAAATAAGACACAGCAGGATGGAAAGAAACAGAAATAAAGATGGGAGAGATCAGTGACTGATCATACCCAATAGTGTGTCATTGTCTCCATAAGAAGAAAACACGTTGGAAGAAAATGATTGGCAGTAAAATAGCTGTTTGTGTCTCACTGTGTAATTCTCTGTGTGTGTTTCCTTATGTCCTCAGACATGCAATGACATGACCTCTGTAATTCTCTCCCTGGAAGATTTCTCATAAATAACTAAACACCATGCAAAATGCTATACCTTGGGGAGAATGTCGATCCGGGCTTTGTTATCACTGTCTGTAGGCTAAGAATAACTCCCTCTCTAAAGAACCCCATTTCCTGCAAACCAAGATTCACCATTTCTTGTGTCAGTATGTGCATGCTTGCATACCATGGACGTTTGACTTGAGCATACAGCCCACAATACCTCATAATACCGTAACACTAACATATTGTTGCCTCTAGTGTTGCACCTGTTCTTCATAGCAACAGGGTGATGTAAATAAATACCTCATTAGCCCCATTGCTCTCAATTTTACACATTTAACACCCACACACCCACACAGACACACACTCCCCACATTAACTTCCTCTTATCCAAAAGGGGTTTTGGAGAGGTTCACCGAGGGTTGCATTTACTAATAGGTGGTAACCACAACCACAGGATGATTTATTTAGCATGGCTAGTCACTGAATGGTGTATGGCTTCTCAATGGTAGCTGATGTCCTATTGATCCATTTTAGAGCGTGAATCTATAGAGGACAGGCCAACCTCTTTCTGCTAGACTTTGAGGGGGTTTTTTTGTTTGTTTTTAGCATGTTGCTTATGCAACTACACAGTAGCATTTCCTGTAAAGTAGTAAAACAGGACTTAATAACTTATCTTTTAAACCCTATTTTAAGTATTGTTTTTGTTTGGTTCTGTTATCATTTGCAAGATAGGGGACGCACCAGTTCCAGTTTTTCTGGGGTTTCTTTCTGTTGTTTAGTCATATTTTTCATTAATCATTTTAATAGTGTTTTATCAGTTTTTCATCAGTTCAATTGATTAATTCCCAGATATTATAACAGTTCTAGATGGTTTATATCTTAATACTCAATTTGAATAATTTTACCTACATTCCCTTCTGTCGTGGCCTATACCTCGAAATGCCAAAATATATTGAATCCTAGCAACCATAGATATTACAATAACAGCAGACAGAGATGTGAGTAATATGAAGATAATTTGTTGATGATTTTGCAGTCCAAACACAGCACCACAGATTCTCTCAGGTCAATATTTTTTATATGTGAGCATCCACTGTCACAGAATTTAAAGTGCAGGGATTTTGTTTTGTTTTCTTGCTGAACAACATCTCACAGTTGTAGTTATTTGTAAAAAGGGATATTTTTTTTATCCCAGGCATAATCACTCAGTTGTTACTAGATCCTGAAAAAGGGAAACTCTATTATTCTGTTTCCACTTCGTATTTTTCCTGAATAATCTTTAAATATTGCATATTTTACCAGACCAGCGTGCTTTAACCACTGAGTGCTCCATGTGGCTTATAACCAAAAGCAAAAGGAGCACCTGGCTGATTGCACTGTTAACGAAGCAACTTCTCATTCTATGGTTGCACACATGCAGTTTACACCAGCAACATGGCTACATCATGTAATGTAGATGTTTGTAATGTGGTTTTGGACTCACCCTTAACACCCTTGGGATACTTTTGGTCCAACTTGGAAACACCACTAAAAATAGACACAGATCAAGGCTATATGATCAAGAACGAGCTTGTATACACTCTTCAGCACTGTCAAGGCTGTGCACTCTTGATGGGAGCAGCTCTTTAATCAAACTATATAGATAGTGTGGTATGAAAGTTTTCACATTCTCGCGCCTCATCAAGACCAGCCCTTTTGTCAAATTTGAAGTGCACATAAAGTAACATGACTGACAAAGTGAAAACATAGCTCTGTTCTTTATGTGGGAGAATAAGTACACTTCTCAGCAAGACAGGATTACTGGGGTATAAAAGCAAATTGGCTGACACGAGTTCCCTTAAGCTTGGAAAAAAAAATCCCACGGAGAGTCACTTCTCCTACATTCTCTGTCTCCCTGAAATAATCTCTGACGCAGTCAAGTAGCGACCCCCCCAGGGGCCCAGGTAAGAGGCTACTGGTGGCAAATGCCCTTTAAGCCGTATTAACCCTGCTGGCTGCCCGTGTGGCCCACAGCGATAACGGCAACAAAAACAAACTACAGTCGCCGTCTCTTAACGTTCGCCTTCAAAAAGAAAGAAAACGAATTTAAGACGGAAAGCAGTCTCGCTCATGTTTCTAAACATTTCAGCTAAATCCTTACACCTACCTAAAATGCAAACACTCATTTACTTTGCAAAGCATATCAGCTGCCAGAGCTTAGTTAGCATATCTTTGATATTTTTGTGTATTTGTGTCGTGTTGTTGAATAATAAATGTTTGTGTCTGTACAGGTTACGACAGTGGACAGGTTCCAGGGTCAGCAGAACGACTACATCATCCTCTCCCTGGTCCGCACCAAAGCTGTGGGACACCTAAGGTAATTACTTCTGTGCATGCCAAGCAGAAAAAAAAGTATCTGATCCAAAATAGCCTTCAGCTCTCAGCAGCTATTCTACTTTAAAATACTTGTGTAATATGAAATACTCCTAAGATAAACATCCTCCAGGGAAACAACACTGCAGAAACGCTGGCACTTAATTCTCTTGAGACAGCTGCTCTCAGGAGGATTTCTCTTTTTGTCATGTGTAACTACTGAATTAAGTTTGCTGAGGGAAATAACACTGTTGCAGTTTTGAGGCAAGTATGAGATTAATTATGATGCAGGGAGGATAAAGGTGCTTCAGGAAGCATCTATGGAGCTAACAGTCATTTTTGTCCTGGTTAAGAGAAGTCATTGTGCTCTGATGATTAGGCCGACAATAACTAAGAGTGCAGTTCTTATCAGAGGGAAGCTGTAAAGCAGTCAGTATGATGGCGAACCACTTTTCAGAAGTACCTCATTGCTCTCTTCTGGTCAACTATATTCCTTTTTTGGCCTCTGCTCTCATTAGTAGCTTCATCTCCCCTTATGTCTGCTTTCTATTCTTCTGACTCCTGCCTCCTTCCCCCATTTCACTGAATTAATTTGTAGTCAAATTATCTTTCACTTCTCTGCTGCCATGAGATCCCAACAACCTCTTTCTACATCATGTTTTTATACCAGGCAGCTGATCCACAACACTTCTTCTTGCCAGGCTGGCCAATGGCTGTGATGTACAGTAGCTGCTGTTGGAGTTCACAGCTTTATCACAGAATTGGACAGTCTGCAAATTGGAGCCCGAGTGCAATTTATAAGCCATTCCCTTTGTAGCTCTCTATGTCCCACCCTTCATCGTGGCCATTTAGCTGGCACAGAAAACACTTACAAACTCTATTTTGTTCTTTTTTCATCTCACAGATGGAGCGAATAATTGATGTAGCTGAAAATGAGAAAGCACACAGCTGACTTACAGAGAGGGGAAGTTTATCTTGCTGGCAGTGCCTGCTCGCTTCTCTGTATCATTCATTTGATCTTGTCTCTGACTGGATATTACATCCCACCTTTTACACATTCTCAGTGTTGCGGTTTTTCAGCACAGGGGGCATACAATAGAGCCAGGCCTTCTATTCTCCTTGATTAAGACTTTTGATAACACGGAACTTCAAGGCCTTGAAAACCAAGTTATCAGTCACTGATCGTGGCTGTGGTGATTTCATATAAGAATATTTGAATCAAACCTTTTGTGATTAAACTGTCAGGCTGCATCAAATCTTAGTTTAATAACTAAAACTGTTTTTAACTTCAATTTAGGATTTTTTGCTTATTTAGTTGATAATATTTATTGTTGACTGTGATGTGTATAAGAAATCAACCACCACAAACTGTGTCCTTAAAGTTTGTATCAAGATTAATGAATGAGTGGTCATCAGTCAGCATCATCATCAAAGTCCTAGATTGCAATAATGAGATGGACTGAAATTCAGACTTTGAGAGAACTGGCACCAAGTTCTTACAGTGTCACTGCTGCTGCATCCAGCCAATCAGAATAAATCATTAATGTAAAATATAAATGAAACCAGTAGCTTTAAAGAGAAATCAATACACATACAAACCAAAACAACTGAGACAGAGTAAAAATATTGGTTAAAATGAAAACCGAGTATCATCAGATTGAGGTTTTTTAGACCTACTCACTCACTCACACTGCATAACGTAATAATCTCACACAGATATTTTTAGGGTTTTCTTATAGTAAAACTTTGACTTGATAAAAATTTCAGATGATAAATGGAACATATTTTTTGTATCAGTTGATGCAGCAGCACAAGTAAATGTAGTTTATTCTATGTATTCTTCCTCCTTATCAAAATAGGCACTGTTAGTTTGGCCACTGGGTGTTTTATGCACACAGCGGAAATTGTCGCTGAAAATCACTAGGCTCAAGTAGAAATCTGGCAATCGACCGCAGCTCCTTCTGTAGCAACAGAAAAACATATACAGATTTCTTTCATATATGATAATACCATACCCCATAGACCTGTAAACACACTTGGATTTATAAGATTAGTACACTTCTCTTTTACTACCAAAAAATGTCTCATTAATCTAATTTTTATAGTTTTTCTTAACCATCATTCATATGTTGGTATCCCTGACAACTTATGAATGGTCTGCTGAGTGGTTGAAAGAGCAGTGCTTCATGGGAGCTCCTAATGCTTTCCATTGTGTTTTTCTCATAATGGAATCACTGTGGTGCACCACTGGCTTTTACTTCACAATCCCCCCTCCTCCTCTCTTCCCTGTCCCTGCCCGTGCCCCTCTCCTCATGGCGATCTGCAACCGTGACAACCACAGGGGATGCAGCTGACCATATGATAAGCTGACCCTCGCTTTGACAGGGGGAGCATTCCTGTGATACACACAGGCACATTCACATGCAGGAGCACACACTTTGACAGGGAAGCACAGATCCAGAAATGCTCTGACATGCACGCACACACATGTGCGAACACACACTGTCCACTTTGCCCTGTCATGTCACAGCACAGTCCAGGTGGGCGTCTCTCAGTTGTGCCATGTCCACAGGCTATCATGCTTCATGATTGGTTCATCTGCTCCACAGCTCTGTGCTCATTGGTGTAGGCAGCGGTAGTTTGTCTCTGTGGAAATGTTTCATTTTGTACCATGCCCTCATTTTTGCCTGAAATGTGCAGTAATTTTCACATTAATCTATAGGCTGTTCACAGTTACTCACTCGTACCCTGCACAATGGTTCCCATAAGCCTTGTTTTTTTCCCCTCTCTTCATATTCAGAGAACTCATCATGCATATTGCAAAGATTAATCCTCTTAATCTCATGAAGTGCTCAGGTGGACTCCACATTTCATATTTTTGGCTGTACTAGAATATACATGTAGTATGTGTTGGTGTTTATTTGTAAAATCCTCTATAAAAAAAAAAAAACATGACTGTGTGTCGTATTTGTAATCCAAAAACATCTTTTTTCTTAAATGCTGTCCTCTTATTAATGTTTGCTCTCACACTGTAGACTTGCAGGTCAGCTAAATGGTCATACTTGGCACAGTTCAATTTGGTTATCAACACCGATAGCTGAGACAATACAAGGATTCAGTGGGTTCAAAGGAAACCCCGTTTTAGATGGTTAAAGGCTGTCCAAATCTTCTCCCTTTCTTATGCATATGTATTGTATAGAATGTTATTATACAGTATAGTGGGATGTGTACTATGAGCAGTGTTTTTTGTTTGTTGTTTTTTTTTAACTCCTTGACTTTGATGTATAGAAGAATATACATGCATCTAGTGGCATTTGTCCACAGTACAGCAGACAAACAAGTACTTTGGCTAGTACAGCAAGCCAAGCAGGATTCCTCCATTCTCAGAGAAACGACTGCCTCTGTCCCTAATCTCTTAATACTACTTGATGGCATAAAAAAGTAACCTATCCTATCTACCCTTTCCCGTGCTCTCCTACCTCTATCTCCTTGCCTGCAGTGCTTATCCATGCCCTTTGTCTTCCATTTCTTTATTTCTCTCTTAGCTCCTGTATTTTTCCCTCTCAAGAAGTGCCTCTTATCCCTCACTAAACCTCTTTCCTCATATACTACGCTGCCTTTTCTTCACTCCCCCTTCAACCATTACTCAGTCCTTTCACTGGGATCTCTTCACTTCAGTTTTTGTTTTCGCCCCTACGCAGGATCTCTTCTCCTTTTACAGTTTCACACGTTTTTCTCTCACCCCTTCATGTCTTCTCTCCTCAAGTCAATCCTTTTTTTTTCCTGTCTCTCCACAGGGATGTGAGGCGTCTGGTGGTAGCCATGTCAAGAGCCAGGCTGGGCCTGTACATCTTTGCCCGAGTGTCACTGTTTCAGAACTGCTTTGAATTGACTCCTGCCTTCAACCAGCTTACTGCCAGACCACTGCAGCTACACATTAGACCACATGAGTACTACAACCAGGAACAGCCTGTAAGCAGACATACATAGGCACATGCAGGTCTCTTGAAACATAATACTTCTTACTACATTAAATTTGCCTCATTATGAGGTGTTCAAGCTGCAGATATGCTGATAAGAACTGGGTTTAAGCCCATTTCCATAACTCATGCCATCTTCACCGTCTCCCACCACGTCACAGCAGCTCCAGCCCACTGGCTCTGTCTAATCCCCCCTTTTTATATTCTGAGTGGAATTTTCATTCCCTGTGGTCCTCACTGGTCCCATGTCTTACTGCAGCTTTACCCATAGGTCCCAGTCTGTTATGAGCATTCTGCAGACCAGCTGCAAACATGGGAAACACAGGCCTGGCTATAATTACCCCCAAAGGTCAGAAGACAAAACCACACGACTGGCCAGCATGAAACGACCATTGTCTGGCCACGGTGTCTCACTGACTGGCGTGTGTGGCAACAGTGATGTCTAAAATACCCCATAGCCTCTCTGACACTTCCTCTGACACTAGAGTGTTCACCCCCATGGGGACAGTTCTTTCGGGCACACACATGTGGCCCCTGCTTAGCCCGTCTATCTAGAGTCAGTAAACCCCCGCTGCTTACACACACATACAGATTAAAAGTCAGACTTTGTCTGGCAACACTGACTGGAACTGTCACGGGCTATTTAACGGTGCTAATTTAGAAACCACTATTAAAAACAGCTGCTTAAAGCTTCATATGGAAGCATGCATATTTGATCTATAATTGTATGCAGTCACTGAGAAACATACTGACCCCTCAGTGTTTTTAGTGATGGTTTTACTGCAATGAAACCGCAAGGAGTGAAAGTATGCAGTAGTACACTTTGACATGATGCCCCCAGGGCATCTGTGGGCATCTCCCCTGTATTTAAGAGGCAACCACCAAGCAGATTGAATATTCTGCTTGCCTCAGTCTTCAGTTTAGCCTGCAAGACTCTGTCTGCATACTGATGTTATCAAATTAAAAACTCTACATCCTCGACTTCTTTTGGTAATACATGAGCAGCGATCACTGGAGAGAGAAATTTGTTTCACATCACCAGCGGGTAGCTGTGGGCTGCTGAATTGTGATTTCCCTGCACATTTTACCTCAGATCAATACCTAACCAAGTGGTGCCTGAAAGAGTGATCCCTAACAAGACAGATAAAGTTATTCATTATAATTCTTCTCTAGTCACACCCTGGACTCAAGTCAAACTTCTCTTACTTCTGTCCTTTTTGTTTCTGTCCTTCAGCGAGATGCTTCTGGACAGCCCGACCAAATCGTGAAGAGCATGCCAGAAATGGCCAACCTGGTGTATAATATGTACATGCACATGATCCAGACCTCCCAGCTTTATAGACAGGTAAAACCCACAAAATGGACTGTGTGAAAATGAGCTGTGTAAATCAACTAGCAGCACACCTGCTACTATTTGATACTACAACATCATAAAAGTTTCTTCTGTAATACACTTGAGGCACTTTAAAACTGGCAGTGTTCCTGTGTTGACATGCTTACAGATGTCATCAACTTTCCTGGCAGCTGTCAGCGCCTGTCCCCTCTTGCCATTTTTTTTTTTTTTTTTAACCTTTAACTTTTAATGCAGGACAGTAAATAGGTCAGATATAAGAAATGTTGAGGTTGAGCATATAGAGAATGAACAGGCCTCAAAGCAAAATCTTATGAGAAGTTCAAGTCGGTTTTTTCTCGTGTATGTTCATTGTCATAATGCCTCATGTGCTCATTTAAAGAGGTGTAATAGAGGATACTAAAAATATATGTGCTTAAAAAGGAAAGACATTTTTACTATAAAGTTGTCTGTTTTTTCCTTTATATGCATTGACACCCTGTAATGGTTATTTTAGATCCTGCTGTTCATGGTGGTGTTTATAACTAGTTAGACAATATACTGTCGAAAATAAAGTGGAAATATTTTCCTTCATGTTTTGAATATTTCCCTTTTCTTTTGACTTCTCAGCAGCAACAGCAAGAACTGGCTCTGCCTCCACAACAGACCCAAAAAGATGCTGGTGCTTTGCCGACCACGGCTACATCTGAGGAACCACAGGAGGAAACCCCCATGGAGCAGGAAAACCCAGAAGAAATGGCGAGCACAGAGACAAAGTCAGAGGACACCAGTGAGAGGGAAGGAAACCAGGATTCAGAAGGCCATGCTAAGATGCCAGAGCATCCTGGTAGAGACAGCGACAGTGATGGAGAGGAGAGCGCAGACGAGCAAGAACAGTAGAACATCCTGATATGGGACTACTACAGAGGGACCAAATAGATCCCCGAAAGGAAAATGTAGTGCTTAGTCAGCAATTACAAATTTGTTTTGTACTGGAAAGAGATCCTTTTGATGTTTCATTATCTTTTTCTAAAACATTTGATTTTCATTACTATCAGTACTTTATTAAAAAAAAGGAAATTATTCAAAGTGTGGCATCATTACTATACTGATATCCAAGCAGCAGAGCTGATAACTCCACTCTTTATGTCTCATACACATAACCAACACAACGCACTGTGTAATAGTGTTAAGCATCTCCTCATTTCTTTATATTTTACTAAAAAAAAAAGGGAAATAGGAGCAGTGATTTATTGGAACATGCAACAATTGGAAATATAGTATATAAGGTGAAAGCAGAGTTTGTACAATTCTAATGAGCTTGTGAGTAAGTATTTGGTATGACCACCTTTATTCTTAAACACTTCCTGAACTCTCTTGGGCAAGTGTCGTAATTTATTTAAGTAGTCTTCAGGAATAGTTCTCCAGGCTTCTTGAAGGACATGAAAACCTCTTCTTTGGATGTTGGCTGCCTTTTGTTTAATCTCTGCCAGGATGATCCCACACGGCTTCAGTAATGTTGAGGTCCGGGCTCTGAGATGGCCGATCCCTGTCTGATAGTGTTCCACTGTGTCTTTTTCTATCCAGGTATGCTTTTAATGCACTGGCAGTGTGTTTGGGATCATTGTCATGCTGGAAAATAAAGCCACTGCCAATCGGATGCTTTCCAGATGGTGTTGCGTGGTGGATCAAACTCTGATGGTACATTTCTGCATTCATAATTACAGAGGTTTTGGCAAGTCTGACACCAGTGGCTGAAATGCAGCCCCAAACCATTAGAGAGAGCCTCCACTGTGTTTTACAGATGTTTTTTTAGGCCTACCACTTCTTCTTTTGTCTCCACTTTTCCAGCTTCCTCAAACATTTTAAGAACACACTGCACACCACGCTGAGATATGCCAAGTTTTTGGCTAATAACCTGTCAATTTGTTATTTTTTAGCGATTTTCATAGATTAAAAAAAAAAAGCAGTAGGAACAATTTTAGTGTTTTTGCAACAGGCTGCTAGTAACAAAGTGCCTAAAGATACAATTTAAAATGGGTTATTTGCTAAGTTGGCGGTCATGTGTAAACACAACACTGGTTCGGCCCTTGATTTAGGTGTATTTTTTATGCTTGATTCATAGGTCAGTGTTAAGTGGCTTAAAAAACAACAACAAAAAATATATTCCTCTGAAAATGGTCAGATACAAGGAAAGTAAGTGAAGAAGTCCCAACAAATGCTTTGAAAGACCTGGAGAACCATTGTTCAAGACCACTTTAAAAATTACAGGTCTGTCTCCTTGGAAGCAAAATGAAAAAGAAATGAGGAGTGGGTCAAGACTTACAGTGCTGCATACAGAGACTGAGAGACTCTCTGTCATATTACTTTCATACATTCATCTACTTCCTACTGCATAAAGCACAGCTCAAATTTCATTGGCTCAGCCTATACCAGCAACAGAAGCTGCAAATAAGCTCCATTTGTAGGTCAGTCACTTCATCCAAAGGCCAGTGTGCGTGCTGGGGGATTTCAAGTTCCCCTCTTTATGTACACAGTCACTCAACCAGCAAGCCTCAAATTATCTGCCATTCATGATTTTCTGCGGAGTACTAACAGCAAAGGGATCCACAGCTGGATAAATCTTAGGGTTAATATACGATGACCAAATTCAAGATAATTGAGCAGGCAGAAGGTGTGTTGACATTAAAACAGCCAAAACTTGAAAATTTAAGCATCAATAAATTAATCAAAATGAAGAGGTTAACACAGTCCATAACCCCGCAGGCAAAAACACAGACCGTAAATTAATTCATTATCATGCACCAGATGATTTTTTTTTTATTGTTACATCATACCTCAGGCAGGCTGATAGAACAGGTCAGCTGCACAGCTGCTTGTGCCTGGGCTAGTTAAAAGACCTGATGGAGAACCATGTGTTGATGGATGTGGAGAGACATCATCTGAATTCAGTCAAGTGTGGAGCCATGAAATGTCTTTCTTTTTTCTGTCTCCTGAGTGCAGGGCGCTCTGGGTTAAGGTTTAACACGAGTATTTTGGAGTCATAAGACATGCCTTTTTGTTGGCTGCGGAAAGGATTAGAATGAGTGGTTAGATAAGAGGGTTGGCCGAGGCTGCACATATGAATTGCTAAGTTTTGACATGGAGCCAACAAGAATATGACCTGTGCCACACAAGGATTAAATATTTTATAGTTATACTGCAAGAGTTAACAATTTGCTGACTCAAACCTAGCCTTAGCACAGATGTATCAAATGTTCTGTCATAGTACCAGCTCCTAGAAACCCATGACACCAGGCATACTTCTCTCTTGAGTCACATGAATGTCTGCATTGTGCAATGTCCTTCCTCTATTAAGCCTTCAAGTTAACCTTCTGTTTTCAGCTGGCCTCATGAGAATTCAGTTGCCTGTGGTGCCTTGTTGTAGTAAATTAGAGCTAACTGGTGGGAAGTGGCTACTGCTCGCACACACATCATCTCTGTGAGCCTCCAGGAGGATCTGGGAGATTTGCTGCAAACAAGAAGGAAATCGGGTGCACGCGTCCTCCACAACCTTTCCTCTGCTGAAGGTGAACATGTCTTTTATACTCACACGGCAGGTATTCATTGGGTTAATAGCTACTTTGCAAAGCTCTCACTTCTAACCTTTGCTAAGAGCTGATTCATCACTGAGACTAACAGCATGCAGAGAAACTGTTGAATATTCATTAGCGTTTTGCTCGCTGTATGCTGACTTGTAATTTAAGATGTCTTTAGTGGTGTTGATAAAACTGACGTTTTTTTTTTAATAGGTTCAGATATAGGGAGATTTATTTGTGCTGGTTATTCAGTTATCTAAAGGTGCTTGTAGTAAATTTAACAATGGAAAAGCAAAAAAAAAAACATGAGGTGAAGAATTTAAAGTGTTTTCATGCCGTTTGTTCATATAATCATTGTGGTTTGGTGGCTCCTCCAGCTCATCTTTTTTTTTTTTTTTTTAAAGTGAGGGTGTTTACCAAAGCATGGGATCCACCATGGGACACACTCGTGTTGAATGTTTAATCTATTGCCCAACGCTACATGACAGCAGTGTCACAACAGGAAATTACACATTACATAGAGTCAAGACAGCAGAGCCTGGAGGGGAAGAGGATCTGACCATTGTGTCTTAAACCTACACCAGGCTCAGAGAATCAGTCTGACAACACACAACGCTTTCACGCTTGTAAAACCATCAGTTTTACAATCTTAACTTAAAGGCTTGGCCTTAGGGCCGATTTTTCTGGAGGATTTTATTGCACAAAAACATTTACAACCTTATTCCTCGAGCTTAATATTGCATTTTGTTTAAAAAAAAAAAATGCCGTAAAGAGGTCTTTACATATTTTTGCTGCTATACTAGTATAAAGCAAGACGCAGTTGCACTTTACACAGTACAGCAAACCAATTAGAAGGTTTATTTATAATCTAAGCTTTTTTTTTTTTACTCAAAATAGTAGCACATTATACTCCTGGCCTCTTATTTGTGATCTCTGCTGAACTGCTTATAGCGAGTGACTAATGTGCCGGCACAGGTCTTCAACATTGTTCAAGTGTTTACCTCCAGCGAGCATGCAGATCTGGTGAATATTGCCAGCTTATCATGCTTTGTCAAGACCGGTGCCTAATCCTGTACATACAGATCATTAACAGGACACATTTCAATGTAATAATCTCCCGTCATCACTGAAGAACCACTGCTGCTCACAGGAAACACAGCTGCCACTGTAGTGACTGACCCACCGTCACATGCAACCTAAAGTGCTCTTTAGCCAGACTTTCTGCCAAATTCCAACAGTCTGTTAGTTCTTTGCAAAGTGTGCCAGTGTCCTCTTAAAGTAAATTATCATTCTAAGCTTCTTCTCTTTTTCCCAGAGTAAGATGGGCACTTGTGGGTCATGTTTCTGGTCCATCATATGGCTCATTGTCCTGCTGTGCATTGGGTGGCCCATCAGCATCGCCTTAGGCGGTCTCTACGGCCTCTTCAGCCCCCTCACCACCTGCCTTGGCCTGGACCGACTGTCCGATTTACTTCTGGAGGGAGCCAATGTGGGAAGAACCTGTGCCAATAACATGAGGCACGGCAAGCCTTTGTGCTGAAATCCACCCTTTCTGATCGAGACCAGAAAAAACAGAGGTCGAAGGTAGAAAGAGAACAGGCTTCACCTCAGGAAGAACTGCTAATGTCTGATTTATGTGGAACTATTCCAACATGACTGGCGAACAAGCCACTGAGAAACTTTCTAGCAACCTGTCACAGAAAGGTCCAGAAGTCCTGGAAAATGGATTCCTCTCTTACTGGTAACGTGTAATTAACTACAGATTTTAAATTTGCATGGGTTTGTCATGAAGAAAATAGGCTTGTTGTTCATGGTCTGGTTTGTTGTTTATTTTGCTGCATGGAGACGATAAGAATGAAAATGGCAATTTAACAATGGAAATATTTAGACTTGGAAATGTATGAAAATGCGATTAAAACTGCTTTGAACTTGCCCTTCGTGTTTGTTCATTGACATTTGTGCACTTATTTTGAGGAAAATCCATGCCATGAAATACTGAACATAAATAAAGCTGCAAATTTGAACAGATGCATTTTAGGTTTCATTCACTCATTTTTGTCTACCTGCGTTTTCACATTAGTGGGTTACAGTTGTTTGGGTCGCATCCAAAAATGAATTAAATTGAAGTCAGGGAGACAATACTGAGATGCGCTGCTAGGTCACGCCAAGCCCAACACAGCTCTGCACATAAATAATTCAACTCATTTTCATCCAGCTTTCTTACGATTGGCTGCCCATCACAAACAGAATCAGGTGGTAGGCGGGGCTATTGCACTCACAGCATTCCTGGTATCTGAGATGGCTACCGCCTGTCTTTGATATCATGCAGAGACGAGAGCAGTCTATTTAATATGAACTTCCAGAGTTGTCCAGTACAATATATGACAGAAAATGAGGAAAAGCAAAATGAAAACTTCAAATTATTATTTTGGCCACCTGGAGGCAGTAAAACAAGCAGTACACACAAATATTAGAGATTTTAAAGATCTCCATATAACCATGCCATGTTCAGCCTCTGTCAGCTTTGTCCCTGTTTGAAATTTGACGATCACTGCCACATAGTATAAGGATTTATTATTACTAGTAAAAACTATCCAGAGCCGTTCAGATAGCACAGCAATAAACTGACCATTCTAAGTCAGCAAAAGACTGAGGAAGCTCTTAGAAAATAAGTGTACAAATAAAATGATTTAGTGGCAAAGAGCTGAAACCCTCACACTGACAGGCAGATCATAAACTCCTCCAGCAACTTCCCTAGTGTCAACTTTCAAATGATAAATGTAGTGTTCAGACCCATTAGCTCAAAGATCTTCTAAGCTACTTGCATTTGTTCTATTGTTTTCTACAGGGAGGGTGTAATAACTTTGAGATTGCAACTGGCTCTGGGCTAAACAAGTAAACTTGTTATGAAAGTTTTGAGTTTCTGGTTCAGTGTATAGGCCCAATTTTCCTTTGAAAACATACATTTCAAATAAAAAAGAAAAAGGAAACCCTCTGAAGTACTAGATGCTTGCACAGAAGTTTTGACACTGTGGGCTCCTGCCTGAGTAAGTTATTGAATTTTGAAAGTCAAGACCCACAGGAAAAGTTGAGTGGTTCTCAGCTCAGAGCTTTGAATGAAAGGCAGGCTGGCTTTGTGGACCAAGTATAATTAATCTGAGATTCTTCACCTGATAATTGGATGATGTGTTGTTTGATGAGTTTTTTTGTACTTTGTAGCATGTTCACAACTATTTTACGTGCATAAAAGTTAGAGCTAGGTCATTGCACAGTAAGCATGCAAAAGATGTTGAGCTCAAAACTCTACTTGGCAAAGTGCAAAAATTTAAGCGATATGTTACTTTTGTTTGATTAATTAGTTTCAGATAAAAACGATTAAACTAACACAAAGCAAGTATGCAAAACCAAAACTCTAATCAGCCAAAAGGTGAAAATACTGTTTCCTAATCTTTGGAAAATGGGAATGTAATATGAGATATATATATATATATTTTTTTTTTTTTGCAGTTTTAATATTTATAATGAATTATTTTCCATTTAGTACTATTTCTTAAACATATATACATACTTACTCATGCCATTGCTAGTCATGTTTTCATTTTATTAACCATTTTATTTGATTCTACGTTTTGTTCATGTATATTCAGGGATTATATAATTCCACATTCTTCTGACCTTAATGCCCCCCTTTTCTTTGTCTTTTTGCCATAAAACTTTAATTTTGACCTTAAGTCAAGTCTATGCTATTATTCCATGCAGTGTCTCAGAGGGACATTAGCCTATGTTTAATTCCATTTCTTTAAGGCTAATTGTTACATTCAACCCATATGACTCAGCCCAGTGTGCCCCCGAGCTACCATGACAAATAAGGGAGGGAATGCTTGTGCTTGACCAAACATTTTAGAGGAAGATCATGGTAAATTACCATTTTCATCTAGCACATACTAATTTAGTGACCGTGAGCCACCTTTAACTGTGTTACTGCTGTTGGAGTGAGTAAGATTTGCTCCAGTAAAGCTTTGTCGAGCCATGAGACCAGCAGCAACGTTCATGAGTTGGTCTTTTCTGGGAAAAAAGGTTGCCATGAAAGCACCCCCCCCCCCCCAAATCCCCCTGTAACCTTCACTTGCAGTAACTGGCACACTGAAAAAGAACCAAAGCTAAAAGTCAAAAGGTAATTTATGGCTCCAGAGGTTAAATGGAACATTCCACTCTGGTCTTACTTAAAGGGGGATCTGCCATGACTCATCAGTGAAATAATGCATTGAAAGGATGTGCAGTGGTGTATTATAACACGTTTACACAGGCAAGGTATTAAGCACAATTTTAAGTTAACTACACCCCATACTTCAAGTGTTTTCACTCAACTGCCTTTTTTTCTGTTTTATGTTATTTTAGGAAATTTTAAATATAAAATTAGTCTGTGGCCTTTCTGATTACATTGGAATATTTCAAAAGTATCAAAGACATACACTCATCCGCCATTTCATTAGGACCGGTTCACCTACTCATTAATGCAAATATCTAATCAGCCAATCACATAGCAGTAACTCAATCCTTTAGGCACGTAGATATGGTCAAGATGACCTGATGAAGTTTTGACTGAGCATCAGAATGGGGGAAGAAATGTGATTTAAGGGACTCTGAACGTGGCATGATTGTTGGTGCCAGATCTGGCTGATCTGATTATTTCAGAAACTGCTGATCTACTGTGATTTTACAGCACAGCCATCTCCAGGGTTTAAAGAGAATGGTCCAAAAAAGAGAATATACCAAGTGAGCATCAGTTCTCTGGGTAAAAATTCCTTATTGATGGCAGAGGTCAGAGGAAAATGCCCAGGTAATCTTTTTATGACCAGAGAGTACCCATCTTCTGATGGCTGCTTCTAGCTTGATAATGCTGCATGTTACAAAAACTCAGAACTGGTTTCTCGAACATGACAGTAAGTTCACTGTACTACAGTAACCAGATCTCAATCCGATAGAGCACCTTTGGGATGTGGTAGAACAGGAGATTCATACCACGGATGTTAAGGCCATGAATCTTCTGCAACTGTGTGATGCTGTCATGTCAATATGGACCAAAATCTTTAAGGAATGTTTCCAGCACCTTGTTGAATCTACAGTACCAGTCAAAAGTTTGGACACAGTTTGGGTGAGTGTGTCCAAACTTTTGACTGGTACTGTATGTAGTGTTGTAGTACTCGAGACCGGTCTTGGTCTCGAGACCGCTTTTTGATGGTCATGGACTCGACCGCATTTGGTCTCGGTCTTGTCTCGGTTTCAGACATTGCGAACTTGGGGGACCGCAACTGTGGAAATATCACTAAATTGCCAGAATATTGTCCAATTTGTTAACATCCTTGTTTTTATTGGATACAAAACCTACCGATTCAAATCCAAGCAAGATTGTGCTCCTCTGCCTCTCATGGGAGCGCATCCTGGACTCCGCCCTGGCTATTATCGCTGCTTACACCTGTATCGTTTCACCGCAATTTGCAGTCTACCACAGAGCACGGGCAGTTTCATTCACAATGTGCGCGTTTCATCTCACTACGATCGTGCATGCGCTTGACTTCGGGGGCTACAGAAATTGAAATATGTTTTTATGCTTTAATTCCTCTCCCATATGCACGTACATACCGTACATGGCTACCGTACATACCGTACATACATACCGTACATACATACCGTACATACCGTACATAGCTACAGTGCATAGATACCGTACGTAGCTACCGTACATACTGTACATTGATACTATACATACCGTACATAGCTAAGATACTGTACATATACTGCACATAGCTACTGTACATACATACTATATATATATATATATAAATTCTAATATATAATGTGCTGCCCCAATATATAATGTATGTATAGTATTTTAATATATATATATATATATATATATATATACATATATATATATATACATAATTTATGTATAGTTTTTTTATATACCATACTTACCGTACGTAGCTACCGTACATACTGTACACAGATACCGTACATATAGTACGTAGCTACCGTACATAGCTACCTTACATACTGTACATACCGTACACAGATACCGTACATATCATACCATGCATACCGTAGATATATATATATATTTTTTTTTATATAAAAATATAATATATAATGAATGTATTGTATTTTTATATACCATACATAGATACCGTACATACCGTACATATCATACCATACATACCGTATTTACTGTATATATATATATATATATATATATATATATATATATATATATTATAATATATATTCTAATATATAAAGTCCTTCCATCCATTCATTTCCGCTTATCCTGTTTAGGGTCTCTGAGGGCTGGAGCCTATCCCAGCTGACAGGGCACACCCTGTATAGGACGCCAGCCTGTCGCAGAGAGAGACAGACAACCACACACACTTACATTCACACCTATTGGCAATTTAGAGTGGCCAATTAACCTAACCCACACAGATGCGGGAGAACATGCAAACTCCACACAGAGAGAGAGAGGGAGGGGCCAAGATGGAATCGAACCCAGGCCTTCCAGATGGTATTCTAACTGTGAGGCAGCAGTGCTAACTACTGCGTATAGTTTTATATGTATAGTTTTTTTATATACCATACATACTGTACGTAGCTACTGTATCTACCGTACATCGCTACCATACATACCGTACATAGCTACCGTACATACTGTACATAGTGTACACAGATAGCGTACATATCGTACATAGCTTCCATACATATCGTACCGTACATATCGTACATAACTACCATACATATCGTACCGTACACACCGTACATAGCTACCTTATATACCGTACATTACTACCATACATACCGTACCTACATACCGTACATATATATATATAAAAAACACTCCACACAGAAAGAGAGAGGGGCTGGCCCAGGCAGAATCGAACCCAGGCCTTCCAGATGGTATTCTAACTGTGAGGCAGCAGTGCTAACCAGAAAAATATTTCTGGCTAGAACCCTGTAGTTAGCATGGCCACCAGTGACGGCAGATAAGTAAGTAAGTTGCTTCTCCGCCATTAGTACATTGAGCAAGTGATCGATCCTAATATCAATAATATTGATACCAACATTGGTATTGGTATTGATCAATACCAGTGTAATGAGATCAGTACTTCAGCTTCAGTTTTTCTCCTGCATGCAGTGCTGCGGTTTCAGTTTTACACATTTAGCTATGTGGTTTTGAAATAGCACC
>JAVDPK010000262.1:48956-83042 GCA_034780415.1 Cichlasoma orientale
AAGTGATTTTGATCATGTTTCACATTTTACTGTGTCATGTAAAGTGGGGCACCGGTCTTGGTCTTGTCTCGGTCTCGACTCGGTCTTGGACCCTAAAAGTCTTGGTCTTGTCTCGGTATCGATACACTCTGGTCTTGGTCTTGTCTCGGTCTCGGGTTAGGTGGTCTTGACGACAACACTGACTGCATGCCATAAAAAATTAAGGCAGTTCTGATGGCAAAAGGGAGTCCAACCTGGTACTAGCAAGTTGTACCTAACAAAGTGTCCAGTGAGTGTATAAGTTCACAGCAAACATCACAGTAAGTTCACTGAAGAAGTCAGCTTAAAGGTCCATCTGAAGCACCTTTCCTTCTTTTATCTTGGAATATACATACTTTTTGATGCTGGTGTGAGATGAACAGCACCACATGAAACAGAATTACAGCTCAAAAGAAATCCAAAAGGAGCAGATGGGGTCATGCAATAGCAGTGTATAACTGAACTATTTATTGGAGGATAAATGTGCAGTACTTACATGAGGCATAATTTTCTTTTGAGGGTGGAGCAGATTTACCTCCGCAACAGCATCTCTGAACCCAGCAGGGTGGATGCATGATGCAACAAAAGCAGCACGTTAGAACTGCTAATATGTATGTGCTGTGGAGGGGAACTAAAACAGTTCAAATGTGTGCAACACCAAAAAGCAAAAGCCTGTTTAGCCGGGCGTCTTCAGGTGTGTGGGTTCTTTGCTTAAAAACTCAGAAGCTTTCCTATCAGTTTTGACTGGCATCGTGTATTCTCAGCTACCACCAAAATAGCTCAGGATTCAACACTTAGGAGCCCCTCTAAATACTTACCAAAATGCTCTTGCTGAGCAGCCTACCTACAAATCCTTGTAGCTGTCAATGTTGAAGCTTATTCAAATTTGATTCATAAATTATTCATGTTCATACTAAACTGCGTCTTATCCCCATTTTCTAGCGTTCACTATTGACTGAAACTGTGACAAAACTTCAATCATTCTTTCAAATGCCGGCTATAATCTGACACAAATTTCCTTAATAAATGAGGTAGCCAATGCCCAAATGCATACTGCAATATTCATGTGGGTGCAATATGAGACCTAGTTAGATTGCTTTTTGTCTGCCCAACTCTGCTCCCAAATATCCTGAGGAGGAAAGCCACTTGCGAAAAATAAATAAATAAATAAATAAAAAAGACAGATTTTAATTCAACTTTGTCTGCTTTTTTGCCCCAGAAGTCTTGGCAGAGGATACAGAAGGCAATAGGCCTTAATGCCAAGTGAGAGAGAGAGAGAGAGAGAGAGAGAGAGAGAGAGAGAGAGAGAGAGAGAGAGAGAGAGAGAGAGAGAGAGACAGAGAGAGAGACAGAGAGACAGAGAGAGGAGGGGGGAGAATAGTAAATTTTTTATTGGGATCTGAGACTGGCTATGGAAAAAGCCTGTTCCCATTGGCTTCAGGGAGACCTGGAAAGCAAAGGGAGAGAGAAGATGAGTATATGCCTCCCCATTCAATTAGCCACATACTGCTCTGTAATTTCTCCCCCAAATACAGGCACATGTGTGCACACACAAACACAAGGTCACATGAGTACTCTGTGAAATGACTATATGAGTAAATGTCGGTTTGCCAGGCCTCAGTGTGAGCCATTTCTCTGATCAGCAGCAGAGAAAACTTCTCCTGGTCTCCAACCTTCTAATAAGAAATTTTAGATAGTGTTTTTATTGGTATTGCTGTTTTTTTTGTTGTTGTTGTTTTTACTGAAATATCCATCAGTGAAAACAAAAAATCACCTCAGTGGGAATTTGATGGTGTGTTTAACTAAAGCTGGCCACATTAAACGGTCACTCAATCAATCGATAGATTCTGAGCATATATACTACCATAAGCATGGTTGGACCCATTTGTATTTTAGTTATTCAAATAAATGGTGCACACAGTATGCTGAAATTATTTAAATGAGGGAATAGCTGCTCAAAAAGTAAATAAACAAGTATAAATATTTCACTGAACTTTTTCACTGTGGATGTCTTTAAGTCAGCATCACCAAAAGTGAAGAGGTTTGACCCAGTTTTACTGTATAAGGTTTTACTATGCTGCACTAAGACCTTAATTATGGAAATATTATGAATTAGTTAACAGTGTAAGTGTGCTAGTTACAGAAAACAAACATGTTTGAGCAACAGTCTATTAATAATTAGTAATGTAGTTTTTTTCCTAATTCTGACCATTTTAAATTACTTGAATATTTAAATTTAATAATTTCATAATGATGCTGTTCCATGATAAACATAAACGAGCTTTTATTTTCACCTACACTTCAGCACTTATTTTCCAAGTGTCTCTTTAGTGTAGCCCCATGAGCTTATTACATAACAGATGTTCATAAAGTATAAAAAAAAAATGGAAACTGTGCACTTTAGGAAAGTGTGGCTTACTGTCCAAGTATCAGTGATAATGAATGAGCAAATGCTTGCAGTATAACTTCAGGCATAGTGACAGTGATCCAAAGTGTGTGCTCCTTTGAGGTACTCAGCAGAAGACTTTAACATAAGCCAAAAACATGTCACTCAGTATTCAGTGCACGGGCCAGAAAGAGGACACCCAGTTTTCACTGAGCAATATGTTTCATGTCTCCTTTTGGCTGCGACCTTTCAATGGCTCCTGATGCTCAAGAAAGATGAATGTTGGAATGGCCGAAGTATTTCCAGACAGTTTGCATTAAGTGAGCTTTTGGTGAACAGCTGAAATGCTTCAGCCCTGGGACATTTCAACAACCCTTCATGTTACCCACTTAGCTGCTGGATCAGGTGAATAACTTCCCCTCAGGCTGGGTTCTCTAAAAAGACATGTACTTTGTTTACGATGAATTCCCTATAGAAAATCAATATGTTTTTTTGTTCTGGACAGTTTTGTCCTTATTATCGCATCTCCTCGGCTGAGTAATGATGCCGATCTCCGGAGGGGTTGTGAGCGGGACAAGAACGATCATGCCACAATGATTTAATCTCAGTAACTGCTAAAGTGAAAGTCACACTACAGGACTATTTGAGCAGCCTCCAAGTGTCCCTGTGTATAATTCAGGCACTGGCACGAGCCTTTCACACCCATGGATGCTTAGAAAACAGACATAAAAATGATTTTATGGTTACACAATACATATCCTAAGCATGAACCCTGGCAGTGACAGAACCTGCACATACACTAAAAAAAGGACAGCAGCTAACACTGAAATGTCATTTTCAAACTATTTAATATTTTGGCACAAGGGCAAACTTGTCCACCTTTTGCTCGTAAGCTACAGTTACAGTGCTGTACTACATAGATGGACTTAACTTAGCTATGGTCAAAAAACATTAGGAATATATTTGAATACTGGGGCAAAAGGATGCTTAAAGCAGACCACTGCCTACCAATTATTACATAAGACCAAAACAAAGAGTCACACAGTGAAGGGTTATGGCTTGGGGTCGGGTGACAGCAGCATATGATTCATGGCTTGCTGTGCCCTTTTGTCTTGTCCTCCTTGTGGTGGGACCATCCACTGCTCTTAGCCAATGTTATTTTACAGCCTTCAGAACTTGGTCTCTGTCTGTTTCAAGTAAACCGGCAATGTCATTCCCTATGTCTTGTTCTTTCCTCAGTGCAGGAATAAAGAAAGAATATGGCATATGTCACAACAGAAGATGTCCCTTTTTTCTTTATTGTTTTGATGTTGGAAACAGCAAATCGTATCAGCAAAGTATCAGTAAAGGTTTCCTGCAAGGACAAATGCATTATCTTTGGCTGTTCTTAAATCACAAGGTAATTATTAGACCAGTATTTTGTGTTTGAGGTAATACTATCTGTTCAGACAGAGAAAAAGAAACAAGTGGAAGTGCCTTCAATATACTACAGTGACCTTTGACATTATACTCTAACCAAGTAATTGCCTCTATTTTTGACCTATGGGCTCATGTGTGTATTTTATGCTGAATACACTGAATGCAAATACAAGAGAAGGGGCTCAACCATGAATTAGAATATTATGTTAGTGCATGCTATATGCAAACATATAGCATGCACTATGCCACCACATCAATATTTTACAGACATGCAATTGCAATTATGGAAACTCACAGATTTTATGCAAATCAAGTCTTTGAATGCATCTGCAAAAAATCTCTTTTGTTTTCCCTCATGGCAAGCCCAGCATGTTAAAAATATATATATATATATATATGCATACACAGTCTTGCTGGATACAGACTGGGAATATTTCTTCAGGAGGTTAGCTTCTACGCTTGTTTAAGAAAATTTGGACATGTGAGATCTGGAGCTTCTAAAAAGTCAGGCAGCTGCTCACACCAGCTTTGTGGCACAAGTGGTCTCTCCAATTGGCACAATCACCTTATGTGTCCTGTGAGTCTACAAGCAAATATATTACAATAACAAAAAAGCTGTGGATATTTACCAGTATTACATATCAGTCAGAAAGGTGTAAATACCTGTTAATACAGGAAGGTGTTACCCATTTTAAAATATAGGAATCCAGTTAGTTTGACTGGGTTTAAACAATACTATTGGAAGTAGAAATGTGTGACTAGATTAGGACTTCTACAGACACAGTGAGGTTTCTAAATAATCCTGCAGTGATTTATCGGTAGGAAAAAGATCAAAAGGAAGCCTGCCATTGTCTCTCTGTCCTCATCTCTGTCCTCCATAAATGGGTAGCAGGCACAGATGTCCGCGCGGGATTTCCCTCTACTTGTCGTGCCTTTCATGGACAGGCTGTTGTCAATGGGGCAGTGGGCTACCAAATATGGAGAAGGGGTCGCACTGTTTGACCCCCTCTCACGGACACTGTCAGAGTATAAATTGGCGGGGCATGACATTTCAGCACCCCTGGTTTACACACTCAAGAGTCGGCCTCTGGTGCTAATCTGGTGAGTACCCATACGGCTGACCGAACGGGAGTGAAAATTACAAATAATGGATTTATTACAAGAGGATGCGTTCAGGAATTTAACACAAACGGCAGCGACTTCCATCTTTTACTCACAAACATCATTATCCGAGTTAAACTGATCATCTCATCTAAACCGCCCGGAGGATCATCAGTTTCTTTTGTGGATTACTAGTGATACAAAATACTAACAACGGTATTAAGTTACACAGCGCTAATGTTAGTGACTAAAATATCAGAATAGGCACCACAATAATCTTTAAAATATTTAGCTTATTCTATAATATATTACATAAAACTAATTCATCATTGTCCATGTCTAACCACCATTTCTTGACTTTTGTGTCCACCAAAAACGGCCTTGTGTTTGTTGTTTGCTCTCGACCTATAAAGAGAGGGCAACCTCTTTAATCACCCAGTTCAAACAAACAGGAAAATTGGTATTGGAACTAACTGCGCACGTGCGCGCACCCACCTGTGTGTTGCAGAGCTGCCGCCATGTGCGACGACGAGGAGACTACAGCCCTGGTGTGTGATAACGGCTCTGGCCTAGTGAAGGCTGGATTCGCCGGCGATGACGCACCACGCGCAGTGTTCCCTTCCATCGTTGGTCGCCCACGTCACCAGGTAAATTAAATTTAACTATTCATAAACACAACAGTGGTACTGTAGAGACTAATATTATGATTTATACCTAATCAAAAAGAATCTATGGCTTTGCAAGGCCCAGCAAACCTGTGCGTAATTGCGCACACATCTCCAGTATAGTTTATCATGGAGGAAACCGACCAGCCATGTTTTGTTGTAATCAGCAACAGCTCCCTCACTACATCACCGATTTCTGATGTTTTCAGGGGGTCATGGTTGGTATGGGCCAGAAGGACTCCTACGTTGGGGACGAGGCCCAGAGCAAAAGAGGTATTCTGACACTAAAGTACCCCATCGAGCACGGCATCATCACCAACTGGGACGACATGGAGAAAATCTGGCACCACAGCTTTTACAACGAGCTACGCGTGGCCCCAGAGGAGCACCCCACTCTACTGACAGAGGCCCCCCTCAACCCAAAAGCCAACAGAGAGAAGATGACCCAGATCATGTTCGAAACTTTCAATGTCCCCGCAATGTATGTGGCCATCCAGGCAGTGCTGTCCTTGTACGCTTCTGGACGTACCACGGGTATGGCACAGTCCTCTGGCATGTGCTGTACTGTATTTCAGTAGATTAAAAAAATACATTAAAATTTAAATTAAATGTTTACATATTCTTTGTTGCTCTAGGTATTGTCCTCGACTCCGGTGACGGTGTGACCCACAACGTCCCTATCTATGAAGGGTATGCTCTTCCCCACGCCATCATGCGCCTGGACTTGGCCGGTCGTGACCTCACAGATTACCTCATGAAAATCCTGACCGAGCGTGGTTATTCTTTTGTCACAACCGGTGAGTGTAAACTGTCAGTCATAAGCTTCTGAAAAACTAGTGAGGCCTATAACGCAATAAAAATATAATTATATTACCACCTAAGTCATTCCTAAGTCAAGAAATAAAATAACTTCTCTAACTACAACACCCTTGTCTGACCTCCATCAGCTGAACGCGAGATCGTTCGTGACATCAAGGAGAAGCTGTGTTACGTCGCTCTGGACTTTGAAAATGAGATGGCCACCGCCGCCTCTTCCTCTTCTCTAGAGAAGAGCTACGAGTTGCCCGACGGCCAGGTCATCACCATCGGCAATGAGCGTTTCCGCTGCCCAGAGACCCTCTTCCAGCCCTCATTCATCGGTGCGTAAAAGCGAACACAACATTCAAGCACTAATTTAGTTGCAGTGACACTGCTGAAATGTCGCACCGAATAAACTGTAAGTATTTGTAATAGTCGTTCACATATAGTTTAACGTTCACTGTAGTGTACAGAATGTTAAACTCACACCTATCAACTCAAATTTGAGCTGGAACCTGTGAGTAGGATTGGTTACAATATAAATTTCAACTAGTCATTGTCCATATACAGAGATCCTGGGTTTCTCAATGAACCAGCAGGAGTTTAAGAATCTTTAACCAGATATTGCGGAAAGCTTTTAGTAAAGGGTCTGAATATTTAGTGCTTGCTTATAACTTATAACTTACGCCTATTTGTAGAATACTACCACAAACGTAAATGAATTGTTTTCTAAGCACATACGTGTATATTTCTCTTATTAGTGACTAATTATGGTGGCCAACTCGAAGTTCCAGTTTATCTACCCCAGGTTTACCAGTTCATTACCGTTAAATAAATCAGTTGTCTAAAGCAGGGGATTCCAGTTCACATTTGCGCCACCGAAGGCGCAGCTGTTGGCGGAGCTGTCCATTTCAGCACCTGTTGTGGCAGCTGACTGCGCTGTCAGATGTGTTCTTTACTGCAGGAGGCAAAACTCACTCACTTGTCCTATGTGTTTGCAAAGGAATGGAATCCGCTGGCATTCACGAAACCACGTACAACAGCATCATGAAGTGCGACATTGACATCCGTAAAGACCTGTACGCTAACAACGTTATGTCAGGCGGCACCACCATGTACCCGGGTATCGCTGACCGCATGCAGAAGGAAATCACCGCTCTCGCCCCAAGCACCATGAAGATTAAGGTAACTTGACACACTGTTGAATAACACATTGAGAAGTCTATTGGAAGATTCCCAAGTTGACAAACGTGTTTGTGTTTAGATTATCGCCCCCCCTGAGAGAAAATACTCTGTGTGGATCGGCGGCTCCATCCTCGCCTCTCTGTCCACCTTCCAGCAGATGTGGATCAGCAAGCAGGAGTACGATGAGGCTGGACCCTCCATTGTCCACAGGAAGTGCTTCTAAGAGTCCGACTGCCCACCTCCTCAATACACTCACCCTTTATTACCTCTTCCAGTCTATGTCGAAACAACCGAAATGATGACTAAAAGCAGCAATTCATGTATTGCTGTTAAATTCTTTGTTTACACAAGTGCAATTTTTTGAAGATGTATACGTTTATAAATAAACAAGCAGCCTACACAGCCTCTTTCTTTCTTTCTTTCTTTCTTTCTTTCTTTCTTTCTTTCTTTCTTTCTTTCTTTCTTTCTTTCTTTCTTTCTTCACGTGATGGACGACTAAAGGTTATTAAAGATTTGAATTAAAAAGATTATAGTGGGCGGAGAGGATAAGCCATCTCATGAGAAATTAACCCCGCAAAGTTTCATTTAGTCCCTGGTTAAGAACTGTAGATATATTAGCTAAGTTGTGGGGAGACACCGTGTTAAAAAACAGTCATAAATTAATTATAAAGTAATGATTTAGTAAGAGGTCTGTGTAATAAAGCTCCTTATTTGGGGGCAAATTTATAACTCTAGCTAAACATGTATAATAACATGTAATTAACAATAGTCTAATATTAGCATGAGCACACCGTGCCATAGGTTGAAATCTCTGAGCAATATATAGGGCGGGGTCACACATTTTGCTTCTATTTTTAAACTTCCACACAGACAGAGAGAGGCAGGCAGACAGGCAGGCTGCCTTGTAAAGCGATTAGCAACTCGGATGGTACTTTCATTCTGTCACTGTATCCAGAGCGTCATCTTTGCCGGAGGTGGAAACAACAACTACCAACCGGGCCAGCAGCCTGCGACATGGGGAGGATTCCTCTGGGCATGCAAAGCTGCCTGCTCCAGGAAAGAAATACTGGCTCCACTTAGCCTATAAAGTTGTATTCGCTGTAGGTTTCAGATCTGGGCTAGAACCGTAGATAAAACAATAGGTTTTGTATAATAATAATAATAATAATAATAATAATAATAATAATAATAATAATAATAATAATAATAATAATAATAATAATAATAAATTCAAAAATGATGCAATGTGAAACACAAGCTACACGTCGCCTGTCTGTAAATGTGTGCACATCTGTGTATCTATTAACTCAAAAGCACAGAAAAGTCCCCTTGACCTTGTTCTCAGAACGCGGTGCAACCACTGGCACTGTCCAGGAAAAATAGATGTTCTATGTGGTGCACGTGTAGTTCTGTAGTTCCGTTTGTTAAGTAACAATACAGTGTAAGGGTTGTTTCCCGTGAGAAAAAACCCACGCAAAATCCATAAACCCAAGATTCTAGCACTCTGGTCACACCAGTCTACAGAAGAGTCCACTGAATGGTGCAGATCATGTCCCAAACTAAATCACAGGAAATCAGAAATCCTGATACTTCTGGCTGCGCTCCACCGACCTGTCTGCACGTACGTGACGCATGGGAGGGGGGAGACTACTTAAAGGCGGATTAACGCTGGCAAGACATTAAATCCAACCTCCCTCCATCCAGACGCAGCGCGCAGCCCATCAAACTGATCTGAAGATCGAAAATAGGAGGGCTTATAGTAATCAGCCCTTCAGACTCTCATGACAAGGAAAAGTGTGGCAACGTGGTGGGAGCGCTCGGCACACACAGCAGGACTGGCGCTGCGCGCTCAGCGCACAACCAACCAGATAGCGCGCAGAGAGAAAGAGAGAGACGAGAACGGTAGCAGCATCCCGTGACGGATGCATTTTTTAGCTAAAATCGGACGTTGTGGAGACTGACAACAGCAATAGGCAGAGAGAAGCTGGACGGGAAATAAAGCGCTTTTTTGGAGGGATTTGAACACAGTGCCGTTGCGCCCTCGTCTCCTCCGGATGCTCAGAAATGGGGGAATGGACTATACTAGAGAGGCTCCTGGAGGCTGCTGTCCAGCAGCACTCTACTATGATAGGAAGGTAAGATGACCAACAAAAACCAAGATCAACCGAAGAAACGCAGCAGCCTCCAGGATCGTCTTTAGCATGGTTCCCAGTCCCCCGTTTCTGTCTTGTGCCTCCAGGATCTCCTGTAGCATGGTGCCCAGTCTTCGTGTCTGTGTTGTGGATTTTTCTGTCTTGTTTCACAGATCTCCTTTTTCGTCGTCGTCCTCCTCTTCCTCCTAAACGAGACGGCTAAGTAAATCAGTTAACAGCTGTCTCTTCAGAACCTGGGATGGTGCTGCGAAGTTAAAAGCCTAAACTAAAATTCACGTGTCGTTTCATGTATTCATTCATCCATTTATCCATTTGATGTTTGGTGGTGAGTTTGAGTGGTGGTTGTGCACTCACGGGTGGCAGACAAAGATTGAGCGAGAGTCGGCGTTATCACCTCCTTCCATTAACAAAGCACACACAGGTACAGTCACAGCAGCAACACCGATTCCTACATGTCATTCCCATTCAATCATAAAACACACTGTGTATATAGAGACCGACATACCCATAAAGGAAGCACGTTGTTAGAAACACATGACACGTCAAAGAGCGTCCTGTTTCAGCACTGGACAGCTCCCTACACCAACACGCCAGATTTAGACTCTAAGCGCATCAGCCACCGAGGCAGCGCACAACTGAACCACATTTACAGTAACCGTACATATTTACACGTATTTTCACATTGTTGTTTGCTTGCTTTTTAGGATCCTACTAACAGTGGTGGTCATCTTCCGGATTCTAATCGTAGCGATAGTTGGAGAGACTGTCTATGATGACGAACAGACCATGTTTGTTTGTAACACCTTACAACCGGGTTGCAACCAGGCATGCTACGACAAGGCATTTCCCATTTCACACATTAGATATTGGGTTTTTCAAATCATCATGGTGTGCACTCCGAGTCTTTGTTTTATTACATACTCGGTGCATCAGTCAGCCAAGCAGAAGGAGCGGCGCTACTCAACAGTCTATCTGACACTAGATAAGGATCAAGATTCGCTGAAACGAGACGAGAGCAAAAAGATAAAGAACACCATTGTTAATGGAGTACTTCAGAACACAGAGAACTCCACCAAAGAAGCCGAGCCAGACTGTTTAGAAGTCAAAGAGATCCCTAATTCGGCCATGAGAACTACAAAGTCCAAAATGAGGAGACAAGAGGGCATCTCCAGGTTTTACATCATCCAGGTGGTTTTCAGAAACGCGCTGGAAATAGGCTTTTTGGTGGGTCAGTATTTCTTGTATGGATTCAACGTCCCCTCGGTGTATGAATGTGATCGCTACCCCTGCATAAAAGATGTCGAGTGCTACGTCTCCAGACCCACGGAGAAGACAGTGTTCCTGGTCTTCATGTTCGCGGTCAGTGGGTTTTGTGTGGTGTTGAACCTGGCAGAACTCAATCATTTGGGCTGGCGGAAAATCAAAACGGCCGTGCGAGGTGTGCAGGCTCGGCGAAAGTCCATTTATGAAATCCGAAATAAGGACTTGCCGAGGATGAGTGTGCCTAATTTTGGCCGCACTCAGTCCAGTGACTCAGCTTACGTGTAACACACGTGGAAGAAAACATGTAAAAAACCATGATGGACATGATGGACAGATCCGCACGCCGAATTCGTGTCATGACTTAAAGAGTGGGCAATTTTTTTTATTATTATTATTTGTTGGTCTTTGACAGACTTCATGGCAAGCGTGGATTACACGTTTGTTTACTTATTTATTCTTGCACTGATGCAACTTTTTAGTAACGTTTATACTCTGTAGGATGGTAAACGGAGACCATGTTAACGTGTTCACATATTTACTCTGGGGCTGTTCTGCTGTACTTGAAGAGAGTAAATGCAAAAGTAATTGCACTAAGAGGTGAACACTTGAGAGCCTGACCTTATCCATATGTGCTACTGACCTGACGGTGTTTTTAAGACATTTTCTTTCAACCTGTTTTGTTTATGGCACCAACCTAATTAAATGGCACCATAGAAAACAAAAATCTACCACCCAGATTTATATATAAATATAGATATATAAATCCTTACAGACTATGGCTCAGCGTAGATAAAACACATCAGCTTAATTCATGTTTTTTTTTTTTGTTGCCTGTGTTGCACCACTGACCTTAACATATGTATCCATTCCACTGCTTAATAGCTAACTTGCAAAACAGTATCTGGTGAATTTGCTGCAAACGCTAACGTCTGTGATTTCCTTAATTTATGACACACCAAAGCGCCCACTGCTTTTATTTGTGAAGTGTTTTCTTGCTTTTGTGTAATCAAGTGCCATACTTGTATATAGACATAATATATATATATATATGTATACATATGAATATATAAATATATAATAATCATCATGAACGCCGATTCCCTGCTTGGATTATGCTGAATACCGCCTAATTTCTTATTTGCTTTAAATGTATTTGTTGTGATTTAAAAGAAAAAAAGATATAAAGTTTTATCTGTTTTATTTTGCAAATGACTGGAAGAAGAAATGAAGTGCTACTCTTTTTTATATACAAGAAAGAAATGTCTCTCCCCAAACCAAGCTGATCAAAACTGAAAAATAGCACAAAATTGAAATTTTTATCAAAGAATGGGCAATAGAAATCTGCTCTGGTGCTACAGTTTTTCATAGAATGGTTTTAAAATGTAACCGAAACAGACCAGGAAAAAAAAAAACATTTTTTTTTCTGTGGAAAATAAAAGTGGGATTAATGTACACCAGAAATGTGTGAGGTGCAGTACTTTGCGTCTGCTGCTGGAGCTTGTTTGGACTGATCTATCACACAGATATTCAGTGGAAGTTTTGCTTTGGTGCAGTGGAGATTTTAGCCACACCCACTCAGTTTAAAAAAAGAAGAAAAAAAAGAAAGAAAGGGAAAAAAAACCTACCGCAGGACACACCTTGTACAGGATCTCACCGCTCTGCAATGTGTTGCAAGACTGATGTTGCTTTCGTGAGGCACATCAATACTTGTGCTACATAAAGGAGCAACCTAGGGGGACTTTTAGTCTTTTTTAGCTTGGATGAATTATTATTGAGCAAATTGTTGTGAGACTTTACTTGTAATGTGCAGGGATGACAAAAGCTGATCATTATTCTGAATGCTGAAAGAGCTGCCCTTTCTGCTCATCCTTTCTCCTTTTTTAAGGAAAGGAAGCAGCCTGAATTGAAGGGAGGGTTGTGTGCATCTTCTGAAGGTCAGAGTGAAAACAAAGATGGGGAGTGGGAAAAAAAAGAAAAAGAAAAACACAAACTGCTCAACTCTATGACCACACAAGGGAGAGAGAGGAAGGAAAAGAATAAAGACACATGAAGATACAGAGGAATGTTTGCAGTTGACCGTTGCAGGCAATCTGGGAAAAGGCTGGTTCCTTCTCATCTAGGATGACTCTGCAAAGCTGGGCATAATCAAAGAGGAAGGGCACCTGTACATCCATCTCCATCTCTGCAGGGAGTCAAGATTTCTCCCTAGGTCCTAAAGTAGAAAAAAAAAGAGGATGGAAGACCCGTTTGTCAACTTAACTCAGTGCAGTGCAGCTTACAGCTGTGTGCATTTGTCTCTCTCTCTTCCTTATTTGGCATTCAATCGCTCCTTAAAATTCAAATTAAAACTTAAAGTATAAATCCATTGCAACAAATAAATCAGGGAGCCTGTATAACAGAATGCTGTTGTTTTATTTATTTTCTTGCAACACTTTACCTGTTTTCAAAATCTATCCAAATACCAAAATTATTGGGGTATGTTTGAATGCAGTTATGCATGCTGTTTTGCATTTACATGCATCATATGAATGTTGCAGGTCTCAGCAGAGATTACACTGTGCAGATGTGTCTGCATTTCTGTGGTCGTGGCAGCCGGGCTACAGGTCACACAGAGTGTTTGCCTGGTAATTTGACAGGTGCACATGACAAATAACTTGTGGGGGATTACCACGTCTGAGACAATATAGATGTACTGCATATGGAGACCTAGTAATCTCAAGGACCTGCTATATGCATTTATCTGCTGGCCTTAGCCACCCTGACAACTGCAGAGGAACACAATAAGGCCACATGCGAGCTATTTTTAAAACTATACGTCAAAACACTGCAGGAGCACCTCTAATTTCATGTGATTGCAGATGCACAGGTTGAAAGCAGGGGATTTTAGAGTCCTATTTCCCCCCTTTTAATGTGAGTCATAGACAAAGAATCACCCTTATATTAAAGGGAAGGTCTTCTCCCTAGGCTGTATACTGTGGAAGAGGAAGGCTCTCATCTCATAAACAAAGGGATTTTTTTTATGAGCACTGTGGGCCTCTTCATCATAACTCTGGCCACCTTGCTTCATGATAAAAATAAACCATATGCTGCATGTGCACAGACATCCGAGACAGAAGATATTCTTCATTAATCTGCAGATTTTTATGAATGTCATGAAACCATTTAAAAAATAAAAATGAATAAAGACTAGTTCAAATAAGAGTCTCCACTTCCACGAAGAGAAGATTTGTCTTCTATGAATGGTAGTTATACACCATAGAGACATCTGATTTCAATTATGTAATTGGCGGAATTAATCTTGAAAACATTTAAACTTAACATTTAACCTTTCATATTAATGTACCACCCCATACAGAACAGAGAAAAAAAAATCCTTCTGATAATCAATTTTTTACATTTTTTATATAAGACTTGAATCATATGTCATATTATGATTTACTTAGAAGAGCAATATAATTATTTGTTTCAACTTCTAATAACACAATAAAAATATTACTATAACACATATAGGTTCAGTGAGACATAAATACATACAAAATGTAACCATTTACTATTTAAATTAAAAACAAACAAACACACACCACAAAAACATACCCTAATGTAACAATCACCAGATAGAAAAGAATTACTGCAGTATAAACAAGAAGTACAAGCAGGTACTAGAAATAAATTTCTAATTTTTCTAATTTAAATGTTAACAGGAACAGGAATTCTGCGCCATAGTGTGGCTGTTTGTAATTCAAAAACATTCCCCATTGTTAGCAACTATTTTAATTTCATGGGCTTACAGCAGCAAGTATAGTATTTATATTTTAGCTACAGTGTTGTTCAAGCCTGGGTCTGAAAGTAGTTTGAGGTTCAGTGAGCTAATCTACTCAACTACTTTGTCCTGGTTTTGCTTTCTCATGAGAAGAACCAAAATAGATTTTTTTCCTGGTTAGGAATTGGAAATGTGATATTCTGACCAGAGTGTGTTTCTATTTGAAGGACAAGCCGAGGCTATCAGACACAAGTGATGAAGCTGAAGCACTGACATCTTTATTAACAATCATGGCAGCAACCTTACAATGGCAAGACAACATTGGGCATGTGGATTTATTTTGCTTAAAATATGAGATTTTTTTCTGAGATGTAATTATTTACAAAACACAATGTATCTGAACTAACAACAAATAACACTGCGTATCTCTTGAACCTACTAAATACAGATTGTCCATACATACAAAATACAAAATGCAGACATTTACTGTGCTGGAAAAGGCAAGTGGAACCTTTGGCTATGGCATGAACAAGTTTATTAAGGAGCTAGCAAACCTGTCCAATCATGATTAGAGACACACTAACTGGATAAAATCTCAAATATCTGAGTTTGCAGTTCATAATATGCATCTTCTAATGTCAAGAATCATTGTTTTGAACAGAACTGGATAGGGTTACAAAGTCATGATAAAGCATTTAGCTATTTATCAGCCCACGTTCACACAATCTGCCCATAAAAGGAGATAATTTACAGACTGTACTGATGTAGTACTGCGATAGTAAGTATCAAATGCCAAATGATCATAATAAAATAAAATAAGCCAGAGTAACAGAAAAAAACATCACATTTAGTTAACACTTGTTCATGAGTCCACTGTAAGCAAGTTATTGAACAGGCATGAGGTTGAATGAAAGACACCACGGTGGAAGCCACGGCTCTCCGTAACTTTTCCGTTTCTCCCGAACTTTGCCAAACAGCTCCTTTACATGCCACTTGCCAACTGTGGAGTGATGAAACTAAAGGAAATACCATTCCATCGACTTGGACAGCTGTCATCAAGAGGAAAAAGAATTACCAAGTACATCAGGAATAATTCTGGATATTTTCAAGGTGGCCGTTCACTTGAAGCAGATAGAAGGTAAGTGATGCAGAAGGAGAAGGACCAAACGCATCACAGTAAATATACAACAGAATGGCTTCTAGACTTTAACCCAGTGAAGATGCTGTGGTATAGCCTCAGTCATAAATATCAGACGTGCTTAGAACATGGGTGAGGTGAAGTATTACTGTAGGGAATAACTGCCGGAAATTCACCCTGTGCTCCGTGTATAACTTTAGCTTAAATTAAGACTATCAAAGTGCATCATGGGGAACATTTTCCTGGAAGAAAAATAAAAAGTTCAAAACACCAAAAAAATCAAAAGAAAATTTTTTGAATTAGAATAACTGAAACTTTGAAAAACTATATGGTATCTATTTGTGGGTTTTTCTTTTGTAAAAATAAATAAATAAATTACTTTCTAAAGATCCTAGAAACATGTTTCTGTGACGAGATAAAACCCACACACCAGTGTTTTTCTTGCAGCATGACTTGATCTGTGTGGCCTTTCAAATCCAGAAGTTTCACCTGAGAGTGAATCCTGCAATCCCTCTCCCCCAAAACAAGCATGTCCTCCCAATTTCCCCTCTTTTACCAATCTGAAAAGAGAAGGCTGGCTTCGGGGGAGCGCTGCTTTAATTCTGCCTTTTGCACAGATTACAGCATGAAAAGGGGAGAGCAAACAGAAGAAAAAACAGTGAATGTGGGTCTTTTTGATCCACTCAGCCAGAAGCAATGAAATTAACCCAGTTACGGTAGCACATATGCATGTATAGCATGGTATGGGCAGATATGGCAGACACTGAAACAAAACACGCTTGATGTTCGCGTTCATGTGGAGGAGGATGCGGTGTAGCATTTGCACAGTGTGACCAAGTTTCTAACTTTCTGTCTGCCGGAGGAGGAAAGGCATCCACTCTGTTCTGGCTGTAAAGTAGGTTTCTCTGTCTCCAGCAACAATAGTTTGTCCTGCTCTTCACCACTTTGCTTTACAGCTGCTCAAAGAGGCAGAAAAGCAAACTTTTCATTCTCTGATCTGATCTTTGGTTGCGTTGTCTTTAAACATCACCAATATAATGAAATCTTCATGGTACAAGGACTAAAGGACAGAGAACATCTGACAGAGTCTGCTTTGGGGGATTTGGCTGGCTGGTTTGGTTGGCGGTTAGGTCGTATTGACCCATACAGAAGGATTTGGTTGAAAACAAGCACTGGCACTGACAAAATATACCTGACAGACCTGAGAACAGATTAATTTCTCATCCATTTTTTAATGTGACCCGAGGATTAGGAACATTAGCGGATTATACTCACATTTGTCAACCAGAGGTTCACAGTGGGACAGCCAGCAACTGGGTGAGGACACAATGCACCTGAACCCAAAATCTGATGGATTCGTTTTTGCCAGGTAGGCCAGGCTAAGATGGAGTTAGTCAGGATGAAGAACTTTAAAAAGAGACTAGGTAACTTTCCTCATTTACATTTTAATACTCATTTTCTTTCCATGCAGCAATTTTCCGTAGTGAAGGTCTAACACTTCTAAGCCCTAATCTCTGGAATTCTACAACTTTTTGCAATACTGCACCAAGTTCCTCTGGTAAAGTAGTTTGTTATTAATGCAAATCAGATGGGACCAGGCCACACTGCAGCAAAAAACAAAACCGAAATCATTTCTTGCTCGTGACATTTCAAATTTCCCTCCTGAAGCGACAATTCATTCTCACATCTATAGCCTGTTCCAACTTTCTACACCCACTTGCCTCCTCTGCATTCCCTAATAGCTTGTACTACACACAGCCCATCGACCCTGAGAAATGTTTAGGTTCTGCACCATTACCCAGCCAATAAAAATCAGTGGCTGGCAAGCCTTAATCGGACACAGAGCTGTTCATCGGCCAATTGAACTTGTACTGATATAGGAGGTACAGAATAGCAGTGTGCAGGATAGAGGAGACAGAGGCAGGGGTATAGAGATATTAATTTACTACTACCCACACTGAAATGCAGTCACATAAAGAGAAGGCTATGAATCACTACAGAGGCACACAGGGACAGAAGATAACATCCATCTGGTAAGATTTGTGGGTGCAGAATAAAAGGACCACCTTTTAACTTGTCTGCTTAGCAGCCAGATGAGTGGGAAGCCGCTGCTATCAAAAATAAATAACTAACAATTAAAAAGCATTTGTATTAAGAAATGCAAATGCAGAGCAAGAGAAACAAAGAAATTATAAAAATATACATTCACGGTGAATTCAATTGTTGATAGGTTCTGGGGGGCATGCAAGATTGCAAAGAGGTAACGGGTTAGACTGACTGACTCTCGTCACTGCCACTCGATTCATGGGCTACATCATCCAATCCATCTCTCCGTGGTTTACTTATGAACTCTCTATGAACCAGAAACACTGCTGTCTACTGTAAATATCCTATTTCACCCTGATTTCTACCTTTTCTTTCTTGTTTCCTTTCCCTCATGCTAAAGGATCTACTCCGCCTTTCTCCCACTCGCTTCCCTCTCCTCAACCTTTCACTACCTCTAATCTCCTCCCCCCCTCTCTCTCCCTCCTTAGTGTGTTTCTTTTCTTTCCCATTGCTCATCCATTCTCTCACCCCTATTCTGATGTGATGCCACTTTGCTGTGAATCACACGGCTGTCGTTTTAGAGGGCCCTAAAAAAATAGTATGAGATCACACTTTTTTACTGTGTAGTTATCACAGTCATTTTTGGATGCAGCTCTGCTCAGAGAACACTATGGTTGACTTAAAAATGGTGCAAAGGGATTCAATACTTAAATGAGTCAAAAGAGACTAATAATGTATCCAGTGGTGTATTTTACAGTATCACAATATATATTTGATATATTACAGATTAATATATGAAATAAGGGAATTACACTCACCGGACTCTATTAAGTACACCTTGGCAGTATTGGGTTGGACCCCCATTTGCCTTCAGAGCTGCCTTAATTCTTCACAGCGCAGATTCAACGAGGTGCTGGAAACATTCCTCAGAGATTTTGGTCCATATTGAATAACCCAAAATGACCCTTTAAGTGACATACATACATATTCTACACCTTTAAGCACACATGCTGGGATGCTCCATTGACAGTTTTTCAAACAAAAACAGGGCTGCTGGGAAGTCTGTGTAGAAACGTATGCTGCTGTTGTGACTGAAGCGTTAATTATACTGAGAATTTTCGTCTTCGACTCTCCTTCCAAGCAGTCCAGTTTCACAAAACACCTTCCCCCACACATGAGAAATCCATGCCGGTCTGTGAACCAGCCTGCCAAAAGATGTCTTAGCTGTACGACACTTGAAATGTGTGCATACAATTCCACCTAATCATGTGAGATCAACCGTAATCTGAATTATTCATTTCACTGACAAATCTAGCAGCCAAATTTGTTAGCAGGATCGTAGCAGCCAGGCTTTGACATGCTGCAAGTGTTGATTGTGTTAATGATTCTCTGTCTTCTCATGCCAACTTGCCTTTACAGCCAAAGGTAACACTGCCATGATTTCATAACATAATTAACAAGCTGTATTTGGATGCTGTAAGAGCAAAACTAGACTGAAGAGCTTCAAATTAAAAAAAAAAAAGAACAATATTATACAACGAAAGCAAAACTATTGCTCAAATGCACAGGGCTTGATTGAAGAAAGTTGCAAACCAACAATCTATAAAGAGGCAGGAGAACCAATGAGCACCTGCACAAGGACGGTGGGGGCAGAGTTCAGTACTGTACCTTCAGGCTGCTGATGCAGTGGAATACTTAAAGAAATGGCTTAATGGTATTCTAGGATCAATACACAGGGAACAAGCAGATGGGCTCTACCTGCTGAGGGTCTGTTTTTTTCAGACTTCAGCTGATTTATCTTTATCTTTATAATGTTAAAATGTTTTTTCCCCCTAGTTTTCTGTCCACTACAATTTTAGTTATTAGGGAGAATATTACCATCTTGAAAAATGGCAACTTTACACAGATTAGCTCAGTATTGCAAAGAACCATGAATCCCGATGACAGTTTTATCGTGCTGACTTGCATCAAATAAGGGCAGTGTTTTCAACTGCCCTTGGGGGGAAAAACACCATTGTTCTACTTCACATCTTCCAAAACACAAGTTAAAAAGATATCCCCACTGCTGGCCAACAAGACTCTAGACATTTGGCAAATATCCATCTGTGATGGTTGACTTGACAACAACAATGCATCTGCTGTAGCAATTACACTTTATTGATCAGTTGCTGTTGGTTTGATGCATTAGACTGCTACTGTACATCACTTTCTGAATGTGGGTTGTTTGCTGATTTCTTTATTTACTTAGTGTAAGGTCGAATTGTGCATAAGAGCTCATTTTGTGCATTTTTTCCTTTTTTCCTCCCTCTTTACTTTCCATCACAGCAAGTGTTTGAGTGTTGTGAATCTAAAAAACACTGTGTTTACTCTAAACTGTTCAAAAGATTGCCTTGAGGAAACTAATGCGTAACTTCTTTTGCCAAATAACACACAAAGATGCAAGATGTAAGACCCTGAATGCATATGCCCACACAAGTGCCTCTTCCTGGATGTTGGTGATTTTTCCACATTGTCTTGGCATTAAGTTTTGTTTAGTTTTTTGCAAGTATTCACATAATAATTCTGCACTTTACTCTTTTTTTCTTTTTTTTTTCTTTTTTACCAAAGAAATTATTCCCTATTAAAGCATTTTCTATTCCTAAAATTGCCTTGTTTTCTTCACAGGCATGTAAAAGGCACTTGGTACAGTGCCTCGCTAGTTAGAGCTGGTCAGGCTCAGGCTGGTCTGGGAGCTCTCCCATGGCCTTAGGAGGCACAACTGGAGACAAGCTGGTCTCCCTCCAAACAGAGATTTGGGTTCACATGACCTGATCAAGCAGCTGTCCCCCCCACAGTCCTTCCCTGCAGCATCACACACTTACTAAGTATGTCCTCTGTGCAGAAGCTCTGGTCTTTTCATAGAATTACATTTATATAGAATAATACACCATGCTATTTCTAGGTACTTTACATACTTATGTATGCGTACTGTACATGCTCATGGACAGGCCATGGTATGATCAAAGCAGTGTGCAGAGTTATTCTCACTGTTTCACATAAGCAATACATCTGTACCCAGCCAACTTGAACAGAATGCTGTGTGCACCCCATGTTGACATAGAGACTACAGAATCTCCTCATGAATACTGAGGAAGCACTGGTTTGTAGCTTGCCAAGTCATAACAAATATTGCAGTGGAAGGTAGAACACCCAGAAGGGATGCAAAAGCATCCATATTAAACAATATTTTGTAAAAAAGCTTGGAAACTGTAAGTGTAAATATACGCACCTCATACTAATTGTATGACTGATGGAATTTCTTCACTTAAGAACTGGAGTGGAACAACTGAGAACCTAAAGACATATTAACCACGTTTAAGGTTTGATAGCCTCTGCCCCATGCTTGTGTGAAAACACTGAACAAGCATGCCATGACACAGAGAGAAGGAAGTGAATGAAGAGGAAACACAAAATGGGAACCCCTCAGCAGTCTGAGCCTATTACAGCGTAACTAAGGTTGGGTTCAGGGTCACCTGATCCAGCCCTAACTATAAACTTGATCAAAAAGGAAGATTTTAAGCCTAATGTTAAAAATAGAGAGGGTGTCTGGCTCTGAAATCCAAACTGGGAGCTGGTGCCACAGAAGAGGGGCCTGAAAGCTGAAGGCTCTGCCTCCCATTCTACTTTTAAATACCCTAGGAACTGCAAGTAAGCCTACAGTACTATGAGGTCTTTGAGATAAGATGGGGCATGATTATTTAAGACCCTGTATGTGAGGAGAAGGATTTTAAATTCGATTCTGGGAGCCAATGAAGAGAAGCCAATATGGGAGAAAAATACTCTCTCCTTCTAGAACCTGTCAGTGCTCTTGCTGCAGCATTTTGGATCAATTGAAGGCTTTTCAGGGAGTTTTTAGGACAACCTGATAGTAATGGATTACAATAGTCCAGCCTAGAAGTACTAAATGCATGAACTTGTTTTCCAACATAACTCTGATACAGGATGTTTCTAATTTTAGAAATATTGTGTAAATGCAAGAAAGTGGTCCTACATATTTGTTTAATATAATAATCAATCCTGGTCAAAAATAACTCCAAGATTCCTCACAGTGTTACTGTACAGCCAGTGTCCTTCATCACCTCTGTACATAGTTGGCTGATGGCTGTATTCTGCTTTATTTTTTAAAATAATTTATTTTTAGTGACAGAGTAGCTGCTTATTTTTTCTAAACATTTTTTTTTCACATTTCTGTCTCATATTTTTGTGAAAACTTAGCTGAAAATGAAATTTCAATGTGGTGTCATTGACTTGAAGAACACCAATGATTCATTCAAACAGGAAGTAATGAAATGGATCAGAGAAATGAATCCTGGAAACTAAAAAAAAAGTCCTTTCTTCTAAAAACAACAAAACAACAAACATAGACAGAATATACAAGATAGACAATTCCACTGTGATGTCACTTGTTGGTTTATGGACTTCTTTCACTCCAGTTTGGGCCATCTTAGTTTTTCAAAGCCAGACTGAAGTGAGGAGTGGCTCTAATTCAAAAACTGAGGACATCGAGGCTCATATCCTAGTGACTTAAGTGGAACTTATACTTTACTGCAGACACAGACTTCCACTTGAAATTTGCATAGTATAGTTGGTGTGAGTCTCCATCGACAAATCCACATGGTCGCAAAAAATGGTGGGCATGTGATTAAATTTAAGTGACTCAGAGTCAAGGGGCCCTAGCAGATTCATGTATGCGGAAACTATAACACCTACTTTCAATCATAAAATAGCCATGCTCTAAAACATACCATGCTTTATCATCTTTTTTCACTCCAGATGGGGACTGTAATTTACAAAATGAACACATGCTGCATCAAAGAAAACTTGAAAGTAATGACTGAGGCCATGAAGTCAATGGAAAAATGCTTAATGAGGTCATAGTTTAAGTGAGCTGTAAGGCTATTCTCTCATACATGTTTACACAGTCGGATCAGAGGGGTCACCGCCTGCTGGCCATAAGAAAGAATGCATCACAACTGAATTTGAGAAACTGCTGATTCAGCTGTCATGTAAGGTTCATATTTTCTTTGTAACAGTATACAAATAATTTGCTACATGTTTGACAATAGCTGAACTGGCATACATGAATTTTAAGTTGTCTCTTTGTCCTATGTAGTGTAGCATGCTGTTGCTGTACAGTCATTGTCAGTGCTTTTGAGTTAGTGGATTTAAACTATGGCTATATGTAGATAAAATAAGATTAAATGAGTCAGAAAAAGAGTTTGGATGATTCCGTGTACTTGGAAATTTTACTGAACAGTTAAAATGATAAATTAGAAGCATAAAAATAAATTCAGGGTGTTTAATAAGTATACAAACTTTAGTCCTTATATGAGAAAACTGGCTATTTAAAGCACCTGCAAAGGAATGTGTTTGGACAGCTTAGATACACTATAGGAATATATTTTATATTTCCTAAAACTACAAGAAAACATTTTATATGCTAATGTGTGAGGCCACCATCAGACCAAAACCTACTCTTGCATGCTTTCTGTACATTTTTGAGTCATATTTAAGGTATACACCATATGGTTGATGTCTTTAGTGACACTGAACTCTACAGTCTGACTGGTTCATTATCCAGAGCTGCCCCACAATATCCCTGAGCAGCCCAACAATTACAGTATAGTCAAATTTGTAAAGATATATTCAAATTATTTAATATCATATAAGGATAAGCAGAAGAAAATGGATGGATGGATAAAAACATTCTGTTGATGGAGCTCAAGCGAGCAGTCTATTTACATACCAACTTTCCATACTGTGCGTCAAGCAAACAAAATCATCCCCACTGCATGACTGATTCATGTGGTAATCAAAACTTCAACTAGCAGCCCGCCTCATGGCCAGTATAATGTCAAACAGGAAAAATTGTTTGCATGTGAGAGACAGAAGCTATCATTTGAGCTCTCTGTGCGTATGTACAGTATGTCATTTAAATGCAAAATGCATGTTGTGTTTGTGCGTGTGTGTGTGTGGATAAAGCAAGGGGGCTGCAATTGGTTATCATCAAAGGTGTCTCTCTCTCTCTCTCTCTCTCTTCCTTTATGTATTTGATTGCCCGGGCATGAGGGAAGGTTTTAATTATATTTTCTTTTATTCAAATGAATAATCCTGAAGCACAGTGCACCAGGGTTCCCTCTTGGGAGACGTCACACATCTGGCAAAGACTGTGCTGTTTTTGTAACACTCTTTCTCTCTGGGTTACTGGAGCTCCCTTCTTCATCTCTTTCAACATCCAGAGATCTCCATAAACACAGTTATTAATGAAATCACATGCTAAGGGTACAGTTTATGTTGACTGTTTTTGTTCAGTGCTCATATCAATTTACCAAAGCCTCACTGTTCTTCCAATAAAAATCCTTAGGAAAGAAATAATTATTTTTGCCAATTGGGAAACTCTTTATCATTATTCATCACTAACCAGAATAATTGTTTATGGTAAAAAAATTAATAAATAAAAAAAATTATCAGAAAATAGTAATTTTATGGAGTCCAAAGTGATAGGTTTATCACTGGATGAGCACCAAAATTTAAAAGGTGTTTGTTTTGCCCAAGTTTAAAGAAAATCTTTGCAGCAAATAGATAAACCAGCAAGCAAACAGCAATGATGATACACTGCACCTATGCCAAGCTGTTGTAAAGATAAAGCAGTAAATTTCAAAAATAAATGTTTGCATTTGTGTTTTATTTCTCTAACTTTAATAATGTTTGAAGTTCTTACTGATTCAGTGAATAACGACTTTCGCTCTGGACATATAATTATAGTCAATGCATGCAAACTTATGATAATGTATGCACAGGGGAGAACATGCATACTTAAACGAAACTACTGATTCATAGCAAGCACCATATGTTTAATAGCTTCTAAATGTACTAAATATAGAGGAATTATAAACTATGCAAAATACCTCAATATCTTTTCCCCATCACTGGACTGGAAGCACTGAACGGGACCACACACTACTTTATGCACAGTCAATCCCCCCATTTCAGACTGGCTTCTCACATGACTGAAATAGAGTGTGAAATTTCTGCTCAAACATTCATGAGCGCAGACCTGCATTAGATCACCTATGTACATCATCATGGGTGCCATAAATGAGAACAAAGCCAGGACAACGTAAATGTAAGGAAGGGCAAGTAGAAAATGAAGAGATTAGACGTACAGCCTGCAGAAGGAGAAAAAGAACCAGGAAATGGAATCCAGGGAGCCGTGAGGCCGGTCTCTCTTCCAGGCAGCCAAACGTGACTTCACCACAGCTTCCTTGTTTGTGGATATGATCTCACTCATGCAGACAGAGACTATGCCATCCAACATTAGCAAGAAGCTGCCAAACACTTTTATGCAAGTTGCTAGCCTCTGTGGAAACCTGCAGCAGTCTACAAGCTGTTTTGAGCCTTTGATAAATCATGCAGTGTTTACTACTACACGGGGTACAGAGGAGAAACCCAAATCCCAAAAACATAATCCCAACTCACCTGAATAATTCATCAGAGCTGAGGTGTAACTGTGCGCTAACATAAAGATGTCTGGCTGAAGATATCTATCTTTACGCTGTCAGAGCTGAGGGCCTGTATTCGTTTACATTGTAACAGTGCAGCCTTTGTTTTACACAGTTGATGTGCTTTGCAAGCAAAGTGTCATCTTTAACAATATAACACATTGTTCTGAAGTTCCAGTCAAGCTTTTGATATTTGTTGTTTTTTCACTGTCAAATTAAAAAGATAATTCCTGTTTATTCAACAGTTTATTTGGAGGTGGAATCATAAATTAGTGTTATTAATAAACTCCAATCATACAGGTAAACACAGGTTTGCAAAAGCAAACTATCCTCTACACATCTTAGCAATGAATCTTTGTAAATGCACTGTACATCAAAACCATTCATAAACTGGACCCATAATTCACATACAGGCTCAAAAATGTTTATATTTTTTCCACTATTTCAAATCTTTCATATATGTTGTAATGAACTAAACACTTATGTGTATGTAAAGATAAGGCTCAAAACTGCAACCATAACCTCAAAAGTCTTTTTGCCCCTTTATAGTTTTGATGGTGACACAGTTTGGATGACCTTGTTTGTTGTCCCCATTCTGGCACGTCTTTTGCCATTCTGGCCCGCTCTCCTCACCCACCTCTGGGTGCCCATGTCTGCCAGCAAAGTAAACACTCACTGTCAGTCATTTTTTTTCTGTGGAAAGGCTGAGAGCCTTCCCTCAGGACTCACATCTCCAGTCAGCCAACCGGTTTTCCCCCCTCTCTCTCTCTCTTCCCGGATGTCCCAGTGTTCATGTTCCACTTTGGCCTCTCAAGTGGCAGGAGACAATGAAAGGGAAGTTTGTGATAAAAAGTGAAGCTGCTGACAGACGTCTGGTGACGTAGGATGTCCTGAGGTCCATCTCCAGAGAGATGGATTCATGTAAAACTGAATGATAAGAACTATATACAAAAACAAATGCACAGTAGTCCCCCTAAGTAATGATTCATGGATGTTTTAGTGCTCATGGGAGCCACTCTTGATTCATTCCATTGCTCACTTGAGAGTCTGCACCTACACACTCAACTAGAGACATACTTTCTGTTCATTTCTTTTTTCTTTTTTAAAATTTGGGCCCCATGCAAACTGATTTAGCATACAGAGAGTTTCAGTATTGGCACTATGCAGGGGCTTCTTTTTTAAGATTTAATTTGAGTGCTACGAGATGGGTCAGGTCTTAATGCAGCAGTCTGAGATAAGGGTGATTTTCTGAGTCTGGCTCACAGGGCTAAAGGCTACTGGAGGGATTAAAACTGTGACTTTCCACTTACAGAAAATTATCTCTATATGCTACAGCACATATCTAGATAAGTTTTTCAATATAAAACAGGTAATGTTACCTGTGCGGCACTGTCTTGGTGAATTTCTCTCTGACTGCACAGTCAGTACACATAACCAGCACCTTACCTAATATATTTTAACCCTGCTAATAGACCATAAATGATGGCTTAAAACATGCAGTCAGGTGAAATGTTAACATGATTCTTGTACTTGTAAGTCTAAAATTCACACTGAGCTCTAAATGGGACATATCTCTGTGCATACCTATAGCTATCAACAGCTGCAAGACCATACAGGTATGAGCAGCTTCTTAACTTATTCCAAAGGCTTTTAGAGTGTTCTGTGCTCAACATAGTGTCTGTTAGAGTAACACGTGTTCTGCTAGCACGATGGGCTCCAAAGTGCAGCTCATTCAGCTTGTTGTTGCTTGTGTTTGGAAGCTAAGGTACACTTTAAGACATTGACCAAGCTGCCAATTACAGGAGGGAAATGAGACGTGCTGGGTGCCTTTCTTACACTCCATTAGCTGACTCAAGATGTAAACTCTGAGATGTTCTTTGATCCATTTTGCCACACCAGACATCATGCCTGTCACCCACTACAGTTGGCATCAAAAGTGGAACAGAGCAGCTAATGCAGTGCTATGAAGACTCTACAGAATACACTCTTTTCTCCATCCTTCGTTAGTTCCTTCCTATCACAAATCTGGAGCATCTCCCCTTCTTCATGTCTCTTTGATTACTTGTTTGCTCATCAGTGCCAGAGCTCAGCTGGGGCTAGTGTGCCTTCCTCATCTCTCGTCCTGCACTCTGTTTCTGAGAGCTGCCAGAGGCTATTCAGACAGCAAACACACTACACTACACAAACAAGCAAGCAAGCAAGCATTCAGCATGCACGCACAGACATAAATATTGTTATGGTAACTTACGGGTGACATACAGTGGGTAGACAATCCTTGTCCAGTCTCGTGGTGTGTAGGGAATGAGCACCATTTAATGCAATCAGTCAAATAACACTGCAGTCCACATTCTCAACAATCACCACTAAGGACCATCAACACTTGTCTGTACTGTACATTAATTAATAATTAGTAGTGCATTGCCTGCTGTCACAGGCATGCTGATATTTGAAAAGATAGATGTCAAAGAAAGCAGAAGTTTATTTATAAATATTCACGAGGTATGGACATTAAAAGACCACAAAGGAGTGTGAAATCACAAATTAGTGTGACATGTGACGCCATCGACCCTGCTCAATATTTGCTTGTAGAGGTTTGTTAAACTGAACTGGTCATCATGATGAGGTCAAAGCAGAGCCTTTACTGGTGAGGTTACAAACCATGAAACATCTGCCTGACATCATCCGTGAGGTTATAAAGGAAACCTCCAAAATCTTAATGACTTCAAATATGACACTGCACTTACTCAGAAGCTGAACCATAGGTCTGAAAAAATCATCAGATGAACAGTTGTTGAGAAAGGCAAAGAGCAGACAGACTCACATAGAAATTCCTACTTTTATTATACAGTTTGCTGCTCTCACATCCAGCAGATAGAACGTAACATTAACTTTCACATCCTCTCAGTCTGCTTTCTGCCAAAAGTTTAGAATGGATTGTCGTTTGGGGAATCGCAGCATTTTAAATGCTGAAACTGTGGGATGTTCCAGGTCGGAAATCATTATAACAGCTTAAATGACACTGACACCTTTGTCTCCAAACAAAGTGTTAGCTCGCCTGCAGGGGTGAAGTGTTTTCATAGCGCTATACTTGTAAGTAATAATGAAAAGCCACAATGACTAATGAAAATAAAGAGCGCTGTTGAATTACACAGAGCTGAATTGTTGCTCATTATTGGGACTGCGTACGACTGAGTGGTCGCCAATTTAGCGGTATTATGTAATAGGTAGTCACTTTATACGTGCAGCAAGTTGCTATGGTTTCCATTTTGTAAAGCGTTTTTTCCACTTAACCTTTGTTTCCCCGTTGCTCATGTCTGTTTTCTGTGTAACCCTGTGTTTGTGCACCTGCTAAAGATTAAAGCGTGCTCGATGGTCCAGAGCTCTTTTCAAAGTGGCAGGGGCCGAGAAGCAGCCTGTTTCCATTAGCAGACCTGGATATGTGTGCTTAGGACTCTGTGTTCTCTGACTTTTTCAGTTTTTATTCCCCTTTTAGTCTTCTACTTCTCTGCCGAACTACAGGGCCATCAGTGAGCAACATATGTATGTGCACAGAAAAAAGAATATCTTCCTGGGCACAAAATCACATTAAATTGTTGAAGCAATTTTCCTGACTGAAATTTCAATGAGAAGCATCACTTTTTTTTTCCTTCTCTGTTCTGATTCATTCTGCAATGTCCTGCTTTGTCCTTTTCAGCCCTCCCATCCTAATACAGTAGTTGGTATTCTACACAGCAAAGCTTATATTTGAAGTAATACAGAAATGTCATTCCGCTTCATGCCTCTTTCCCAAACATTACCATACAAATAAAGGCAGGAGAACAAAAGGATCAGTATTTATGTTAAGCTTAAATCTGAATTACAGCTCGAGAGAGCTACATGGATCACAACCCAGTAATAATAATAATAATAAGAGTAAGAAAAAGCTGCCCAGTATTGAAATGCAGGGTATGGATTGGACTAAATTGATCTAATAAATAATTCTTTTTCATTGCTAAGCACATTCAGTGAATTAAATATACATTACTCCATTGATGAACGGTGTTTACAAACATGCAAAATGATCTGTATATATTTTTGCAGTTTAATATTTGCTCATTCAGTACTGTCCATCTATCCATTGGCACTGACTGAGAGAGTAGCTATAGCTACAATAGACATTCATCTCCATCTCTACAGTAATTAATATGAGGAGGTATCAGTGAACATGCATCTGCATGCGAGTTAATGCAGGAATTAGCCAGGTGTGAGTTGTAATGGCCAAACACAGACACACACAGGGTGAAAATATGCAGTCCTCTCATTCATTTTAATGAGGCCACTCTTTTTGGTGCAGTGTGGGTGCCAACTCAGACTAGGGCAAAAATCAGAGCCACAGAGTGTGATATCTTTTGCCAAGGTGCTGCAGTGGCCAGTCAAGCATGCACAGTTCTTTGTAGAACACGTTGTAATGGGAATGGCATAGTTTCACTGTTCACCTATCAGCCACGCAAGAGAAGGTTTGTAGAATCCTCTCGCATGATGTCATAAACTGGGTCACAGTGTTATCTGATAGTATCTGATAAGCCTAACTCTGATCATCAGGTTTAAGATTGTATTCAGTCTGACATTCATTATAGCAAAATTGAACATCCCCTTTTCTCCTTCCATCAATTTCTTAACATCATGAATGTCTTTGAGGAGTGACTGTCTTTCTGTGTGTCCTTATTTGCATTTGTTCTAAATAATTATGCTATATACATATTTAATGCAAGCTATAATCATGTGCATAATATTATATGTGTATTTGCTTAAACCATGCTGATACCTTTGCCCTGAGTTGAAAATGAATCAATACCTGAATGTCTTTTAATTAAATTAAAGCCTTTGGTTATTATGCAAATAATGATCATGAAAAGAGAAATGTGTTATGTTTATGGCTATGCATAGACTGAGATAATGGCACTCAAACTCATTCTCTTGCTGTGGCGTCACCTTTTGTTCTATGTGCTTGGTAGTTGTTTTTTTTTTTTGTATTTTCTTACCACAGGCTACTCATGTGCAGATTGAGCAGAAATACTGCACAGTACAGTAAACAGCTGTTTAAAAAAAGAGTGAATTCCTTTCTCATTAATTTTTGTGATAACTTCTTTATTGGGACTAGTTGTCTCCAAAAATGCTCAATTCTCTCATCTCCAAAGGAAATCAGCACAATAGATGGGGAATTCGCAGCTGCTGGAACTTTAAAGAGCTGTAAAATTTTGGTATTCAACACAAAAAAAATGTTTGATCCACACTATCTCCCTCTCCTCATTTGGAGCACAGCTTAACTGAGCCGAATGAAAAGCAACACTATCTCATTGTTTCAAAAGCAGATTATCTGTGACTTCAAAACCCCCACTTTAGGCAATGGAACACATTGTCGTGCTGTATCCGCGCCACTACTCTGTTTCACACCATGAAAGATTCTAAAAGAAGAGCAGTGTTAATCTCTTTCCCAATGTGAACCCGCTGGAGGAAGGTGGAATCTGCCCATTTTGTTTTGGAGAATGATCTGCAGCAATACAGATTCTCTCGCCTATCTCCATTACTGTATACATTAAATAGCATCAGTGGGTGAGTAATGTGTACAAACACGAGTGTAAGTGAATCTGCCAAAGGATTCATTCACTGACTGCGACCTTATCATTCACCAAGTGTCAGCGGATCAGTGAGTGAATCTTACTGCCACAAGTAGGAATATGTGGTTGCATGTGGGTGTGGATAAAAGTGCTGTCATGCATGGCACAAGATGTACCTTGGACCTTACTTTGAGCTTTTTTGTTCTAGTGTAAAGTCTCGCTCTTCTTTTCTGTTTGAATTTGGGGATTTACTGCTCTCCCTCCTCTTTCTTGCATTAAAAAAATAGGACAGTGGCTTTAGTCACTGCTCTCAATTATTGACTTCATTATTAATTATTGAATTTAATCTTCATTTGATGGTCTAATGTATTTCATTGTTGCTTCATTTGTAGTCATCTGATGTTCTGCTTATGCAATTACTTCAAGATGCTGCACAACTACACAACGACCTCGTGCACATACTGAAGGCAGAAGACTCCTCGTGATATTTCATGAGTAGCTGGCTCCTTGACTCCTAGAAATGGATTTCACAAAGCTTTTGCTAATGTCAGACAAATGCAGACAAATGATCTTCAACCCTAAAGCATATTTGCTCCATTATAGTTGCTGTGTCCTTCACACAGGCCCTGCATCTATTAGCAACACATATTTAGTAATGTTTTCTTTCTCTAGATAAGCCCCATTAAATGGCATTTGCTCTGCTCATTGATGTACTGGAATGCACCATTTTTTTTTTTTTTACCACCAAAGGTTTTGGATTGCTCTGTCAAACTGGTCTTTTACATTTGATGTACAGTATTCAACATTATCACCATCTAAATCTTTCCAGTGACAAAATGTTTTATTTCCAGAATTCCACTGTATATTATCTGATAAAATGCTGCCAAGTTTTGCTGTGTCACTCTGTCTCACATGCTCAGGGCCACAGCCTCCTCCCTGCATTAGTAACAGATATATCTTTATGCAGAACTGGCCCTGTCCAGGGACAGGACATCAATCCGCTTTGTGTCTGCAGCCTCTGCCTCACTGTGCCTCCTGCGCTGCTGCTTGCCTCTCTGGGTGGGGCCTAGTTATTGAATTGTCTGTTGCTTTGTTTTGTCCTGGCAATCTTTCCTCTTTTTTTTCCCCCCTCTCTGCTCCAAAATCATGGCCCATTTATTCTAACCTATTATTGAAGCCTGGCTGAGCAGAGTGATAGATGATACTTTATAGCACAGTTATTGCTGACACACATACTGCTTCTACTGGTTAAGCATACAACATGCACTGATTAGACACACAGACACACACACACACACACACACACACACACACACACACACACACACACGCAGTCTAGCAATTATCCTAATTTATGAGGGATGACAATTTTATTAATTAACATGACCGTGTGAGGCAGTAAAAAAAGATGTGAACATGAACAGTATTACTAATTGGGGAGTGAGTGTGAGGGAGGGTTTGTGTTCTATTGTGTGTGCTTTGTTTTGACATGGCTCATAAGTCACAACACAAAATTGATTAAAGACAAGGTGTAACTAAAGACAATTTATGTGCAAATGTAAAATTAAAAAAAAATGGAGAAAGCAGCAAGCTCTCGTAGACAACCTGAAATAGAAACTCTAAGGTACCTTAAATCAGCTGATTCCTCTGAACTACTCATGGTCACTGTGCACATGTTTAAGAGATTGCTTGGCTGCACTAATCCCACTGGATGATCCTGTTTGCTTGTTAGACTCAAGTAGACTCGAATCACAGCCCAATGACCTTCTCTTTACCTACAACACTAACTCACTGTTACGCTGTACCTCCTAATGAGGACATCAGCTACTTGCATGTTTGCAACTTGTGGGTGTTTTTGTGGCTCTGTGCTGTCAGTTCAAACTTGAATCTACATGAATCGGTTTGACCAGAACAAAACTCTGCATGCACTACATGCAATGTAAAGGGAAAAGCTTGTGTTATTTCATGTTTGTGATAAATCCTCTGCATAGACCAAAATAAATGACACATTTATTCCTGTAATGACACCTGACAGCTTAGCCAACCCTGAATACTGTATATTGTAGCTTACATCTGCACCCACTCTCCCAAAAACTGGGTGAATTATTTCATCAAAGCAGTTAAAATGGACTTTTTTACATGGACTTATTAAAAATGCTCTGGTAAAAGATGACTTTTAGCTGAGTTCTATATTTCTATGGCAAAGATCAAGAATATTGTCTAACTCAGCCTCTGACCTAATACATCCAAAAGCCCTAAAAACTGCAAATCCCTTGAGTTTTTCCACCAATTGTTTCCTTCATAAGAAACCATGTGTTTTCAAGTTTTTTAAAGAAAAAGGCCAAAAGGCATTGATGTATATGCAATTTATTAACTTTTTAAATAAATCTAATAGTAAATATTAAATGATAATTATATATAAAATGAAATAATATCCATTTTTTTCTTGATTTAATCTGATGTAATTTTGCTCATATAACCCAATGACTGGATGATTACCGTACACAGATGATGGCTAGCTAAGGCGCTAACTGGCTGTGTGACTTTACATGTTTTAACTTGTAGTTGCTAATTAGAGAAGCAATGCTTAACCATGCTTATCCCACATACACAACTCAGCTGCTACAAATTCAGTTACATTAGATTGTGTTGTGTTAATTGTAAGCCTGAGATTAACCTCTCCAGAGAGAGGTGATAGGATGTAAGGATGTAATGAAGACATGACTGTCATAGATTGTGAGCTAACTATCTCCTAGTTCACTATAGGATGAGACTTACTCTCCTGGACTGGAGGAGAAGCACTGCCTGCATGTCAATGAGACCGATTCCCTGTTAACTGTCTGAACGCACAAGGTCTCTTGTCTCAGACACATTGGCTGCCATCTGCACCCTGAATGGACTGCTCTGAGGGTGTGTGTGCATGTGTATATGGGTGGAGGTGGGGGGGGGGGGGGGTGAGAAAGAGAGAGCTCTTAAGAGCATGGGCTGTAGTTAACCCAATGCACATGACTGCCTG
>JAVDPK010000262.1:117237-127462 GCA_034780415.1 Cichlasoma orientale
AGCCACAAGGAGGAACAGAGACGCAGACACAAATTAAACACCAAACACTGGGCCAACGGCCCAGGACCATGACACCTATATATTCCCCATGTTGCCCACCTTTATGATTTATGAGCCTTCTCAGCTGCTGCTGATACTTCAATAGAAAAACATAAATTTGGTCATTACTCTTCCAGCTTATATAAACATGGCTGTGTGGAACAGAATTATATTGTGTTGTAAAGAAACTGCGCAGCTTCTATTTTATCACTGCCCTCTAATGCACTTGCTTCCTGGTTTGAGCAGCTGTAAAACATCCTGTTTATGGTATATACATGTTTTTGCAAAATGTTTCCTAGTGTGTGTTTAAACCCAGATGCAGATAATTTTAGCTAAGATTTCCATTGTGATGTTGTATGTGTTATTCAGTAAAAACTCATTGAGATCCATGACAGCTACAACAGAATGCAGAAATTTGGAGCCTGTAATTGCATCACTTTCTTTTTGAAACATTTATAATGTACTGTACTGTTTCCCTCACATACCTGGCATCTGCTCCCTGATGCAAAAATCATAAAGGCTTTAAAAAAAATGTTTGTGCTGCTCTGATATTGTTGTCATATTGAGCCTAAATAAATGCAGCTAATTTAAGTCATTCCACATAATTGCCTCATTGTCCTGGTTCACAATATGAGACAGAAAAATAGTAAATAGTAGCTAGAAAGAATGACAAAAACACATGAGGGAAATCATCAACCTGGATTCTGTCTCCAATCATTGTGCTTTACACTACAGTGCCAATGGGCCATTGCTGATGATGTTGCTATTGCTTTAATTCCATTTGCACTGGGGAAACTATCTATCAGGCACACAAGCACAAATACCATTAGGGTATGACTCATGAGACACAACCCTAAAAGAAAAAAACTGCATGGAATACTGAAAAGACAGGAGTGAAAATTGAAAACAGCGTATGCCATTTCACATTATTTGTGCCTCATTTTGGGCACTGTATCTCCGAAGATTGCAAACTCCACTTCTAACTAACTGTAAAAGGTGGGATAAAGTAAGACATATTTATAAAACAACCTACACAGAAGTATGTAGTTGGTAAATGTACAGTAGGTATGCAGATAAATTAAATATAGACTGCTAATGATACTGCTACTAAATTTAGTACCAGAATCTCCAGAAGAGTTGAGCACATCATTGGGTCAGAGCTGAAAGGGACGAACCCATGGACATCACCAAATGCTGTTTCCTCCGTTGAAAAGCTCTGCCAGCCCTTTAACTGCAGCTTCCTTGACTCGCTGCTTGGCTGTGGGTCTTTTTACCTTGGTTTTGTCTTGAAAAGCATGCTCTATTGGCTTTAGATCAGGTGACTGACTTGGCCATTGAAGAATATCCCATTTCTTTGCTTTGAGAACTCTTGGGTTGCTTTCACAGTATGCTTTGGGTCAATATCTATTTGCACTATGAAGCGCCATCCAATCAGTTTTGCAGCATGTGGCTGAATCTGAGCAGAGAGTATAGCCCTGGACACTTCAGAATTCATCAGCAGTCACATCATCCGGACCCAGCCATATATGCCCCTGCCATGCTTGACAGATGATGTGGATACTTTTTTATTTTTTGTTAATCTTAATCATGAGTTAATCTTGGTATAATAGACTTCTGAGGACAAGTATAATTTCCTACAACTGCTATGGGTTCAGTGCTCTTTGTTTTAGGCTGACAATTTAAGACCTTCAGGGGACACATTGTGAAATACACGAGTCCATCCTGTCCATTCATAATACTGTCCATGCATGCATGTATTCAATATCACTTCTCAGCAGTATTTGACCAGATCACAATATACAAGCAATGAAAACTGGCTTATGGAACCAATATTGCCAGCACATTGCATAGTGAAAAGGCTAAGCACTGAGCTTGAAAAGAGCTTTGTGAGGGAAATTGAAGAATGCTGAGAATAAATGTTTGCTCTATAGGATGTGTTGGCCACAGTGTGCTGTGTTGGTGAATAAATGATGAAGAGGAAGAAGGCCCTGTCCTGCTGAGCTTGTCAGCTTTGGACAGCTTTGTGTGTATGTGTGTGTATGCAAAGCTGACAGGATAGCTGAACCTGGCCCAGTTACATTTGTATACAGGCATGTTGCACTATCAACATTTTATGAGGACTGAAATATTTCTTCTCATATTTGTGAAGAACAAAGACTTAAAAACAAATCAGACTATTTTCCTGGAGGCAACAGTTGTTGTGAATTGGTGCTATATAAATAAAATTTTATTTAATTTCACAATAGTTTAACACTGCTTTACTTTGTAAATAAAAATAATGTACAATGTATATACAAGTGTTTAGATTGTAAAATGTGTGCCATGTTCACTGTCTTAGCTTTGTGTATTGGCATATTTTTGCTGTGATGTTTTTGCTTCAAGATACTATATGAATCAAAGCTTTCACTATTTTTATTTAAGTATAGTTCATATTGAGAGGAATACAGTAAAAGTCAAAAGTCCATCCATCCACCCACCCATCCATAGGGATGATGGGGTAGGACGAGACATCATAGATCCTCACAGATTGCGGCCTGTTCGTGACATGGCCAATGGCACAGGGACTTAAGAGGCCGGACTCCAGAATAAAAGTTTAGTCAGGTTTATTTACAAAGTTACAGCTCCAGTAAATCTGGGCACAGGGAACAAACGGGTTATATGCAAACCAAGTCAGCACGGCAAAAAAAAAGCAAAGTACGTAAGCCAGCAACACTAACTGTCAAACAGTCAACGATCCAGCGAAGACTAGGGGCAGCTCATCCTCTTAAATAGTCGTCTAGATGAGATAATCAGGAACAAGTGTGTTGTTTAGCCTCCGGGTGATTGACTGCTCAGAGGGCAGAGACCAGTGTTGGACCCAGCCCCTGAACACAGGCCAGGAGACCACAAACGAGAGAGAGAGAGCGAGAGAGAGACTACGGGCCATGACAGTACGTCAGGAAGTACCGGACCCAGTTACAGAGGGAAGAGCTCAGTTCAAGCGTGAGCAGTTTGTGCACCAGGTTCTGTGGAGTGATGGGATTGAAGGCTAATTTGAATCCCACAAAGAGCATATGGGCATAGAAGTCCTTACGCTCCAGGTGGGTGGGGGCAGTGTGAACCACAGAGGAGATGGTGTCTTCCGTGGACTGGTTCTTCCAGTACGCATATTGCTGTGGTCCACAGTGACATCAGTGATGTCCTTGATGTGGGCCATAACCATGGGGACCAAGCTGTCACTGAGGCTGTACAGGGACTGAATGGCTTATAGCAACGACCACGTACCTCATACTCCCCAAGTAACTCCCACAGAATCCTCTGAGGGACGTGGTTGAATGCCTTCTTCAAGTCTACAAAACACATGTGGATTGGATGGGCAAACTCCCAACGCACACTCTTCAAGAGGATAAAGAGCTGGTCCTGTGTTCCACGACCAGAAAAAACTGCATTGATCCTCCTGAATCAGAGGTTCTACTGGACGGGCTCTGTTATCCAGCAACCTGGCATAGACATTCCCAGGGAGGCTGAGGAGTGTGATCTACCTATAGTTGGAGCACACCCTCGGGTCTCCCTTCTTAAAGATGGGAACCACCACCCCAGTCTGCCAATCCAGAGGCACCAATCCAAAGATCTCCACGTGACATTGCAGAGATGTGTCAACCAAGACAGCCCTACAACATCCAGGGTGTTAAGGAACATTGGACAAAATTCATCCACCACTTGGCCTGCTTGTAACTATTAACTACCTCCAGAGGCTAGCCAAGCCCGATAGGACTCCTTTGTCAGCTCAATGGCTCCCTTCACCTCCGGTGTCAACCATCTGGTTCAGGGATTACCATCATGATGGGCACCTTGCACTCGCAGCTCCATGCAGCCGCCTCAGCAGTGGAGGTGCAGAGCATGCTCCATTTGGAATCGAAATCCCCAGCCTCTATCAGAATGCTGTTGATATTTTGCTGGGGGTGGAAATTGAAGATCTTGGGGACACTCCCAGTACACCCTCACTATATTTTTGGGTGTGCCAGGTCTGTCCAGCATCCTTACCCACCACCTGATTCAAACCACCACCAAGTGGTGATCAGCTCTGTTCCTCTCTTCACATGAGTTTTCCGAACATACGGCTGAAGATCTGATGATACAATTACAAAATCGATCAACAACCTGCAACGTAGGGTGTCCTGGGGCATTATGCATCCCTGTGCTTGAATGTTGTGTTCGGTATTGACAAACTGTGATTATCTCAGAAGTCCAATAACAGAACACCACTAATGGGCTGATGAAATTTGTCCTGAGTTAGAAGAACTGGAGGTCTTGTTGCCCCAAGTGGAGGAGTTTAAGTATCTCAGGGACTTGTTCGGCAGAAATGAGATTCCTCTGAAGGGCTTCTGGCCTCTCCATTAGAGATAGGATGAGGAACTGAATTATTTGGGACAGGCTCAGAGTAGAGCTATTATTCCTCCACATCGAAAAGAGCCAGTTGAGGTGGTTTGGGCATTTGGCAGGCATCCTAGGAGGCATCTTCACCACAGAGAATATTGCATTTTAGACTGTCTCAGTATAAATAATAATAATGATATCAAAGTACTCAACAGTTGAAGGAAAACCCTTCCATATGAAAACTTCAGGTACAACATATGATTTACCAAAACCTGTATGTATTGTAAGGCATTAACAGCACTGTCACAAGTTTAACAATGCCATGCTAGCAATTGAACTCCTGTACTATCACACTGTTTTTGAACTGTGCACTGTTAACAAGCTGAATGCTTTTTCTTCTCTTAGGCCATAGAAGCAATGATTTACACGATTTACAAAACCAAAGTGCAGTTTCTTTCCATTCTGCCTCAATCCATATTAAATGAGCTAGGACCCAGAGAAGGTGGTCACATTTCTGAATCTTGTTTATGTGTGGTTTATTATTTTGAACTTCATTTTTTTGTGCTCATGTAGTGATTTCCACTAAAGAATATTGTCTGTTTTTACTGCAATGCCAACTAAAGAACTTAAGATCTTTCACTACTGGTTTTTGACCTTATACCTTTCTATTGTCCTCTGAATTATCTGTTCTGACAATTTTATAGATTTTAGATGATTTTTCCAAACTGCCTATTTTTTTTAATACATAATTTAGTAACCCATTGCCAATTAATCAAATTATTTATGTTCCAGTAACATTTTTTAAGCATGAAACTATTTTTAAAAACTTGTGTTGAACCTGTCCCAACTTTTTTTGAAAGGTGTTACTGGAATCATAAGCATAAAATCATGAGCATAGAATTTTTAAGCAGTGCATGAGGGCGCAATAGCAAAAATGTGCATATTGGAGTGGAAAGTTCTCTACTGAAAGTTATGCACTAATTTATAAATAACAGATACAGACAGTTCATTTAAACAATGACCAACACATTCTACCAGGAGCAGCACAACTTAGCCAGTCAAAAATGAGCAGACCAGAGAGTGAGTACTCTACTGAATACAAACTAATGTAGTGGAAGTGTGGGTTTTACACATGTATTTCTCTCCAGTTTCCAGAAGCAGTATTTATGATCAGTGAGAAAGCAGCTGAAGGAGAATCCATATGTTTCTAATAAAAGGATGGACAGCTCTCTTGAAAAATGCTCTGGACTGTGTCTGTTCTTAGATACTGAAACAGCTGTTTGATGGATAAATGTGACAGCTCAGGTGGAGCAAAGGATTCTTCCCAAAATCTTGCTCGTTAAAATACATGTGCAATACAGCCAGACACAAAAAGAATTCCTTTAAGTGAGAAAATAGACACTGCGCATCTTTAGTAAATCAAGACAGTAGTTTTTGAATTCTAAAAGAGGGTTTCCGTTAGTAAATCTGGCCCTCTCTTGCTCCCTCTGCAGCACATAAAGCAAAGAAGCTAGGAAGTGAAAAAGCTGTTGTCATTTTTTATGGCACCAGCGAGATGGTATCACAGATACAAAGGTGACATGCAACAACCAGCAAAAAGTTTTGAAAACCTTTTAAACAAAAGGACACAAATATTCAAGATTCATGTTGAGTTCTGTGTCATATGCAAGACCTGAGCTGATTTTTGAAGATGCCAAAGACACGATGCACCTACAAGGACATCCACATACACTGACAGCTTGACATGCAGTGTGTGTGTGTTCATAGTGTGATGTACCATGGAAGTGTCACCTGCTACTGCATGTGGCTGTGTTCCTCTGGTGTTGACAGGAGAAAGGGGTTATGGGATAGGAGTGGAGACAGCGGTCTTTCAGAATGCAGCAGGTGCCGTCAGTTCATTGTATTCTGTCTTTTTTGTTCCATACTTCTTGTTTTCTTGTACACTATGAATGCGATACTGATATCTATATTACCAAATAAATAATTTAAAAACCATTAGGAAAAAAATAATATCATCATATTATCAAAAATAATATCAGTCATGAAACCCAGCACACCAAACTCAGACTAGTCCACTGGATTGCCAGATGGAGAAGAGTGATTCATCACTCCAGAGAACACATCTCCACTGCTCTAGAGTCCAGTGGCGGCGTGCTTTACACCACTGCATCCAACACTTTGCATTGCACTTGGTGATGTGAGGCTTTGATGCAACTGCTCAGCCATGGAAACCCATTCATTGAAGCTCTCCACACACTGGTTTGAACTAATCTGAAGGCCAGGAGGTATTTAGCAACTGAGTCTGCAGGTGGCATCCTATAACGGTACCACGCTGGAATTCACTGAGCTCCTGAGAGCGACCCATTCTTTCACAAATGTTTGCAGAAGCAGTCTGCATGCCTATGATGCAGACTGAGCATGATTTTATACACCAGTGACCGTGGAAGGGACTGGAACACCTGAATTCAATGATTTGGATGGGTGAGTGAATACTTTTGGCAATATAGTGTGTAAGCCTGTTTTCTGCAGTGTCAACCATTTCAGTAAATTTGACCATACAAAAGGCATAATGAGTTCTAAATCATATTTATGTAAATGAAGACAAATGATTTGTGGTAGAACATCTGTAATAGTAAACAGAACATATTAGGCTGACAGCTGTCAGTCAGTTTTTCATGCAGCACAAAGGATTAGTTTGCACATTAACAAATGCATAATTACCCCCAACTGTATTCATTCAGATTCTATGAATATTTAATGACACACAGTAATGAAATTATCCAGAAATAAATGTAGCAGCATGGAACTAAAAAACGGCGTTGGGTAGAACTGTAATTATTAAACTACACAGGCCATCGCACAGTGAGACCCTTTGAATGCAAGAGTGATTACAATTTGGAAAGATTAACAAGCGAACTAATACAATGACAGTCATCCACATGGAGGGATTTAAAACATGAGGTATATACAGTTCCTATCATAAATTTGCTTGGTTATTACACAACCTGCAGTAAACACCAGCAAAAATTAAAACAGCCAAGTGAAGTGTATGTAAAACACATCATCGATAAGCTAACACACTGCATTGGTCAGTGTGTTAGCTGTGAGGGGGCTTCCACCTTCCACTGAAAACAGTAAAGCCAATGTGAAACAATGCTCCTAATCTCAGACACCATTTAATTGGGGGAGTTTTTTGTTTTGGTTTCCTTTTGTAAAATCCTGGGAGTAAAGGCATCAATGGACGTGTTCCCTGATTTCCAGCTGAGCATTCACATGCATCGTCCCGGACAGATATTGATCCACTGAGAAACAGAGGGAAAAAATCAATAGATTTTACATGAATGCACAAGAAGCAGTTTAACAAATGTGAGTGCAGTTTAACCAAAATAATAATAATAAGAAGAAGAAGAAAAAACTGCAATTCATATACACTCAAACACATGTTGTATGAATGCATGCACCAACAGGACCACACGTTTAGCTATACACATGAATACTCATCTATACATGCAACACTTTGCACACTGAAATGGTGTAGAAAATAACAATAGTGGTTGTTAGGTCCAAACTCTGTAACCTTCTCCAACATCCATTACCTCTCTGAGGGTGAGAAGTTGGGGCAAACTGGCCACACTCCTTTGGAGAGATTTAAAAGGTCTCTGGATTAAAGCCAGGGATTTCATTTCACCGGAGAATCAGGGCTGACAGAGGCTTAGGTTCCTACTGACATCCGCATTAAAACCATAAAAATGCATCTCTGTGTCTATCTTTCCCCACCTACTGTCTTCTTTCTGGCTTCCTTCCTGTTAATCTCTCCTTTTCTCTTCTCGGTGAACAGAAAGACATGCAGAGCAGTCATAGCCCTGTGACAGATTGGGCCTAAATGACTTGTCATTAAATTTGAGTGATGGCCTATCATGGAAGAGCGAGATCTAGACAGGCAGACGCCTGAGTTACAAAGAATTGTGCCTTGTATGCTTCCATGCAAATACAGTATTTTATATAGTTCTTGATGATGAACAGATTATTTTATATCCTACAGAATATTACTAACAATGTCAAGGATTACAGCAGGTACGTGAATGGTTAAAGGTTCATTTAAAGCTGTAATCTTTATGTTACATCTACTGTACACAAACCATCCTGCAGGAATGCATCACATTGACAAATCTTAATGACTTATGTTGTATTGAGGATGGAATCTACTGTTTTTAATCAATCCCCTGATTTATTCATTTAAACCATGAATAAGTTAAAATGTTTGGCTTTTATTGCGATGTCTAAACAATAAATCCAGATGACTTTGTTAATCTGCTATCAAGAGTCTGCCATTAGTGGTTTGAGTGGAAGAAGTTACAATACAACAATTTTATCAGCTAAAAAATGATCATTACTTAAGTAAAATGCTGCATTATGAGCGAATGCCTGCAAAATAATGGCTTCCCATTATCCACAGCTACAGTTAGACAATCAGAAAATCAGAGAATGCTAACATGCTAAACAAAGATTGTTTATTTTGCTAAAATTAATTCTTTTGCTAAACATAATAATTTAGTTCAAGCACTGCATAAGCACAGCCTTACAGAGCTACATAATCTTATTATCTTATCTAACTTGGTAGACCAGCTGCTACAAGTTTGTTTGTTTTTTTAGGTTCTTGGACAAACAGACAAAAGTAGAAATAACTTCCAGGATGTAGCTTTTTACAACAACACATTATCTATTTGGATAGTTTTATTATTTATTTTGTTTTGCCTGGAGCTGGGCAGCAAAGATTTGTGGCGAAGGCATGCACACGGCCAACAAAGTGACAGATCAAAAGCTCCTCTGAGTTACAGTAATCGGGAGAGAGCTTCAAGTCTGCCAGTGTGATTCAGTGAGTAATTAAGCCTTGCTGGCACGGCAAATGGGTGGACAAACGTTTGATTTTCCTAATTCCTTCTCTCTTCATCAGTGTAAACATATCAAAGCACATGCTGTGTGTTTGTCTGTGCTGTCACGTGTTTTCTCTCTGTGTGTCTTCATACTACCTTTTAGGAGCATAAAAGTTGTAATGCCCATATGTTTAAGGTTGCACGCTTGTGAAAATGGTTGGTCTGTCCAGTTATACTCAGCAGAGACAAAAACACACACACACACAGCCGTCAGTGTCGGCGTCTTGCAGCTGAAACAGAAGCTGTCATTTGGATCCAGCGTCAAAGCAGAGCTGAAGTCAGAGTTGGACCTTAAGGCATAACGAAAATCAAGCAATTCTGCTTCCACTCAGTTTGCTGTGTCTTCGTTTTCTTCTTTTCTGTCATCACAAAAAAATAAAACTGATTATTTTTATTTTCATTTAGTTTTATCTGTTTTAGGTAATAAATCAAGATATACTAGTGCCAGTGTCTTTCCACATAACCATATCAAAATGCAGCCGTCTGACAAGGAATGTGACAATAAAAACCAGTGGTAACTGTTTCTGGGGGACTGGAGATTTTCCTTTGGATGACACGTGTCCAGAAACCCATGACCCCACAGCTTAGTGCTTACAGGCACATTAGTCACTATAGGCACACAAAGCCTGTCTTTCCCCTGCTTTGTCAGCTTGGGGAGCTGGATTACATCACATCTGAATCAGATGATTCTTCTCTGACCTTCTTGCTTAACTAAATCTGATGAACAAAACGGGGTCAAATAGATATTTGTAAGAGGGATCCAGATCCAGAAAAGTATCACAAGTTTGTATATATATATATATATATATATATATATATATATTGTAGCGATTCTGTTAAAGTTAGATGTTGTTTGGTCACGATGTTCTGAGATTTCCTACTGTTCTGCTGTTACC
>JAVDPK010000262.1:134985-146822 GCA_034780415.1 Cichlasoma orientale
GTGTGTGTGTGTGTGTGTGTGTGTGTGTGTCGCACTGTGTCTGACTGTCGTTGGTGGTTTTCATCAGATGCCTCCTTGATGACAGAATTAATCCTCACACCTTTTTTCGTGACATCCCAGGTCCTTCGCTTTTCAGGCTGACTGTGTTTACAGCTCAAGGACATCCATGTGACAAGCAGACTTCTTGTCATGTGCCTGAATGTATGTGAGCATGTGTGTGCGTGCGTGCGCTGAATGTGTGAGCATATGTAGTGTGTGCCTGCATGTGCATTTGTAACATCCTGCTGCTCCTCTCAGCATTAGACACATATCCTCAAGGTCACAAATCAGGCCAGGTGGCCATTGGAAAGATTAAGGACACGTTCCTAAAAAATGGACACATCTGATTTATCATATCTCTGCTATAAAAGGGCATCAGTAAGGGGTTGTTGAGCTGGGCTTTCTGCAGATACCCATGAGGTTTCAGACTAGACCCGCAATCTCTCCTAAACCCTTCTAAATGTTACACCCCAAGATGACTGTAATGAAATGGAAGGAGGGCATTTGAGGGAAAACTGGGAGAGGGGAAAGAGAAGGAAGAGGGAAAAAAAAGAAAAAAAAGGCAGAGTGTAAGTAAGAGAGAAAGAGACATTAAACCCTCACTAGTCCCATATGACAGATGCTAGCTAGGGCGGCATGCCAGGGAGGCGCAGTCTTAAGGTGATAGGCAGTGCCACAGTGAAAAAAAGATAATGCCATATGGCTAGAAGGAGGCAGCTGTGGATTCCAGTCACGAAGCCATGAACGAGGAATAATCCTCCTGCTGCTGTTGTAGGACATGGTTTTACTGCCCTGTAAGATTGGAAGGAGGGATGAGGAAAAGGGAAGGGGATGAAGGTGGTAGGAGAAGGAGGGGCATGCCGCAGGAAAGGCCATGCTGCTCCAACCCACACACCTCCCTTTTTTCCCCAGGTAAAGTGTGCGTGCGTGTGTGTGTGCGTGTGTGTGTGTGTGTGTGTGTGTGTTTTGGGGGGTGGGGGGTACAAAGGGAGGGTGGTGGGCCTATTCTGTGAAAAGAAGCAATTAATTTGGAATGTGCTGCACCGGGAGCGAGGAGTTTAAACTTAAATGGAGCACAAGTGGCAGCAGAGGCTAGGCTTAATTGTTTGATTGATTGGTCACGACTGTGAGGCATATTTCTGAAGCCCCTCTGCGTCGATCAATGAGTCAATGAGCGCCTCGCCAAACCTCGCAGCTTCCCGGTCTTGCAATTCAATTATGTGGAAGCCTTGGTGGCCCCTGCTTACAATCATGTTACAAACACTGGAGACAAACCTCTCCCGTCCCCCTCCCTTTCCCTTCTCATTGAACTGGAAGCTTATTGCAGCAGATACAAGCAGAGGGGCAGGGTATATAGATGGGAGACGGGGTTGAGAGGAAGAAGCAAAGGGGGTGGGGAGTTTGGCTTTATTAGATCTGTAACAGACACTACATACTGTATTGGACACAAATCGAGTTATCCTCCTAATCTGTCATTTAAACAAATTATCTTGGTCGGTGATGCATCAGCAGTATCAGTCCTCTCCAGGGGGTTGAGAGGAGGGGGGAGGAATAGAGGAATGGAGAATGGGAGGGGCAACGATGGAGGGCTGAGTGTGATAGAGACATGGCAAAGAAAGTGATACTACAGGAAAGCAGAGAAAACTATCCTAAATCCTGAAAGTCTAAAACTGTTACTGTAAGAGCATGCAAAAAATACTTGGGTGAATATCATTCATATGTAACATAACATAAAAAAGAGTAAAAAAATAAATAAATACAAAAAAGAAGAGCAAGACAGCAACATTTGTTGGCTTTTTAAATGCCTGACAGCTCTGACACGTCATATCCAGGTCAGGGTCAAGGTTGAACCTGCCGTGACAGGACTGACAGATTCATTGAAGAGTAGAGATCAAGATAAACAGACTAACAGAGACCTTTGTGACACAGGGGCCAAGGTCCACTAAGTTCAGTGTTTCACAAGAAATTACAGCAACTGCAGTCACTGCTGTGACAACGATGCAATACAGCAAAATTAAATAAAAAACAATGTTATGAAGCAATTATAATGCCATTCAGTGTCTTGTCCTATTTTTAAGTTCTTTATTTTATCACATTTTTACACATTTTATTGTAAACGTATGAAATATGCTAAACACAGTAAATTGTGCCCCGTCTTTATCACTACTTGGACCTGAGGTTGAATCTCTGATGGCCACACCATATCCTCCCCACTCACTAAATGTTCACATTGTCCTGTGCTGTAAAACCCTTCACCCATGGTACAAAGACTAAAAGGCAAATTCCCAACCCAAGGATCAAATGGCAGTGTTGTGTTTAAGTGGCTAAATTAATTTTATTAGCTGCTCGTCTTCAGATCATATTTGATATGACAATTTTAGACCCCTGCAGCTGGTTAGAGCTGATAGGGCATCAGTGCTGTGCTTGTAGATGAGTAAGGTGTAAATTGGAGTGAGTGGTGTGATGTTATGTAATTTCCTCCTCCTGGTGGCTGATAGGGGTCATAAATTATTCAATGTTCCCTAATACGGTGCCTTCAGAAGATACTGAGACAATACAAACTTGGACACGCCGCTGCTCTCGGGGTGAGTGACGATCAAATAGCAAAAGCACATCATGTCTGATGTTAGCGAATATAAAATTCAGCTTTAACTGTCATATAACGGCACATTAATGTTGTAAGAGTTGGTGCCTTTTGGGTCTATCTTGTAAAATTTTACATCTGCATTCTTTATCATAACTCTTGGCTTAATATACAAGATGTGAAATACATAATGTTTAATAATGGAGTTTGCCAAACCTGAGGAAAAATGTTCTTTCAGCAAAGAACAAGCTATATGAATGCTTATTAGAACAGATTAATATAGCTGCCAGGTTTAGTTACTGTATATAACAGGTACTGGTTTTAATTTTACTGACTGCAGAACATAATGAGTGGGTGTTTAAGACAGCGATCTATGCATATCAGTAGCATGTAGCTGAACAGTGCCAAATAAATCTGAATCACATGGTGAATAGTTTTAATGTACATGTCCATGTCATAGCCCAGCACACTGTAAAAATGCTAATGTTAAGTCAAACTGCTGACCGAAGGATTACATGTGTTGAATCCCAAAGCGAGGCAGCGAGAAAGCCATGACCAGAAGATCAAGACAGGTCTCAGAGGCCCGGCGCCTCCCTCTGACCTGCCACCCTATGGACCTCTACTTACAGAGTCCCCTCTGCCCCCCCCCCCCCCCCTTCAGCTCCCGCTGTATACAGCAGTGGGATGCTGTGCCCACTATTCAGCTTTGCTGACTCAGCGATAGATGCAAAGGGTCAGGGTACAAAGGTCAGCTTTAAATCTAAGACCCCTGTGATTTTCACATGACATGAGTATCCTCTGCAGAGTTTCCTACGAGGTCTGCTAGTTTTTCATACCAACTGATCAGCTCTTTGTGTTTATTCTTCTCAGTGTAACCTTTGTTTGAGCTGTAAAGCGCATCTGAGAGTGTGACACTTCCAGCCAAAGAAAACAACAACAAAAAAAAGTCATATAAGGCTTACTGACCTACACATAGAGTATGTAGATCATACATTATAACACTGCACCCATGTTAATTCATGCAAACACAGTTATTAGCTCTTTCTGCACATTTCTTTCAAGCAGACGCATTTCATTTTTTTTGAATCGCAAACTCAGTTCCCAAAAAAGTCAGGATAGAGTGGAAAACGTAAATGAAAACAGAAAGCAATGACTTGCAAATCTCATAAACCTGTATTCTATTCTTACAGTGACACATTTTAATATTTCATGAAAAATATCAGGTCATTTTGAATTTGGCAGCAGCAACGCATCACAAAACAGTTGGTACGGGGAAAGTAAGTAGTAAAAAGAAACAGCTCAGGGAACATTTAGCAACTAATTAGGTTAATTGGCAAAAGGTCAGTAAAATGGAGCATCTTAGAGAGGCAGGGTTTCTCAGAAGATGGGCAGAAATTTACCAATCTGCAAAAAAACTGCATCTAAAAATTATGAAACAATTTCAGAATAATGTTCCTCAATGTAAAAATTTGAAGATTTTGAATATCTCATCATCTATAGTATATAATATCATCAAAAGTTGTGTGTCTCTGTGCACAAGGAACAAGAGCAAAATTCAATGCATGCCTGTGATGTTTGGGCCCTCAGGCATCATTGCATTAAAAACAGGCATGATTCTGTCATGGAAATCACTGCATGGGCTCAGGAACACTTTCAGAAATCATTGTGCCATCCACAAATGCAAGGTTAAAACTCTATCGTGCAAAGAAGAAGCCGCATTTGATCCAGAAACGCTGCTGTCTTCTCTGGGCCAAAGCTCATTTAAAATGGATTGAGGCAAAGTGGAAAACTGTTCTGTGGTCAGATGAATCGAAGTGTGAAATTCTTTTTGGAAAACATGGATGCCGTGTCTTCCAGACTAGAGGGAGGAGAGGCCATCCGGCTTGATATCAACGCTCGGTTCAAGAATCTGAATCTCTGATGGGATGGGGGTGCATTAGTGCCTATGGAATTAGCAGCTTGCACAGCTGGAAAGGGACCATCAGTGCTGAAAGGTACATACAGGTTTTCGAGCACCATATGCTCCCATCCAGATGACATCTTTTTCAGGGAAGACCTTGAATATTTCGGGAAGACAATGCAAACTGCATGCTGGACCTATTACAACAGCATGGCTTCATAGCAGAGGAGTCCAGGTGCTGAACTGGCCCGCCTGCAGTCGAGATTTTTCCATAAGTTAAAACATTTGATGTATCTTAGGAAACAAAATGACAAAGAATACTCAGGACTGTTGAGCAGCTAAAATCCTGTATCAGACACGAGTGGTCCAGCAGCTGGTCTCCTCAGTTCCCGGACATGTACGTACTGTTGGCAAAAGAAGAGAGAATGCTACAAAGTGGTAATTATGGCCCTGCCCCATCTTTTTTGAGATGAGATGCTGCAATCAAATTGAAAATGACCTTTTTTTTTCCTTTTTTTTTTTTTTAAATGGTACATTTTCTCACTTTAAACATTTGATATGCCTTCTGTGTTCTACTGCAAATGAAATATGTATTTATGAGATTTGCAAACCATTGCCTTCTGTTATTTGCATTTTCCAGAATGCCCCAACTTTTTTGAAACTGGGGGGCTATAACCATTTTGGAATACATATATTTAAGCTACATTACATAAACATACCACTTGACATGTGCAGATTGGATCACTCATTTTGTAATGTATCCCATCAGGTTAACTGTGGCACGGTTAAATAAAATAGTACTCTAAGCTTGTCTGATTTATTCAGAAATAAATCCATCACTGTAAATGAGTAATGGATAATTAAAAAACAAACGAAAAAAAAAACCATTTAGTACACACCAGCATAATAATAATAATTTTCTTCCCTTGATAAGATAAAATATCAGTGTAAATTGGTAAAGCCTGTTTGAAGGCTTTAGCATGCAGGTAATTTAAAGTAATACCTAATTTGATAAATTTTTCTATAACCTCACATATGGTTTACGTAAATGTATATTTTATGAGCCATTTATTAATCATATGTTTATGCATTTTAATCTATATACTTTATGCTCACCTATATTTTTGTCACAAATGTAATTACCTTTAACTGCTAATATATAAAAGCTAAATTATTCAGTATGTTTATGTATAAAGAAATGCACTGTTGATGACCTGTAATTACTACACCATTCTAAATAATACAACACCAATAGAATATTGAATTACTGAATATTTAGATAAGTAATACCTTTATAACATGTATACGAACTGCACCATAAGTTATCGCCGACACGTTTAGTCATTAGTTTCAAATTATAGCTTCTTTATGAGTAAACAAATTAACAATTTGACATAAATTAAAAGGTTAATTATTAATACGCATTTCCTCGTCCCATTTATTGGATTTTAATGGATCCGTAATTTGAGGTTAATTTCAGGTTAATAGGCATAATTCATGGTATGGCAAAATTACTTTTAAATGATTTTTATGCCCCTGCTTTGCCAAGTATGTGAGCAATTTCTCTGTGCATCAAATCCTACAAAAAGTTCAGATTAAAGCTTTAACTTAAAGTGACCTGAGTTATGCATAACAGAACATCAATAAGTTCATAAACATATTTGCATACTCACCAAAACAGAGCAATTATTCTGCCAAACTTAATTTGCAACAAAAGTGTCTGTGCAAATATATCTAACCTGATGAGTAATGCAGACACATACACATGCAGATGGCAGCATGAGTCACAACTTTTCTCTGCAAATTTTACTCACGCTAATTTCTAGCAGCACTGGGATGACGATTAATGAAAGCAACAAGCCAAACATGTTACATCAATGCAGTGATGTTAATCCCTGCTAAATGTTTAGTACAGGGAAATATGGCATTCGCTCATTCCCTCATTACTAAGGACACCCAGCAACATAACATCTCAGTTCACCGATACCAGAGCAAGAAAAACAGATTAACAGATTATTTCCCGATTACATTTGACACTTGCAACTTTTTCTCTCTCTCTCTCTCTCTGGCACATCTAAAAATGTATTCATTCCACAGCTCCAGCAATAAACATCAGCTCTGGTCACAAACGCAGACATTTCATTTTCTCCTAATTGCTTTTGTGCACTGAATAAGTTAGTAGTTTTTAAGCGTGCCGTGGCGGAGTGCATTTAAATTCTGAATATCACATTAAATTTTTTTCCCCTCATCGAGTGGATTAAAAACAACTGTGGCGAACGACGTTGGGGCTCAGTGCACCACATGGAGGCATAATCAGACTCTTGAGTGAAACACCGTGTTTGTGCTTGATGGAGCAGACCTGTTTTCTAAGTGCTATGGTTAGTATTTATATGTGTGTGTGTGTGTGTACACCTCTCCAAATGAATCCCGGCCCAAGTGGATGTTGAAATATAAATGCAACGGTGTAACTGTCCTGCTATCCTACTTGCAGTGCTTCTACAGTCACAGTCTTATTGCATTGAGCTGTGACGAGGGAATTTGGGGAAAATGGGTTTGCTTCAAAAACCATTTTTACTGCCACTAATTGTCTGTCATCCCAAGCTGATGGGCAGTAGGACACTGACAGACAGTGCTGATCATTCACAAAGGAATTACACAAACATGAGCCCATTAAATGCCTGAAAAAAGTGAAACCTATAGAAAAGTGTGCATGGCAAAGTACCAGCCTTCTCAGTACTGACAACATTATAATTTTGTTAATGCTGTATATCCATAAGAGGCAGTTTTGTGGGATTAATCGGTCCACTCAGTTTATGAAGTCATTGTTTTCTTGTTTCTTGATAGTCACTGATGAAAATGACAAAATAAAGCACCAAACTTTTTTCTCCCACTTCCTCTATACTAAGTGCATTTAATTTAAAATTAGAGTGATGCTCACTTAGATTGATGTGAATGGCCACTGTATTCAATTTAAACACATAAACAAAATAAACACACTTTTTAAAATGACCACTCTTACATTTTCTTTCCTTATTTTTTCCGAGGCAATGATTTTGCATACTTTTTTCCAAGTAAAGCCAAATTAATCTATTTTCCAGTGCTGAGGGAAGTTCAAGCTACTTGAGAAAACATCCGGGAAGTACAGCTGTTGTATTATTCTGCCTCTCATGGCTGTCAAATGTGAATTATAAAGAAATGGCTAGTAACTCGATTAGCAATAATTATAAGTTTCTAGAAATTGTTGTCCAGTCATTCCTGTCCACTATTTCCACCTAATTTCAGCGAAAGGAAATGGAGGACTGCATATGGCATTCAAATTAACTCCAAAGCCCCAAAGTCAGCGTTATATTTACACTCGCTGACGCATGGTGAGCACTGGCTGACACTGAGGCACCTGCTGCGTTGGCGTGGGGCCTGGCTAAGGTGTGAGAGCAATACTGAACAAAAGGATAATGCAGAATGGAAAACACCTGTCTGGCTTGCCTACACAGACCGCAGGAGGCTGAGTCGACACTGAGAGGCTCTCGGGTTAGTTTCTGAAAATACTGCATCAAGATAATGATAGTAGGTTGTCTGCTGTGTGTGAAAAATGTGTTATATTTGAAATCAGTATCATGATTATTTCCCTTTGCGACTGCATGGAAGTTGAACTTTAGAGTGGGATGTTTCTGCGCTTTCTAACTTTCTCTCTCTTTTTTTTTTTAAAGTCTTTTTATTTCTCAGTCTCTATCTCTGTGTCTGTTTCTTTTATCTCTCTCTCTCTCTGTAGTGGTGTACCCATGCTGAGACAGGAGCAATGTGTTTCTCTTCTTCTTCGAGGATCTGTTGGCGAGGCAGGTCAGCTGGCCCAGTCCAATCCAGATCCTGAAAGCACAGGGGCTCTTTAAAACTCGACGCAGGCCGGGATGACAGGCCACCCTCCCTTTTGTCTGATGTGAGAGTAAGACTGTTGCTGTTGTTTCAACTGCATTGCAGTCATCCTGAATGCATCCATATTTCACTGGGGGAAAGATGATAGATCGAAGAAAAGGCAGCTTAGGACAATGCCAGAACTAATAAGAAATGGGAAAAGATGGAGGCAAGGAAGTATAATAAATATGTAATAAAAAGTAACAAGAAAGAAAAAAGACAAAAGTTTTCAACACGTCTCCCCCATCCATGAGTTATTAGCAAGACTCAATTTGTCTGAACCGGTATTAGACACAGAAGGTCACATAAAGGACAAAGCCACGTGCTGCTCCAATCAACTCTAATCAATCCTCACAAATGAAATAATATGAGGACAAAAAGATCTCTACCACTCATTTGTTCACTTCTCACATTTGATTAGACTCATCCTGGACTTGTCTATTTTACTCTTCATGATATTCAGTATGCAGCACAGATTGCATTCCTGCAGTCTGTCAGCTGAGCAGACAGCAGGCAGTAACTTGCTGTATTTCTGAAAACTGAACTGCAGCAGATATCTCATTTTTCATGACACCCACTGGAAGGGAATTAAATAAGATAGACCTGAAATCGCCAGACAGTTGACCTATAAATCTACAAGTGGGCCACAGGGGGCAAGGGGAAAGGACAGAGAGACACAGATGAAAGAAGTGTGACTTAGTGAGCTTTGATCAAAAGAGAAATCCAAAGAGATGGGTGGAAAAAATAGAAAGAGACAAAGGAGAGAAAAAAAAGAGACAGACACATTGGCGTATTATGCGCTTTCTCCCATCAGCTGTCAGGCAGGACAAACACACCCAGACAGTGAGACAGAACACAAGGGTGTGTCCTCTTCGGCCCACTTTCAGTTCCTGTGAATGTCTGGTTGGCCTAGCCCTAATCCTCTCTCTCTCTGAGACTGACACCATTGCTGTCCCCCTATGCAAACTGGACCCCCCTCCCCCTCCCCGCGTGTACTTTTACACGATAACAGGTTAAAGGAGGGCGTGTAAAAAAAAGAAGATTTTCCATGCGGATAAAACGCTTTCATTTTTTCCCCCCACAATAACTGCAGAGATCTGCTGCAACCAGGAGCCATGGATAGATGAGGCAGAGTGAGAGAGACAAAGTAAAGAGTGGCAGCGTAAACGCGTTATGGAGCAAGTGGTATTTTAATGCTGTGATGCTGTGGGTTAAAATGGTCCGCGAGATGCAAATAACACTGAGCTTATCAAGGAATGTGATTAAAAAGCGAGTGCTGGGACACACAGTGTTTAACCCACATAACGTATCTCCAGTGATTTCCACTGAGAAAGTCCCTCTTATCTGCTAATAGACCTTAGTAATCCCTCAAACACGCATGTACTGAACACTGGCAGCTTCTAATGAATGAGAGACTAGTTTGCTAGAAACCAGTAGATGTTTCATACTGTGTGCAACATATATAGACTATCCACCAATCACTATAGCATATTTACTATGAATAATCCTGAGAAAACCAGAAATATAAAGATCAGCAAACCTTCCTTGTACAGTGACAAATACCAAAAAATAAGATATGTTAAACCCAATGCTGAAAATACATAAATTCCTGTCTATAGACTGCAAACTTGAATCTGATTTAAATTAATTAAAGAAGTCATTACCTCTGTTGCTTAGCAGAGGTAATGATTTGCCCTTGACATAAAGCTCTGACATGCAAAATGGCGATATTATCAAAGATGAATCATACAAGCATTGATGCCAATCACTGAGAGCAAATATTGCCACCTATATTTAAACAAATAGTACCCTCATGAGCTTAAAACATGGAAAATACTAAAAGCCACATAAACACAAAAGTGTTGATGAAGTGTAAATTCTATTTTGTGATTTAAATTACTATCTTAAAGCCGGTATTTGTTATATTTTGTAATCAGTCACTTTTTTTTTTTTATAAGTAATGTGGAGACGAAGTGAGAAAGAGCTGGCTCCAGGGGATTTGGGCACCAAATCTGAGTGCAGAGAGAGATTATAGAGAACCAGTAGTGGAGATCAGCAGTGTGACCATATCCAGAAAATTAGATTAACTGAATTAGAGGGATTAGATTGACTACAGCTGGAATGGACCTGATGCCTCTAAGAAAAGAGGACGATAGAGTAAGAGCACGAGAGTGGAAGTGAACGGGGAAATAAGGATAACCAGAAGAGTGAGATATAAAGAACTTTCTTTGGGAGTTGGTGGAAAAGTCATATTGCGGTAGAGGAACAGGAGGAGGAGACAGCTCAGCAGATTTAGGTATCCTGGGTAACTTTTAGGGGCTGGCACTGAAGTGAGTATCTGACGCTGCCTCGGCTGGTGTACGCTCCTAAAAGTTAATTCGGGTTCTTAAGCTCCACGGGACTGAACTGAAGCTGCAGTGCCCCTCAGTGGTTGAATATGGAGATGTGCTTAGTATCTGAGTAGAGATGGTCAGGAAAAGAGGCATAAGGGTATGAAAAGGACAAGAAAATGAGAAGAAAAGCTACATTACTATGCTAGGAGATGATGATTTTCCTTTGAAAGGAGAAATCATATTATTTTAAATTAATGAATGGAAATTTGGGGTAGGGAACATGTTTTTGATGTAACTGGACCAGCAAAAAATAAAAAATCAATAATGACTTCTCAGAATATTGATATTCAAGTCCCTGAGTGGAAACATGACCCTTGCACCTCCTCTAGGCTCACTTTCAAGGCTTTCCAAAATGTTGCCTATGACAAGCAGCTTCAGCCAATCACAGGTCCTGTTGGAAGTAGTGAGAAAAACCCAATGATGCAACTGGTCAAACAGAGGATTTCCGCCTGGGTAGACTGGTTTTAAATCCTGCGTAAAGCTAGATGCCACCACTCTTTTTTTTTTTAAGGGGATATGAAGCATGCATTCCAGCTTATTTTATCTCCGTGAGAATAAGATGACACATATCAAAGGAAATGTACTGATATTAAACTTGACCCCTATTTGTTCAGAGAGCCAAATGATAAGAAGCCATTATCATCCTATTATTCTAGCTAAACCTAATTTGATTTATGAATAACGGGTTAGGTGACTGTGCCTCTTCATCTATGCATGTGGGAGAGAAAGACAGGGCTCTAAGCAGGGGAGATGAAGCTTAAATCAGTGTGATTAATTCATGTTAATTGCTGCCCTCTGGCATTAGTGCCACGGTTGTCGTTACTTTGCTGATACACGCGGTTTTGGGCGCCGCCTCTTTGTCCAGAAGATAAATCTCCTAAGTCGATAAGGAGAAAGATACAAGCTCCTGCTGATTCACAACTTCACACTGCAGTCACACGCACAGACACACACACACACACACACACACACACACACACACACACACACACACACACACACACACACACAC
>JAVDPK010000262.1:151007-182993 GCA_034780415.1 Cichlasoma orientale
CCAGGTTACGAGCTTAGCCATGATCTTTCAGGTCAGCTGCTCTGGCATTCAACGTACCAACTGTTCTTGGGGCTTGGTACCCAATTTTGGAGTGTGGGGATGATGATATCTCCCCCCGTGACCTGTCGCCCTGACACCCCCTGGCCGTAACATTTGTGTTGTACCTCGTCAATCTCTAAATGCGATAGCAGTTGCTTCTTGCAGATGCTGGAACACTGAGCTAAACACATTGAGGCAACTGTTTAGTGTGATTTGGCGCTATATAAATAAAACCGAACTGAATTGAGCTACGAGTTGTGCAACACACTTACCCATTCATATGAATGGCCGGTCCTGGGAGTTTGAGGGTCCAGTATCTTAGCTGTTCCTAGGACTGCGCTTTTCTGGTCAGAAATCTCAGATGTTGTTCCTGGGATCTGCTGGAGACACTGCCCCGAGTGTTCCGATTACCACGGGGACCACTGTTACCTTCACCTTCCGCATCCTCTCTAGTTCTTCTCTCAGCCCTTGGTATTTCTCAAGCTTCTCATGTTCCTTCTTCTTGATGTTACTGTCACTTGGTATTGTTATGTCTATAACTATGGCTTTCTTCCTTTGCTTATCCACCACTACTATGTCTGGTTGGTTAGCCATCACAAGTTTGTCCATCTGTATCTGGAAGTCCCACTGGATCTTAGTTTGGTCATTATCGATCACCCTTGGGGGTGTATCCCATTTCCAGGTCACACTCGGCACAGATGTTCTGGTATACTATGCCAGCCACTTGGTTATGGCGTTCCATGTATGCCCTTCCTGCTAGCATCTTGCACCCTGCTGTTATCTGCTGGATTGTCTCAGGGGCATCTCTGCACAGCCCGCACCTGGGCTCTTGCCTGGTGTGGTAGACCCCAGCCTTTATCAATCTTGTGCTTAGAGCTTGTACCTGTATTGCCATGATTAGTGGCTCTGTACTGTCTTACTGACCAGCCATTGGTAGGATTTTTTGATATCAGCCACTTCTTCTATCCGCTGGTGGTACATGCCCTGCAGCGGCCTGTCCTTCCATGATGCTTCCTGTTCTTGCTCCTCTTCTTTCTCAAGTTTCTGCTGCCTGAAATATTCACTAACCACATGATCAGTTGCGGCCATCTTCCTCCTACTCATGGATCTTTGTTGTTTCATCCAGGATAGTGGTTCTGACACTCAATAGTCCTCAGCCTCCTTCCTTCCACTTAGCATACAGTCTCAGGGTGCTGGATCTGGGGTAAAAACCCTCCATGCATGGTAAGGAGCTTTCTTGTCTTGATGTCAGTTGCTTCTATCTCCTCCTCTGGCCAGCTTATTATCCCAGCAGGGCGTAGTAGTTGATGATACCAGATCTTGTTTTTCCCATTCAGCTGACTGGCTTTATGTCTTAATTGTTCACTTGCTCTGATCTGTCAGCAAACCGTATTTACAGATACTGATCAGGCCTCAGTCATGCCTTCATTCCCACTTCTGAGCCATGTACAGACAAATCTGAATCTGCTACTAGGCAAGGTATCCAACAATAGTTGATTGGTCTTTCTACAAGCAAGCAAACACAGCCCCCCAGTGGTAAACAGAGGAAATTCAACTGTTCTTGGTTCAGAAGTCATGAGTTGTTTTTGTTTGTTTGTTTTTTATTACTTATTTTACTTATTTAAAAAAAGGGGGGGGGCTAAATGTCAATTTTATAGATATAAAGTTTAACATCTAAAACAATATGTGGGGAAAGTGAAAGGGGCTGACTATTCTGTGAATCCTATAAAGAGTGTGGAATTTAAAACAGTATTGCAATGAACCAGGTTGTAATCTTACCTAAAAATCAACAGTAGACAGTACGATGAACCTCAGTGTTTCTAGGGCTGGAAGGGGAAAAGAAAGGAGAGATAAACAACGAGGTGGGTTTTAAGAAAAAAATCAGGGCTGATGCACAGCATTGTCAGAGTGAGTAATAGTCCTGTGCACAGGTTTCAGTGAGAGCCTTATTCTCACGGCACTCTCTCCAAAGCTATAGATTAGGCATTTCTGCTCTGCCACATAACTGCCCTTCTGCTGCTTCAAAAGTGGAAGCAAAGAGGGACATACATTCATTATAGAAACCATTCTCTTTCCCTTACCCTCACCAATTTCTTCCACCCCTCTCTATCACTTTGCTACCTTTAGTTTCTTCTCTACCTGCACCCTCACCCCTTTTCTCCTCTCTCCATTACAATTTTTCTTTCCTGCCTTCATTACATTTCTACCTTTCCACCATCATCAGCACCTGCCTACTCTAACTCCCCTTCTTCCTCTCAGGCCTTAGAGAAACATAGCCCGTGAATAATTACTGAATTTCAAATGCATCTATCTTAAACGTTTCACATTAACGTATTCACAGATGTAATTTTTGGACAGTGGTTTTCTGTTTCTGTTTCTTTTTGACATGGTGATTTTCTATCTCAAATCTAGGAATTATCACATCATGTTTTGACTTGTGAACACTTGCAGTCAAGTTTACTCTTTCACATGAAGCTGTATAAGGTGCAGACAGGAGTAACACTTATTAAAATATTTAAAAAATGTTATTGCACAGTTTGTCTCAGAGTTTGAGAACCACTGGATTAGACCCGTGTCTACTGTTTTATATCAAAATGGCTGCAGTAAAAATGTATAAATAATTTCATATTTAAAGTAAGCAGTGGTTGAATGTAAGTAGGTATATTTAAAAACTGCACTTAAACACAAATTTAAGGCAATTAATTACCCTGCCCCTGGATTGGTGGGGGGTGGGGGTATTATATTTGGTCTGATTTATATCAAATTTGCACGAAAAATGGCCAGTGACCCCTAGATCACCTGATTACATTTTTTTCAATAATTGGATCAATGTCAGAGGTCAACTTTTCTGAAAATCTTGTGAACGTGATAACTCAAGAACAATGTCACCTAGGATGTTCAAATTCACACCATAGATGCATCTACTAAACATCTCGGATAACTTAGCGCTTAGTATTTTAATGCCAGTCACAGAAAGTGTTCTGAGTGGTTTATACTTATGATTTTAGCATTTCTTATTCCTGGTGCGTACTTAGCTATTTGCAAGTAACTAAGGCTCATATCCACCCCATTAACTGAGACCTGGTACTTATGTGTTCTAGAACTTGTGCTTTCAGGGGGATTTGTGCCACTTAAAGATTCTACTGCCAGGGGGCTGAGAGGTAGCACTGGCAGCTAACAGTATTTTATTTTATTTTACCTTTTTCAGTCATTAAAAACAGTGAAACTAAAACATTAGTTCTGTCAACTGTAGTTCAAATGACCTAAGGCAGAAAAATGAATAATCAACTGAACCAGCAAATGGAAAATTAATCAAATTTTAAAAAGATATTTGTTTTTAAAGCTACAAACTACAATGTCAAAAGCTTCCCTACTTTTCCCTATTTTTTTTATTACCCTCTCATGACTCGCACACACTTCTCTTTTGTAGTATAAACATAATATCAATTATTTCACTCAGTTCTAATCATAACTTCAAACCTTTCCTTCATTCATCTATCCTAATAGATGAAGGTAGCATTTATCCTAATTTGGCACATGACGCAAAATAATATTGCAACCCTGTTTCCTAAGAATTGGGAGCTACATAAAATGTAAATAAAACAAGAATGCAAAAGAGTAATATAAAGTCTATATTCAATTATATATATGCAAAGGCAATATAAAAATGTTGTGAGAAGTTTTCCATGCTTTCAGCATTTCTGGTTTCTGGGTTGCAGTGTAACCAATAAACAGACTGAGCTGAGACAGACACAAAGAAGCAGCAAAAAACAAAACAAAATTATATATATATATATATATATATATATATATATATGAAAATAAAAATAAAAATAAATAAATAAAAGAAGCATTTCATTGGGATTGTGGAGTGGACTTTATTTTATATCTCACAGAATTATATAGTTGAGAGATCAGTGTGTTGGGAGCATCGTTGAGCCAGGAAGTGGAACTGAGAACATCAGAGAAAATGGCATAAAGACCTTTGAGACACTAAAGGCTTTGGCTGCGTGTTGTTTATAAGCTGGGAATAACAATGCAAGTTAAATACAAAAACAGTGAAGAACAGGTAATAAACCAAATGTACAACTTTTGATTCCATTGTTTGATGGAACTGCTCAAGTGGCTATAAAAAGTACACTGAGAATAATAGAAATTTGTCTTCACATCTTTTTTTTTATTATTATTAAAACAAGAAACATCAAAAGTGTTAGAGGAATCAAAGCACACTAAGAGTTAGGCAACCGGAACATTTCATTGTGAACTCGGTGTTCTGCAAGATAAGGTTATCAGTGCATTGTAACATCGTGAATTACAAAACCGAAAAAAAAACAACAACAAAAAAAAAAAAAACAGAATCAAATACATCTAAAGTGTGAGGCTGGTGTCCTGCCAGTGAGGAAGCCAACGTTACAAACAGTGAGGGTGGACCGACCGGAAAAAAGAAGAAAAAAAAGTAAAGGAAAAGAAGAAAGAAAGAAAGAAAAAACCAAACCCCCCCAAAAAGCAAAAAAAACCAAAACAAAACAAAAACTACCACACACGCCACTGCTGTTATTCAAAACATTTCGCCCTTTATGAGCATACATATTATAATAACCAACCCAAGTTACACAAAAAGCACAAGGTATGACCACTCAATGTTTAGAGTTGAAATACAGCCAGGATCAGCTTCAAAGCACCCCGTGTTTAGGGTCAAATTAGCTCTACGGACACTGAGATAATAGTAGTAGAATTACATGTTGCTTTTTACAGTGCAGAAGCTGGCTTACTGAATTACCCCTGTTAACATAACTTACTATGCTGAGTAATTCATATACTTAAAAAGCTTATTCTTAAAATGAAGTCTTCAAGTACATTTCCAAAAATCTACTCCATGTAGTTTAGGTTGTTTTTGAATGACAGACACGTAACAAGGGAGAAAAATATTTCAACATTTTTAGATTATGCTGTCACCCAAACCACCCTCATCACTCAGTCTCATCAGCAGTTTATGAGATGATATTTGAATCCTATTTTGACTAATACTGTTTTGATATGTTTTGAAATTATGGACAAAACATCAGATTGAAAGAGTTTAATGTCAGAGCAGAAAAGGAAACATGAAATGTAAGATAGAAAGTGATCACCCCTTTCATTTGACTTCCCACTCCCACAAATATCTATCGAGGTACGACTTATGTATGTGTCTGTTATTTATATGCAGTACACTGTCATCCAATCCAAAGTCAAGCATTGTGGGGGGGCCCTCACTCATAAATCAAGACTTAATAATTACCGCGGCGCTCATAAATAACCAATATAAATGGGAGATGAGCTGTTCCCTGTCTGGGAGTGATTGCTGATGATGACTTGGCAACACGCGTACTCATTAGTGTGTGAGCATATGAAGAGATGAACTGTCTTGAGTGACTGTCATTATCAAACAGAGTCATAGCTGTGGCTTGTAACTCTTTTTTTTTGGCAAACAAGCAGAAAACATTCAGTTGACAGCCTCAAGTAGTGTCATTCACCTCTCTTCCTTCCCTCTGCTCCATCTGTCACAGTCTTTAGGAAAGAAATGCACCAGAGTACAATAACCCAAAACATTACAATGTTAACACTGTTAACAAATATTAATCATATTAAAACTTTTAAAAAGAATAAAATCTGGAATCCGTCTTCTGTACAGCGACTGGCGATTGCTGACCCCCCTTAGCCCAGGCGGTTATGGCAGTGGTCTAACACTTGTGCTTCATGGCAAGCTGTAGAAAAATTGGGGTGGGGTTGCAAGATAATAATGTGAGAAAATCCAAGAAAGGTGGGAGGATGGAAGACACACATACAGAGAGACTACAGACTGGCTAAAGGACGAAGAGAAGAATTCTACAGATCCACCATGTGGGGGCAGTAGAGCAGCACATAAAAATAAGTGGTTTTGATTAAAGCTGAGCAGTGCAGCTATGTTGCTGTCAAAAAGGGACTGCAGAAGTGGACTAAGATGAAGAGTCAAGGTGACCTACTGGCAGTGGTGGATACTTTTGATGTTAAAATGCAGGAAAAATCAAATCCTTCAGCATACATCCTCAAAGTCATCCTCAAACAGAGGAAAAAGATGAGACTTTTTATCCATCACTAAGGCGACCAAAACGCTTTTAACAGAGGACTTCAGGCAGGCAACAGCATGGGTCTTGATAATAATGTGCAAGACAAATAACAAGTTTGAAGCATATAAAATCTTGTAGCATCAAGTGAAATGAGAAACAAAAAATGAATAATGCTTCATGGGGGTTGTGCAGTCATCTTCTAAAACCAAAGCTATGGCCTTTTTTCCCCCCTGTGGTTATTACAGTTTTTGTAATTTCTCACAGCAGGGAAACTCATCTTTTAGCTGTGAGAGGGCCATGCAATACTCTTCAAATGTCTTTCAATTATCCCACCACGACTTACAAGGCACAATGCATCATTCAAACCAGAAAGTTCAATAGGTAGTAGATGGCTTTGCTATTAACGTCAACGACATCCCACTTTTGCCAGCGCATGCCTTACAGTCAATGGCGTTGTCAAGCAGCATGCTGCAAACCCGAGGCGTGTGATATACAGTGCTCTTAGAAATACGGCAATCACAATCAGGTGTGCTCGTTACAAAGCCATAAAATTTTTGCTCTTGTTTTGCAGTAATAAAAAAAAAGGATCATATTGTACTAATAGCCTCATTAAACAGCAGGCAATTAGTTTTTGTGCCAAACAAGAGATATGGGACTGATGCAGAATGAGGGAACACCCTATAGAGATCTATGAAACAGAGTCAATGAAGGAAGAAAAAAAGGATTATCTTTACAGAGAGCTCAAATATCGTCAGGTTTGACAACAATGTTTCATCTTTTGACTGAACTAATGATGAGTTTAAAATAATGGCTGGTAATTCTGCAACATCTGAGAGGGAACTCACACTAAAAATTCCAGTGTACTCCACTGTAATCCCACCTTTAGGTTACGTGTCGTAATGCATCTCACTAACATACTGACTCACCTTGTGTGCAGTGACAGCAAACTGTTCAGCGCTGTTCATCATGTCTGCAGTCCTCTCCTCAGCCCGGCCTAACCGCTCACCACGCTCATTCAGAGCCTGGCTGGCCTTCTGTACAGCACTCGTCACGCTGTCTGCAGCTGAGTGTAGTATACTGTTACCTGCAGATAAGAATGGGAGTGAAGAAGCAAGCCAAAGAGAACCGAGAGGGGAAAGAAGAAAAGCAAACACGCACACACAAAACAAAACACAAAAATAGGAAAGAGAAAAGACGAGGAGGAAAGAAAAGAAAAATAATGTAAACAGATTAGCTGTCATGAAAGCACTGGCGACATTAGCTCAGGGCAGTGCAATCAGTGACCCTGAGCATCAGTGTTAATTGTGGAAGACAAAACCATGAAAAACAAAATGGCTTCAAACAGGTGCAGTGTGGCAAGGTGCCTAATGAATTTTCTTCAAAGCTGATTTACTTCAAGGTAGGATCAACTGAAATTAACCTTTCCAAACTTGAAAGAATGCAACTGCAACACAAGTAACTTCCGATTTAAGGTTTCTTTCAGGAAAGTATGTAATTCTTGGGGACATTCAGCACTACTGTTCTTCAGTTTTAAACTTTTGGAGACAGCTTTGTGATTGCGCTCCTTTTTTCCCCCCTAAACTACAGTGTAATAAAGAACAGATATGTGCTCGGCTGCATGGGCTGCCCTGGAGACCCAGTAGTGGATATAAGACAGAGAGCACATCTTCAGATAGCTGTGGCAGCCCTGCGGATGTTTCCTCTGACAAGCCATTAATCTACCACACATTGGGAGTGCTGCCATTATGCACTACTATAACAACTAGACAAGGAACAGCAATCTTCCTGCTGCTTTCTCTTTGTATGTGGAACAGTTGCACTGCTATATAATCTGTCATTTTATGGTGATGTCGTTTACGGACATAGCTGGTACTGCTTTGATTATATTCTCTTGGAGTCAAAGGGAACTTTCACTCTGTGGTGAGAAGGTCCTGACCAATCAGTTTTAGTTACAGCATTACCAAATACCATAGGGATAACAATGGGGGCGGGGGCTATACTGTAGCATAACACAAAATGCCACTTTGGATCAGTCAGTCTCTTTTGGGCACTGATCTGTTAATGACCACAAAAAAAACCAAAAAACTTAATCATCACACTTTCAATTCCTGCATTTGGCTTTGGGTGAGTGAAATGAATTAAAAGCAAATGTGAGAAGATAAGCTAAATTGTCCAATGTTGATCTCTCTAGATATAACTTAATGTGCACAGAGTAAAGCTCGCAAGTACTGAGTGTATTAGGATCTGACAAGCCTGATTCCATCTTTTCCACAGGAAACTGCAATATAGGTAGTGTAAATCCCCTGGCATCAAGGCAGGTAGTGACAGATAATTGGGACAGCTCTAGTTCAGTGATTATATGACAGCCCAAAAGCAGACGGTGAGGCCATCTGGTGTTCCTTCAAAATAAATTAACTTGATATAGTCAAAGCAATTTATGGAGAGGTGCATCGGTACTGCAGGCACACAGATTGATGCGAGTATAGATGTTTATACCCATTCCGACACACACTAAAAGAAATGGAAACACATAATATACAAGCATTTCCTTCAATTTTTTTGAAATTACAGTAAATGAAGCACTTTCAGTGTGACAAACACATCTGGACCACTGGAGGAAAAAAAAAGCCTTATACCTCCTCCTTTTCTGTCCACTGCCAGGCTATGCTTCTACAGCTTACCCTTATTATAGTACTGCCATTTGATTTACATAAAAAAAAAAGAGGGGGAAAAAAAAAGCAACTTCACTGAAAATATACTTTCTCCTATGAAATATATTCTCCTCACTAGAAAAGATGAGACCTTTTCACCTTCAGACAGATTCCTCTTAATCCTCTCCTCCTCCAGGGAAGCCCTGGGAGTAATACTTCCTTCATCCTCAATATAACCCCAACACTCACAACCACTCCACACCATGCACACTCAATAAACATATCCATTTATTTGGCTGCCCACCATTTTTAATGTGCAGTTTTTTCTCTGTTCTAAGAGATGAGCTGCAGCATGGGTTGAAGAAAGCACTCAGATAAAAGACAGGGTGGAGACATTCTGGAGGGTTTATGATGGCGGGGGGGGGGGGGGGGTGCCGCATCAGAAGCCAAATGAAATGTGTAGGAGTAGATTATGTTATGTAGTGCCATCGTTGTGGTGCTCTGAGCCTTTGTGTCTGAATTTGAAGTGGAAGCTGATCAGGCACTGTTATCAAAAAAGATAACTTAGGAGGCACATTGGGTATTAATTCAAGATGAATTTTAATGAGGCAGAACTTTAAAGTGTTTCCTGTTATGACACTGATGTTGCACTAGTAAATCTTAAAGGGGAGCTTTTTGTGAAGATTTGTCAATTTGTCACAGTGCTGAATCTGCTAAACCCACGGCACGCCTCTTTTAACAATGCAGAAAGCATTTTGTTTTTATACTCAAAGAAATCAACATGATCAGCCATGGTTTCTCAAACAATGGAGGCTAAAAAAAAAAAAAAAAAAAAAAGGCAAGCTGTTTGCTGGCAAAATATTCCAGAAAAACAAAAACCATGAGCAAAGGCAAACATAACAAGGAAGTGGGGGAAAAAATAATTCAAAGTCAATCCTTCCTTTTCCACTTTGTCTGTAAGCAGTAGATTACAGGCTGTACTGCTGCGAGGCTAAGAAAATAATCTGATAGTTATCAACATGTCAGATACACTTCACAAGATGCTGACAGCCAAGTCACATTTACTGTTACAGTACATGGGATTGATAAGATTGGACACAAAAGATCCATGCTGGAGTGGCTTTAAATATTTCTGGCTGTCAGGATAAAGCTGTAGGGTATAAAATGTGCAGGTGTTTTAGGGGAGAGAATGTTTTGCAATAATTTCTGTTGCGTATTAGCATGCACATAACACCAGTGAGTTAAAAGGAAATTCTCTTTATCATCCAGATATTATGAACGAGGCTGGTGTATTCATGCAAATGCTGTCAAGGATGTCGGTGAGTGCACCCAATCCTACTCATAGAGTTTTTTCTGTATCCACAGTATCTTGACTCTGAAGTACACAATAGCTTATTTTCACCTTGTATAGCGCTTCTTATTTTTTCTATTATGTTAATCAAATTCACAAAAAGAAAGCGAATACAGGGGAAAATGAAGTGTATAATATTACCGGATCTATTCGGTTGTACAGGCAGCTGCACATAATAAAAGACAAAGACATATTGAAATGAGCTAAAGCATTCTAGAACCTACAATTAAACTGAAAAGAACTCAAAATAAAATTAAAAACGACTTCAACAATGCAAAACTATAACTCTGTTATCAGCGTTATCCTGTTTTCCTGCTTTTAGAAAGTACAACAGAGGTAAAGCGAGGTAAACAAGAATGTGTGTGAAGGATTCTAAAACACTATAAAACACATTTTTGCATTATAACTGCAATTTTGTGATAACAGTTTATCCTAAACCACAAATGTATTAACAATTTTAATGTTTTTCTGATAAAAGGACATCTTTCAATTTATTTATTTTTTGATGAGAAAGTCAGTTTTATGTTTATGTTTGTGGAAGTGAGAGAAAAAGAGAGGTTATGAAAACTTTCTGAAACGGGAAGGCGAAAAGCAAGTGTGAGCTAAATACAATAATATAAAGGCCAAGGGCAAAAGAAAAAAAGAAAGAAAAATAAAGTGAGAAATCTTTTGATAAAGAAAGTAATGCTTCCAAGAAATAACTTTATTTTTTCTTCTTCTTCCTGGTTAGGTATTTTTGACATTTTCTGTCTAACTGAATTAAAGAAAGGATAAAATAAAATAAAAAAATACCTTTTAAATATTACACACACTATATTGCCAAAAGTCACTCACCCATCCAAATCATCAGAACACCTGAATGCAGACTGTTTCTACAAACATTTGTGAAAGAATGGGTCACTCTCAGGAGCTCAGTGAATTCCAGCGTGGTGCCGTGATAGGATGCCACCTGTGCAACAAGTCCAGTCGGGAAATTTCCTCACTACTAAATATTCCACAGTCAACTGTTAGTGTTATTATAACAAAGTGGAAACTCTTAATGCTTCAGCATACCAAGACCTTTTGGACAATTTCATGCTTTCAACTTTGTGGAAACAGTTAGGGGATGGCTGCTTCCTCTTCCAGCATGACTGCGCATCAGTGCACAAAGCAAAGTCCATAAAGACATGGATGAGCCAGTTTGGTGTGGAAGAACTTGACTGGCCTGCACAGAGTCCTGACCTCAACCCGACAGAACACCTTTGGGATGAATTAGAGCGGAGACTGCAAGCCAGACCTTCTCGTCTAACATCAGTGGCTGACCTCAAATGCGCTTCTGGAAGAATGGTCAAAAATTCCCATAAACACTCCTAAACCCTGTGGAAAACCTTACCAGAAGAGCTGAATCTGTTAAAGCTGCAAAGGGTGGGCCGACATCATAAAAAACCCTACGGATTAATAATGGGATGTCACTCAAGTTCATGTGTGTGTGAGAAGGAAGATGAGTGAATACTTTTGGCAATGTAGCATACTTTACATTCTTCTACATGTGTTCCAGTCAATATAATGTTTTTATAGATGTCAGTGTATTTTCCAAAGGTTAGAAAAACGAGAATAGCAGGTAAAGCCCTCATTCCAAATGGATTAGACATAAAAGAATGGTGTACAAAATGATGGAGGAAAATCATAAAACAGCTAATAGCCTTCGTGGGAGCCTAAAGGCACAGCTCTGCTGCTCCTACTCCAAGATAAACCCCCTGCTGCAGTTTAATTAATGCAAATCTTGACATTACCCACCGCAGCATAATGAAAATATAACTCTGGTTCAAACAGGAAGGGCACACCCCCCTGACTCCTGATGTACACCTATTATTTCTCTATAGCCTGTTATCCAGTTACTTTTTTTAATCCAATCATTTTCCCCACATACCTCCTGCAGCTTTTCCCCACAGCCAAATTACTTCCTTCTCTATTAAATTTTCACCCCAAATCTCCATTTAATCAAGCATACTCACTCTCTCCAGTTCCTTTTAGTGACATCATTCTACCCCTCCAAACATACTTTCATGAAGGCAAAGGGCCGACCTTTTTTGCTCAGTTGGCCTTTAGGTTAGTCACCGTTAAGCTGTTTAAAAAGTCTTCAGCAAAGAACTAAATCCTAAACGTACCACAGAGCTGTGCCAGCACTGACAGAAAAATAGCTACTAGGTATTCATGAACTGCCTACTCTCAGTGACATTAATCAGCAGATTAATATTAACATCACACAATGCATTACCAGCCATAATTTCCATCATTACAGTCTTTACTAAGCTTAAATGTTAATTTGTAATATGCTTCACAGAAGTAGAGCGTACTGAGGAAACAATTAGGGAAGAAGCACTTTGTCACTGTACTACCCTGTAGTACCACCAGACTGTTATGTACACGTGAAAATAATAAATGCATCCATGAAAATTGTTGACTTTTCTGACATAAAGGCACATAAAACTGAGCTTTTACATTTTTATAATTTAAATAAATACACCCCCACCTAAACCAAAAAAAAAAAAAAAAGTAGTCACCTGGGAAAAGTTAAGAAACTCCTGACATCTGTCACAACCAAATGCATCCATCAAAATTAGAGCGACGGTCTCCAGATTAGGTGGCAAGGATTAGGATCTCCTTAGGCAGTGACTCAAAGAATCTGTCTTATTTCAACCTCCGACATCCTGAGTTTGCTTTTGCGACTGAAGCATCTTGTGTATCTTGCAATCTAAAGGGATCTCGAAGGCTTTCAGGAAAAATGGGTTGTGTATGCCTATAGGCCAGGAAAACAGTTTGAAAAGATTTTCAACTTATCTGAAATAAATTATTACAGTTTGTACAGAACTAGTTGCCACAATAAACCTAGCTCAGGAGAGACTATTTGTTGCAAAAAGAAGTCACAAGATCTGCCAGGACAAAGTCTTTGTAGTCCAAAAAGGACATTTGGGCCCCATAAGATTTTCTGGTGGGCCGCAGCACTCCTGACTTTTGGAACCACTGGCCTGCACAAATGCTCAGATTGAAATGTTGTGGGCACTACAGGCAGGGAACGCTTCAAAAATTTTGAATTTAAGGAACTATGAGTTTCAGCAAGCCAATGTTAAAGAACAGTGGCAAATAACACCTACAAGAATTTTATTTTATTTTTTCTTAAAGTGGGCTGAGGTCTAGGGTCTGTTTTTTTTTTAAATTAAAAAAATACATTAAAAAATTACAATTATTTGTAATATTTTAATTAATTTTAAAAAGCCAGTTTTTCTTGGTGTTGATCAAGTGTATCACACTTATCAGTGGGCCCTGCAAATATTTCAAAAAAGGCAACATTTGCTGCACTTTTTAAAAACAAAAAGCAAACAAAAAAACCCACAGGACTGCACCTCTGCACAGTTTTCATCAGTCACTGCATACAGAGGGGGCAAGGACAGTGAACGTAACTCATAACCTTTGGATGTAAACTTCAAATCCCTACCAGCAATGTACTCATCTCCCACAGTGACACATGCCAGGGAAAAAAAAAATGTCCTTGTCACTCACATAAAGCATATAAAGCACGGCTCTATGTGTACAGCATTGCAATTATTAAACTAAACTAAGACATATCAGTTAAAGCTTTGAGGAAAAAAAGGGGGCTCAGTTCAAAGCCAGGTGATAAGTTTCATTAACGTTTTTTCTTTTTTCTTTTTTTTTTTTTATTCCTGCCTGAATGAACCATTTACTATAGTCAGATTTAAAGGGTAACTATTGAAGTACGGCAGTAAACTAAAGGAAAACTTGAATCCTTGATCCTTGAGGGAATCCAGTGGCTCTGCTGATCTTTAAGCAGCAATTTGCTGGCATGGTTTGGGCCCACTTGCAGCAACCCTCCCTTTTAACACATTTCTATCCTGACTGTCTTTTTAAAGATGAGAAACTGTGCCGTTTCATGAGTGTGAAAATGTCTAACACGTTTATCAAAAATTTGTCAAACTGAACACCTATGGTAAACTTTGCACCCAAGCCTTTGACAGCATCTCCACCACCCACCCACCCACCCACACACACACACAAAAAGAGACCTGTTGGCCTATAGAGCTCTGCTGTCAAATATTTTACTTGTACAACATGATATATTGGAATGGAAAGTAAAATAAATGACCAAGGAGTAGCAAATTTAGCAAAAAGGTGAGGGATGGACAGAAGGATGGGCGGACAACGGACGGTTGCTGGAATTTGTCTGCAGCATTTTGTAGAGGTTTGCACATTAAATGCTCAGTGCCAAGTTTCAAAAGAGTCGACCAGGGAATAAGGAAAGAGTAGGGATTAAAGGTAAACATCAATACACAGTATTTCTAGAAAATGTAGAAAATTCATTTAAAACTGTTTGGCACCTGGATATTAGCAGTGAATTGATACATACCAGTATGCCTTATCATTACAATTTATATGAATATACCTTAAAAAATGGATATACTGCCCTGCCTCATACTGTAGAAATGAGTAGAACTCATCACTGATTAGTAGGGGATATATCTTTTTTGATTTTGAGGTCGTATCCAGATTAAGTTAAACAAGTTTAATGGGGGGAGAACTTTTAATTTAGTGCTTACCTTGTCTTAGTAGATGACCATGATGTGAAACTAATTCTTTCCTCATTCTGTTCAAAAAGACCTTGCAACGGAAAATGACTGAACCTACATCTTGGCCTTCTGTGACGAGAGAATATCAAAAGTCATAGTCAGCTCTGATGTTCAAAACACGCACTTTTGGAATTGGTGAAGAGGGTTTACTTGGGTTATTAAATTACGAGTTAAGCGCACAAGTGTTCAGTTCTTTATGAATGTAAAGTAACTATAAAGGCAGTTAGAGTTTGATTATTTATAAACAGGCCACACAATTAATCCTGTGAAAAAATTTATTTTGCATTTAGGAGCTAAAGTTAAAAAAGAAAGAAGATTAGAAACACTTTGGAATTACAACAGTTTTCAGCACTGATCACTGATGACTCAAAGTGTGGTCTGATGTTTGTCCAAGGCACAAGTATAGACTAACAAAACTCTGCCTAAATTAATGATACATAAACATTTGTACTTCGTAATTATTTTCAGTCTAAGTTGGAAAAATTAAGCACACCTGGCTCTGATTAAATTACAATAAAAAAATTCTAATTATTGTCACTAAATCAATCTGGTGTTTTCGAGAAAACTGTGTGACTCGTGGCTCAGTCATAAAATACTTACAGAAATGCACGAAGCTGGCGCACAGTTTCTGGAGTTAAGACATAATGACTGGCTGAAGTCCTTCTGTGTGGAGCTTATGTTACACAACAGGTCTGAAACTGAATTTTTTTGGCATAAATGCCTGACACTTAGTTTGAAGAGGGGAAAAGTGACCTCGGGTGATGCAACAATGCTAAGTAACAGTTTCTGTTTTTGTATTGTTCAGATTGTGTTTGTCCATAACTGTAACTTACAAGACAGTCAGATCATCACACCGTATACATCATGATCGCTGCATTTAGAAATCCTGGTAATTGCAAAGAGTTTCCATTATCCGATCAGTTTTTGGGGTGAAAACATCTTGAGAAGTACTGTAGCTCACAATAACACATGGTGTTTACGTCTTGCTAGAAAAGTCTTCACCCACCAAACCTCATGAAGGAAAATTCACACAAACATTAAGTGCAAAAAAGGAAGCAGCAAAATTCATTCAAAATCAAATCATGAATACATGCCAGTTAGACAGGTGGGAATTGGAGTCCAGCATCGTCTAACAATGTGGGCAACAGCCCAAATCGGCACTGATAACAAGTTAATTAGCACACTGGCTGCTTTTATTTCTACGCCAATTACACGCCTCATCAAGGATCAACAACATATGCCTGTGCATCTAAACCATAATGTGCTGAGAGAAGGATCAGAACAACACATCTTACAAAAACATAAACAGACATTCAAGGTAAGATTAAAAGCAGCTCAAGATTTAAAATCATAAACGTAAAACATTTAAATAAATGTGCAAATGTATTATGATATGAAATCTTCCAATCAGTTCATTTTGTTGCTACACAACAACTTATTAGACTCAACATAATTTGAAATGATGATTCCATCCAGGCAATATTACTTCACTAATGCACGACACCAGATTTATCTGCCTTACTTATTCATTTGTCTTTATGGGACTCGGCCATCTCAGCTGCTGTAGTTAGAGTCTCCTACAGTTATGGTCCCACACCTGAGCAGCGTCATGATTTTTGTTTTGCACTGGTGTGAGACTTAAACTGGAGTGGACAAGACCGGCAGTATCCTCTTTGCTCATCCTATTATTGTATCCATGCTGAAGTTTTTTCATCCATCATGCCCTAGCTTCCTCTACACATTGAGGTGGTTAAATATCAGATTGCTTCATGGTCAGTAGCTGCTTCAACAACACCACCGGTTTGGCATATACAAAAGTGTACTTCAGATAAAACAGTTTTTTTTAGCAGCAAATGTATTCATATTACAAGTGTTGATATCATGAGCAGGGAAACACTGCTCAAATTTCTTAAATTTGTGTGGTTAAAAAAAAATGCTATGAGGCTTTATAACTTTCAGACACAATGAATGCATATATTTGATACGCTACATAATGCGTCCTATTCTAGAAACACTCGGTTAGGGCCCTTTGGTACACCACTACCTTACCACCTACACATACAGAGACGATAGTGTGCACCAAGTTCATTTGACGAGAGTTAAATATGGGCATACATTTCAGAGTAGGAGGGAAGTCACGGCAATATAACAGAATACTGAGAAGAACTGGCAGGTTTATCATCAATGAATAGATAATGGGCTCCCACACACAGCAAGATAAATAGGAACAAAGGAAATCTGAAAGTAACTGAAGTGTTATTATACACATAATTCACATTTCAGTCTTGTGTCCATGCATTGCATTGTATGTTCAATAATACTTTCTAGCTGCAGCTTAACTTAGAAATTCACAAAATTGGCTTTTTCATATCATGAGGGTACATGAGGAATACTCCAAATAGCAGACACTTTCAGTCACTATTATTTATAGATTTTTCATAAGATTTAAAATTGAAGTCAACAAAGTCCTGGTTTTCAGAAAGATCTATTTCCGGTAGCTGATTCCTATAGCTATGGTGCAGGAGGACACAAGAAAGGGTCAGGTGGGGAATGTGTTTTCATAAATATTTCTATGAATAATACAGCAGGTTGAACAGTGCTCATGGATGAAACTTGGAGGCAAACAGATCAATATCTGATTAAGCCGCCCAGGTTGCATTGTTAGCATCACCACAATCCGCCTACAGTAAACAAACCTCTTACAGCAAGGAAATTACCAAGTATGGTGAAAACATTTGGCAGTTGATTATGCAATGACTCGGGCTGATCAGCATCTCCTTGTTTGTTAGTTGGGCATGAAATACACTTTTAAAAACAGAAGTTAGTGTTCAGTTGTTTTCTCACAAATACCCGTGTCAGTGGTATTTTAAAGGGTAAAAGTAATTCAAAATAATGAGTCCCGTCAGCCACACCGTGAAATGTGTTAAATTAGGGAAAATTATTATTTAGTGTTCTATTGGGTGTTTATATGTGCTGCAAAACCAGTTGATCTGTGTCAGATGCTTTGAGTCACAACTGATATATTTTGTTGGACATCCTCTTTGACCTCACTTCAGCAGAGCACCCAGCAGATGCTGTGTACGAGGAATAAGCATACATTTTCATGCACACCAGGTGCTGTTTGTCATCATACATAATTAGATTCAGACTGGCTTACAGCACAGCATGACAGCAGCGAGTCTGGCACTGTAGAGGCAATGGATTTTGAATAGAATTTTTCTTTTTTCTTTTTTTTTTTTTATCTTGCCTTACCCCCCAGCAGTTTGGACTGACAGTTGACAAACTCTGGCTTCCGCGCTGAGCTGTAACGCTGGCAGGTGTGGTGAAGAATCTGGATAAAGGTGCACTTCTCCCCTGATGAACCAGCAACCCACTGATCAAAAGCATTATCAAACATCAGGTCAAACTCCGGACAGTCCTTGGAACAGCAGTGAAAGGGAGACACCAGTAAGAGGTGAGTGTGTGTGGTAAGGGAAAAGGAACAAGAAGGGACTATGAGAAAAGAGACATGGGTACACATCAACATAATACAATACTTGGGTTAACGTTACACTTTTTTTCTGGCAAAGGGGAAGGGAAATGACATACTTTGTTGGGGTCCATGCCGTTGACCTGCCGTAGTTGCTCGATTGTCCACTGTGACCTTTTTACAAAGGCAGAAGATCCTTGGAACTGCTTCACCTTTGTGATTGAAACATGGGATGGTTTCTTATTCGTCACTGTAGAAACAAAAACAAAACAAGAGTAAGGCCTAATAGAGCAATAATTAAACCATCATTAAATTCCAGAATATTAGGTTTCTGTGTAGACCTCGGGCATGATTCCAAGAAAAGTTTTGATTAGGAAAATTGGACAGCTCAGATCACCACATGAGGAATATTAGTCAAGCAAAAGGCACGAGCTTCCTTTCTGTAGGCGGCAGAAACAAAGGGATCCGTTAACAATGAATATTTCGCTTCTAGAGCCAACAGCAACAGAGACCATGATAAACATTTCCTATTAGAAGACACAGTCTAACCCTGAACAGACACACCCTGTAAACATGGGTTTGGCTTTTTTTTTATTATTATTATTCATACCCATCTGTGTACAGTATTCTTATATACAGTAAAATGTGCCACACATTCCTCTTGTGCTCTAACATCATAATGCCATATTTTCTACTCCAGTGGTTTGAAAAACAAATGCTTGGCTATATTGTTTCTGTCACTGGAAAACACTGTGTGGGACACAGCTCATGTCTCTGCACTAATGTGATGTATTTCTTCTACTGCACTGCTGAATAAAACTAAGTGAAAGACACATAATAAAAGCTTGAGGGTGCTGCTTTTAAACAATTCACCAAAGTCAAATGAAAAAAATATATAATCAAGCAGTGGTTAGTGTGTGATATATTGTGCTTCCATTAAAATAATTTGGTAATGAGCCTAATTAATCAGCTACTTTACTCTGTATAAAGCAGAGTGCCAGTCTGTTGATAGCATATTCTTTGAGTTATCTCATGTGTAGTTTAGTATATATGACTAACTAAAGTGTTCCTTCAAAACCATAATAAAGTGTTGTGTTTATAAGAAACTAAAGCTTCACTCCAACTCCTGACCTCCTGCCCGGTGACGACATTCTGTCCTCAGCTTCCCCTCCTCTTCTCCAAGCATCACAGTACATATGTTTATATTGTGTTTCCGTGTTTGACTCTGTGGTGGTGTTTGCGATTAAGACCAGATTTTTGTGGATCATCAAGGCTTTAAGTCTGAACATATGCCTTGACTGCTGTGTATATATATGAATGTATTATGGGGCTCTATGTCATTCTCAGGGACGACTGCCCCCGTGTTGCTGTTTTTTGTTTTTTTTAAACCCAGTCAGCAAACATCTGCTTCCGTTTTCTCACATCCTCCAATGTGTCACGTCAGAGAGAGGGAAGTGTCTCAGTCACTTTCTCTGCTTTCTCTCTATTTTTTTTTTTTTTACTGCTCACCTCTTTAAAAACACCACTATACTGCTAGTTGCCGTGCTCTGTTTTTCCTATTGTGCTGGTTCACGTTTTGAAGGATTTTCCACACCTTCCTCTTGAAATGGAAAATATAGGTAGGGCTGAATGTCAGGTCAGAAAGCAAACTCCCACGAGATGAGGGATGTTTGGATATGTTTTGTGTATCCATTTAGACAGCTGCAGTTAATACTTGAGGTGCTGGCCCTGATGTTCCCGGGTGGAACAGCCAGACAGAGGAAGACACAAGCATTTCTTCTTCTTTCTTACATCAGTTCTCTCATCTCTTCTTTGAGAATTTCAATCAAACAGACAATCACAAGCGTGACAAACACATGAACAGAGTGAACGCATCTGTCTTGTGTCACAGTGAAAGCTAATAGGAGTTCTAGAAAGCAGAAAATTTGATAAAGCAGACGACAGTCGGATGTAATGAACCAGTGTGCTGAAGGGTATAAATGCAGAAACTAAGGTCATTCACTTCACAGCAAGAACAATTTATCTTTGAGTTACACTGGTGGCAGATGATCCACTACTGTCCTCAGAATCATGAGGTATAAATTGGGGTTTTATTGCCCTCACTCACTGTCTTGATGACTGGTAGCTGAAAGATAAAAAACTAAGCCAGTTCATACTGCAGTATGAATTCAACTAGATGTCTTATCTTGATCTTATCCTTGCAAAAATGTCCTACACTTCATGGAGCTGAAACTAATCATTTTCCATTATCAATGAATCTGATGATTCTATTTTTAATTAATTTTTTCCCCTCAAGTGTCACAAAACAGACATCACAAGTTGTTTTGAGCCGACTTTAAATTTACAGTAGTGTGCAAAAGTCTTGGGTCATCCCTCTTTTCCTTGTATTTTGTTAAGAAAATGGGAAAGAGGTACAATGATATACTGAAACGCATGCAAAGGTCACTGAAATACAGGATATGCACGACAAAAACAGAGTTTGTACAATTCTAATGAGCTTGAAAGTCAATATTTAGTATGATTACCTTTATTCTTCAACACAGCCTGAACTCTCTTAGGCAACCTTTCTTGTAATTTCTTTAAACAGTCTTTTGGAATAATTCTCCAGGCTTTTTGAAGGACATTTAAAGTTCTTCTTTGGATGTTGGCTGCCTTTTGTTCCCATTCTCTGTCAAGATGATCCCACACTGCTCCAATAATGCTGAGGTCTGGGCTATGGGGAGGCCAATCCATGACTGATAGTGTTCTACTGAGTGTTTTTTCTATCCAGGTATGCTTTTACCTCATAGGCAGTGTGTTTGGGACCATGCTGAAAAATGAAGCCAATCAGATGCTTTACAGATGCATCGCATGGTGGATCAAAATCTGATGGTACTCTTCTACATTCATAATTCCAGCAATTTTGCAAACTCTCTATGCAGGGCCACATGCATCTCTCAGGTTCTGGGTCAGCTTTGAAAGACCTTCATAAAGCTTGAAAGTCTGGCTCCTTGGAAGCAAAATATAAAGAAATTAAGGGCGGCTCAAGTACTATACATATAGTGAATGTTTGACAATGGTCGACAAATTACTAATCTATCAATTGGTAAGTATGAGCTGTCTCTTTATCACACTTTTTAATTGTATGATAAAGAGGCAGATCTTTATCGTAGAATATGCCAAGCTCTACAAAAATCTGACTAGAAATCCGTTTTCACAAAATGTACTCTGACTCAAAGCTGAGCAGTCAGTCACAGCAGGCGAATGCAACATGCTGGAAATATACCAAACACAAACACCAGCATTACAATATACTGAACAAACCACTGATGTCACAGCTCATTGGTTGTAAATTTCTGCACCCACAGCATACTGTGTAGAACACGAATGATGATAAAAATAAAATCATGTATATGAATGAGTACGACCCCTCAAGCCTGAGCAGCTCTGACTGACACATTCTTGCATTAGCATATACACTGACAAATCACTGGCTTTTCTAGTAAGGCTGCTTTAAAAGTATCACACTGACTCCAGGATTAGAACAACACTGAAAAGAGAAAAAAAAAATTATATGTCACATGAGAAATGCATACTAGATGCATACTAAATCACCACTGGTTTACACGAAGAGGGAAAAATTACAGCAAATTCAACTGGGTCGCACTGTTTGGCTACATGTATTTTGTTCATTAAACGATGACATTGCAATGTGACCGAATTACTGAAATGCATCAGTGAATGTGTGAAAGAGAGCTTTTGTCTCAAGGCCATGGAGCTAAATTTTCAACCCATCAACACAGAGATCTCAATCAAACTGCCAGACACCTTTGAGCCTCTCAAATCAATTTCATATTCAGCTGTTGACTCCCACCTTGTCTGAGTGGCTCCCAGGAACATTAAAACAATTACTGAAAGTTAGAAGAGCTGGCGTTATTGAAATAGCAATCAAGGACGAAGAAAACATACTGAAGCTCTTCTAATAAATGAACTTCAAGCTGCTCTTGTAATAAATGTATTCACTGCGACACTACGTGTGGAGAAAAGCACACTTTAGAAAAGTAAGGAAGTAAGGAATTTATGAAGCACGTTGAGCTCCATTACCCCATACAACAATAGTTAATAACCAGTGTCACAGTAAGCTTCTCTTTTTGTAGAGTATCATGTATCATTGTTCTGCTGATTATAAAACTAGGGAGAACCAATCCTGCCCAATGTTGAATTTTTTTTAGATGAGTGGTCATGGTGCTGATGGGTTTCTCAATTATTCTGTTCACTGAGTTTGAGTTATTGTGATAATACAAAGATGGATGAATAAATTATCCCTTCCCTGAACGTAAACAGAATAACCTGTAATGTGAAGCATTTCTTTCACTTTTACTTTAGTAATCACACCCTCAAAACATTATTTAAATCCCAAAATGAAAATGAACAAAGAGCTGCCTAATGCAACTAAAAGCCAAGAGATGACCACAACCATTGAAAAGCTGCCAAATGCATTGTTTTCTTGTAGGCTGGCTATCAGAGGAAGGCCATGCTGAGATTCCTGCCTTGCTCCTTTCTCAAGCTCTGATGGTGACATGCTTTCACTTCCTCCAGTGGATCAATCCCTTGTTGTGTTTGGCTATGTGTAAGTGCTGCTGCCTGAAGGGAAACCCGTACTGTTCACTTAACCGACTGCAGAGATCAGAGGAAAAATTCCTAGAATCAACTTAACCTCAAGGAAACAGAATCACAGTTGCGGTTGTTAATATAGAAATGTGAGCGCCAGGAGTTGTTCTGGCACAGGCTGCAATGACCTAGCCGATCCCGCAAGAATTGTGTGCGTTACTGATTGCATACAGGCATTGTTGGAAATGTTGAATAGAGTACTGTGAAAACAAACGTGATCCAAGACAATCAAAGTCATGAACAGCTATGGAATGCAGAAATATTGCGGTATAACACTATACAGTATAACACTATAAAAGCTGGAGAAAATGAAAAGAGCAGAAAGCGAAGGACCACTCACATAGCCATAAAATTAAAACCTTCCTTCCCTCATAAAACACAGCATAATCATCATGTCAACACTGATGCTTATCTAAAGTCTGCACCCAAAGGCCATAAATGAGATAAGCATCAACGATGAGCATCAACAGTTTGGCCCAGAAAAGAGACACTTTAAAAATTCAAAAGCAGAGAATAACAAAAGGTCACATCAAATATGGGAGATAATGTGTACAGTCTGGGAAACACTGTGATGCACTTGGTTGTTTCATCACTCACCTACCAAGAAGAATACAAAGTGTTACTAGATGAGACACAGTGCTTCTTCCATAAACAAAATTCTGTCTACTTCGCTTTGTACTGAAAGGCTGTAATCATCTTGTGATATAGCTGTTATATCAGTGTCATAGTATGTTTAAATTATTTGACATCTTTGTCTCTCTACTTCAAAGAAACACTTCACAACCTCCATCTCAAACAGGTGGGCTAAGGCTCTCTTGACAAAATCAAGCCCTTTTCCATCAGCAGTCAATTGTCTATTTACTCCATTTAGGCATATGCAGTTGCCATGGAGATTTGCATTTGTATGGCAAAAGAGACACCCGAGTTGCCCACGTGCAAGTTCGAATCTGCAAAACCATTTAAATATCACGGAGACAGTATGAAACGTTAATGGATGCTAATTGCTGGACTACAAAGAAATGCAGTGCAGCAGTTTGTTTGGCTTGGCTGAGGGCTTTTCTGCTTGAAACACAAGAGTGCTTTCAAGGGACAGATCACATACTAAACATATGACGCCACATTAGTCATCATTAACCCAAGGCAACACGATTCTAAGGAGAAGAGGAAAAAAATAGGAATAATTAGGCAAAAGTTCAGAACTCAATTGTTACCATTTAAACAGAACATATTATTCATTTATGTCAGTAGTTAATATTTGGAATTTAACTTCTGCTGCGTTTTTAGCTTATTTCAAATTTTTCAAGCTACCTCTTGTGAATAAAACGCTCAGACATTTTATTAGGTACACCCCGCTAGTTGGACCCCCTTTTGCCTTCAGCACTGCCTTAATTCTTCATGGCACAGATTCAGGAATGAGTTTTCGAAACATTCCCCAAAGATTTTGGTCCATGTTGTCATGAGTGCATGACACAGTTGCAACAGACTTATTGTCTCTCACCTCTGGCATCAACAAGCCCGAAGAACTGCTGCTCACTGGATAATTTCACTTTTTTGAACCATTCTCTGTAAACCCTAGAGTTTGTTTAGTGGGAAAATCCCAGGAGATCAGCAGTTTCTGAAATACTCAGACCAGTTCATCCGGCACCAACAACCATGCCACATTCACAGTCACTTAAATCACACTTCTTCCCCATTCTGATGCTTGCTGTGAACTTCAGCAGGAGCCGTTAACAGGCGTGTTTACTGTGCACGCACACACATAAACACACAGAGTATATTTCATACGGTGAAAATCTACGTTTGTGCTTTACTTATCGATTTACAGGATTATATGCTATATTGGTACAAAAGATGCCATTCTGAAAGAGTTTGGTTAACAGGTTCAGTTTTGTAGTTTGTTATTAGAGCTGTGGTCTAAGACCATGTCTTGACTTTTTCTCCATCTCGGTCCATGATTACAGGTCTATTTTAAAGCTGCCCCCACTTTGCTCGAGCTGGAACACATTGTGATCTTGAGAAAGAAGCTGTCACACCAGTGAACCACTGCACAGGCTAGACTGGCAACACCAGCCTGGAACAAAGGCCTCTATAGTCTATTCATGGGTTCGAAAACAGAGGCACTGCTGTTTACAAGTTCTACTCAGTCAGGATGGTGCCGTAGCAGTGACAAGGCACCAATAGTAAAAGGGAGTACATATGATGAATACTGGCTATACAGATTAGCTTTCAACTCTTAGGAATGACATGTTTCTCACACTACAGATACAGATATCATTAACTTAACACAACACAGAAACAATAAAGCAGTTCATCCCATAACAATAATCGTAATTACAACGACACCCTTAAAGACAACACCGATTCAGTTTTGAGTGACAATGCAACTTGTCTGACTGAAAACGCATGTTACTGCTGGGATGTCACAATATCAGAAATGTAAAATGTAATGATCATGTACTTAAACACCTTTATTAAAAAGTCATTTTAAAACACTAAACACAGACAGACTAAAATGTTGTATAAAACAAAATGGTAATGTGCATTTCAGGATAACGTAAGACAAATAATACTTTGGATGTTGTTACTGTGAATTGAAACTTACTCAGTTTGGATTCTTTGAACAGATCTGGATGCCTGTCTTTTAGGTGCTTTGCTAAATTGGAAGTATTTCTTCCCTTGATCTGAGAAATGTGACATCACTTGCATATTGCCTTTTGCAAATCAATTAAAGTACTTCCATAGCCAACTCTGCTTTTCTTGTCAATGAGTCGGTCTAATAGCAGCAGTCACCATCTTCCACATGTACTTTTTGCTGTGCTATTTGAGGTTTTTCCAGTTCTTGTGGGCTTCCTTCTTTTTCACCATGTAAGGATAGACTAGGACAATTGCAGCCATACGCCACCTATAGCACCAAAGTACCTTTGTATTTTCCATAGTTTGGTATCAAATAGCATCGTATCAATTCTGGTGACATCCCGAGTTACTGCATATTTCCCCATCGACTGCATTAGTTCTTTGAGTAAAAGTTTTTATGCTCTTTGGAAAAAAAAATGTCTGTCACTTGTGGGTGGAAGCTGGGCATATGTTTTGGAGGAGACATTACAAGCAGTAACAAGTTCCTGATGCCAATATTTTTGTAATTACCACATGGGAATGTGTTTCAGTTGTGATGTATATTTTTACACTGAGTTGCACTGCTGATAGCTGTCTGATACCTGCTAGTGCCTGGTCTCCTGCCGTCTGAAACACCAGGACACCAGGATTTATTTAGGAAGAACAATACAATGGCACACAGTTTTCAGGTCTGATTAAACTGAATGCTAACTAGAGTATAACTGAAGTGGCATTTATCTAAAAAAAAAAAAAAAAAAAGTTTGCTTGCATCGTGTTCAAACAATATGCTCAGAATAAAAGAAATGTCCTTGTTAAATGCAGCTTCTATAAGTCGAGTTGTTCCTTTGATCTGAGCTCTTTTAAACTAAAGAATTCCAAAGCAAAATTTGCTTTTTAAAACGCACAGTTGTTGTAGATCCCACTTGCCTCCAGTCGCATCTGTTATGCATCCAATTATAACATTCACCCAAGGACAACACATTAAAAGGATTCTGGAGGTTTGACAAATCATGTGTGTCAGCTATTCAAAACGAAAACTCTCTTCAGAGGCACTAGAACTTCAAATCAGTTCAAATCAAAGTCACTCAAGAAGTATTCAGGAATGTGACTGAAGTGAAACGTAATTTTTTTTTTATAGAAATAAAACATTTTATGTGCAATATATGCAGTTACTTGGAGTATATTTTATACATACACACACATATATATGATAGATCTGTGCGTGTCTCAGCTATTCATGTGTGTGTTAAGACACAACAACAAGAGGTTTTTTTTATAGTCAATATGAAACAATATGAAACAACCAGTCTGTGGGCTACTCTTGCTGATCCATCAGCCAGCCGTGGAGAGGAGCAAAGCTGAAGTGAAATCAACAGTGTCCACTGTAGCCACAAGTCTGTACTTTTCATGTTGTACTTTTAATCTTTGATCATTTATTTTTGCACTTCTCCCATTCCTGGTGAACTCCGCTGTTGCTTATTTCTTTTTTCCAGCCCCTAACCAATCAGCATTCATCTGATGCATAGGTCATCTGTGCCCAGCAATGCGAAGCTGGGATTTTAGAGAACTGCACAGGAGCACATCCGCAGTGGGTGAAAACCCCTCTCTGTTTGCTGTCCAAATGGAAGTGTGTACACAAACACATTTTTGCAGGACCATAGATGACACTTTACAGTGAGGAGATTCAGTGCCTTTGCTATGCTGTGACAGCGTTTTGCTGTCATGCTTTGAGTGCACTTCTCCCCGCAGAGGGCACACTTAACGAGCACAAAAGAGCACCAAAGAGCATGAAAAGTTTTCTGATGTCCTGAGTGATCACGTTTTTTCCTATGGAATAAAGTGCCCCCATCATTAGGGCACAAGGGGTCACTGAACAATTTGAGTAATGAAATGTCATGAATTCTTTTCCATGGTCTTCAGAGTCATCAGATCTGAACCCAACTAAATAACCAACGTGTTAGACAGCACGTTGCTGTTCTGGTGGCATGTGGTGGTTCAAATGGTTTTTCCATTTCTCATCCTTCTGTATATTGTATTCCTCTGAAGAGACCGGAGAGGAAAAAAACAATCAAAAAATATCAAGTAACAGAAACCAATCTTATAGGCAGATCATAGCATTTCTCCTTGTCATCTTGCTCCTGCTACTGAATACATCCAGGGAGAAAACCAAAGCCTCCTGTGAGGTCTCTATTCCCTTAAGCTCATCTATCACCCAGTGCTCCAAGGACTCAGCTATTCAGGCTAGGCTCCAGTCCACATAGTAGACATTCCTCTAGAGCCAGAGACCAGGACACAAGGAAATATTTAATTACACTGAGGAACTGACCTAGGGCTTACCTATTCTGATGTTACGGGATTTTTAAAAATCTATATTGCACTTCACTTAAAAAGTAAGAAGTGAGCAGAGACAGTGGGGGACAGAGATCAAAAACATAGCAAAGACGTCAGGTTCTGCATGACATTCTCATAGCCCTGTGTGGAAAAAATACACATATGAATGTGTTACATGTGCCAAACTCTCTGGTGCACATTAATACGCAAAGACCGCATAGCAACCTAATCTGGATATCATCACACAACAGCAAGAGCTGGTATGTCAAACAGTCAAAACAAGGCACATTCCTCAACACTTACTTCTTCAGGATGACCTAAACTGAGTTGCCTGGAAAAGAAATCCTCAAAGCAAAAACAACCTCTGTGTCAACCTGGGTTAAAAAAGATCTGACAGGACTTTCTTATACAGGAATGGAGATGATGGTGCACGGTGCCTTCAGCTGAAGTCAAATGTGAGATGCGTTTTCAGGAAATGCTTGAAAACCACCAGTTTATCATGTAGACGTTCCTTTTAAACCGAGTCCAACTTGCTGTAAATTTATCCACTGACCAAGCCTCTAAAGCCTTCATCACTTCAGAGGTTCTGGAGTATTTATTACTTATCTGGATAGTCTGATTTTTCATTCTGTGATTAGCAATTTCAATCTACTTTTCTATTATTTCACTAATTTGTCCATCAACTCATGTTAAGTTGTTCACAGCTGAAATGACAGGTGGATATGGATTAAATGTGGGTGAGTCACGCCAGTGTATTCCACCTTTGGCCCTACAAAATGAAATCAAATGATGAATCAAAGCACTGCATTTCAGGCTTGTTGCCAGATTTCATTTCCTAGCCCATCTGTTTTCTTTTAGACAAGGTTTAGCAAAGCACTGACTGTATGTAGCATTGAAAACAGAGGCATTACTACATTACTGCACTCTCTCCAGATCTACAAGAACATATACTGTTCAGGGACTTTAAGAAAGCCATAAGGAAAAAAAAAAAAGACAAGATTCATAAAGGCTAGATAAAGTCAGACAAAAATATCTTTGGGTCTACAACAGAAGAGGCCATTTTTAAATAGCAAAGAAAATCATTGCAGCATGTAGTACAATGCCACAGGGTACTTTCTTTCTGCTTTGATACACTCGCTACTTTTTATGAGATTAAAGCTTAAAAAACGGCATTGGCATTTGTTTGTTGTTCCCATTTATAAAGGGTGTACTCGCTTTTGTTCAAAAGTAAAATGTCTTATTTATGGAAACGGTCATCGCTTAAAGTTGTATGTTGTGCGTCTGGTGGTTTAATATGTCTAGATAAGGCTTTTACTGGACACACACAGGATCCTCACTAATTATGTGTCCTTAGGTTTATAGAGTGAGGTCAGTGCATGTCCACAAAGTCAAAAATGTAAACCTATATGTTACCAGAGACAAATGTGTTAATCGTGCACTAATCACATTCCATTATCCAATGTAATAAAAGATGCCACAGGCTGACAACATGAGAGCTTGCCTTCAAGCAGCTGAGAGAACATCAATACACCTGCTATAAAAGCTTTATAGACAGCAAATTTCTTTATAAAAGCAAAAATTGGAGTACATGATAGAACTGATTCAGGTTCTATCAAGGCTCCTCATAAAGAACTTCGTCCTGAATTCAGAGAGGGATGAAGGTCATACAGATAGTTAAAGGAGCCAAACATTTAGCAAATAATAGCTTTGCAATGAACAGAAGGCTCCAGTATGTATGCTTCCAAAGGGGCAACAAAACCAATGAGTTATTAAAATAACAATTTTGAATTTAGGCAGCCTGGACTAGCTCCTCCTCCAGCTATACAGAAAAATTATGATCATTCTAGCAGCTTGAGAGCTAACATTTTATGCCTCTGCTAGCCATCTCCACCCCATTCCGGAATTTTGTTCCAGGTCCATATCGTACGTCAAAACGTCAAAAATTGTGGTGACCCTGCACTTTCCTCACTTGTGCTTCTCATTCTCTCCCTTACTGGTTAAATACAGTTTCCACTGTTCCGTGATGGGAGTAGTACATTTGGCCAATTTATCACATTCTATTTTCAGTTATGATTTTGGCCTCCAACAATGAAGAAAACAAGATCACTTACACAACACACCTAGTGGACTGCATTCATTTTGCTTTCTCTTCACAGCAATGCGCTTTTGCCCCTCTTGAAAGTCCAAACTCACTCACTGTTTAGTTTAGCTTATGCTGTGATAATGAAATGAGATTCAGCTAGAGAAAGTCAACAAGTTTAACAAGTTTTCCGGGGGAGCCTGGCCCTATGTTGTGCTCCCTTTGGCTTCCATGCTGGTCTCCCACAGCATGCAAGTATGCTGCAGCCTCTGTTACCCCCTTATGCACCAATAAACCTCATGTGGTAGAGACTTCAACTGAGAGGAACTGGTGTTTGACCCTGCAAGACAAGCTTAATGATCAAAAACATCCCCTAGTGTGTGCCTAACCCCCTACTGGATGACTCTGTGTCCCCACCCATGACCTCCAGCAATATTTATTTGCTGAATATGAAGTTAAAAGATGCTGAACTTTAAATAAAAATGTTAGAAAGTTTAGTGATAAAAAACTGTAAGCAAAGTAATCATGATTAGTATTTTTGCCATAATCAAACAGTCCAAAAGGAGTAGTTGGATGAAACCTTTTGTTTTGAGTATTAGAAAGAAGTTAGCCTCCATATATAAAATATATATATATATTTTATTATTATTATTATTATTATTATTATTATTATACCCACAAAATATGATGATCTCAAGATACTGCTATTGTTTCTACAGTCAACACAGTTTTCAGCTGCACCATGCTAGAATGTGCTATTGTAACAACTACAGAATGTTGATACTCAAAAAATATATATATATCTTTACTAACTCAATGAATAATCTATTGCCATTTAAATCATTTATAATGAAAAGAAAAACAAGTTAGGATGTTGGCAACAAAACATCTAATGAGGTTAATGAGTAACATGACTGTGTACAAAATGAGCACCCCAGAGAAGCAGTCTCAGGAGTACAGATGTGAGGGGGTTCAGCACTCTGTGACAGACTGAGTGTGCAACTTATTGAGCAATATAAGAATAATGTTTATCAACATCATATTGCAAAGAATTCCCATTAGCAGGGCTCCAATGATAAAAACATTGCGGTGCTAAAGTAGTCATTCCATTCCAGACCCATCACCCTCTGAAGACATTTGGTTCATTATGAAAAGAAAAATACGACAATGGAGGTCCCAAAATGTTTTGCAGCTAAAATTCTATATCAAGCCAATATGGGAAAGCATTTTTCTGTCAAATTGCTTCCCTCAATTTAAAAAAAAAAAAAAAAAAAATTGCAGAGGGCTGTTAAAATAACAGGTGATGCACCACAGAGAGAAACCATGAGGGGAAACCTTTTTTTTTTTTTTTTTTTTTTTTTTTAAATATGCTGCTGGGACCAAATTCAAAAGGATAATTTATTTTTCAAATAAAACAATATTACTCAGTTTCAGCATTTGATATGTTTCTTTGTACTATTTTCAATTAAATCTGGGTGTTCTCTGCAAATAATTGCAGAACTTTGCTGGAAGCAGATTTATAAAAATAAATGTTCCTTTCTAAGTGACCCCAAACTTGGCCACCAAATGGAAAATGGAAATAAACAATTAACCACAGGAGTCCCAAAATGACAAAAATAATTTGACTATTTGTTCAGCAGCTAAAGTCATTTGAACTGTGAAAGTTTATTCATATCAAAAGGGTGGGAAAATTAATTGCTTTTGCCTTTATTCCTTTTAAATTCATCATCCCTATTCTCAGGAACAAAGGACGAGTGGAGAGAAAGATTAATAATCCAGTATTCATAACAGAGGTGTCATGGGAGGATACAGAGGGTAATGTAGCCACATAAACACATACACTGAACATATTTGTGCAGTGACACATTAAACAAGGTTTCAGCATGACACACAGCTCTGTAATACAGCCAAGATCTGTATGAGATATACTGAAAGAATAAATTAAGTGCACAGCTCAACTGGAGAGCGCTGTAAATCTAAAGAAAATGAAAATACCAAAGTAAATGAGTCTGTTCTCAGAGCGAGAGAGAGAGAGAGAGAGAGAGAGAGAGAGAGAGAGAGAGAGAGAGAGAGAGAGAGAGAGAGAGAGAGAGA